>BSBK01006896.1:0-260239 GCA_027943335.1 Chamaecyparis obtusa | reverse complement strand
ATATATCACATGAAATGGTTGAGAAGGGTACATCATGAGGATGTTTAAAGAAAGTAACTATGACTTCATCTCCTACCATATCAAACAAATCATACAAAAAAGTAACAAATAAATATCATCCATGTGCATACATGTATATAGTGTCAGTATTGTGAGCAATCCATAATCATAATGACATCATAACATAAAGATAACTATTATAAAACTAACCATAAATCTAAATACAAATACATGATATTGTGCACATTATTGAATGCCTGATAATAAATCAATCCAATAAAATGTTATACATAAATAACCTAAAACCCACTTAAATAATCACAAAACATATAAATGTGGCCTAAAAGAGTTTGGCAAAAAGAAATGAAAGAAAACTATAGGAGTGGTATGTTAGAAAACTGCGACTAGAGTCTTTTAGACTCAACATTGGAGAACTACATACACCACTTGTAACACCTATAGATGGCCCTATGCCACCACGACTACCTCAACCTATATTTGGCCCACCTAAAAGTCTAGGAGGAGGGCCCTAACATGCCCTAACTCTTTGATACTCCTTTGTTGTTGCGGTCTTGTTTGGAAACCTGTGAAAATAATGAGACCCATCTCTGGGAGGGTACTATTGCAAAATAGGTAGCAAAATAATAATCTATTTGAAAACTTTTGCATGCCAAATATAGAGATCTAATGAGTATGGTGTGTGAAAATTATTTAATTAGTCTAGTGATCAAGGAAAAAATAAAAGGACCATGAAAATATTACAGGATGTGATTACAGGTTAATTAAGTAATTGACATTATTTAAGTAATGGAAAATGAAACCAAATCGATAAATTATGAAGACCATATACATAATATAGATGACATGTTAAAAAGGAGATCCACATGTGTTGACTGTTTTAAGTTTTGTCAAAGATAAACTAACCTAAGGAGATGTAAGTAAAGAAAATATTTTACAACACTTTCAATTTATTTCCTTTAAAGTTTATAAAATGTATTATGACTATGACATAGTGATAAATAAAAAGAACTCAAGGCATGATTGTATTACCTACTAACTTTGATCTTTCCACATAGAAGCTTAACAAAGAAAGAAAAATATAACCATACTCACCTCATAACACAATGTAAGCTAAACTAGAATATTACACACTAGAAAGAGAACATTGTAGAGGCTTACAAATATAGTCTAATGTACTAGTTTATATGAAAAATGAAATAAAATACATAGCACTTTGAGAAGGGCCACTACTCTTGATAGTTATTAAAATACTCTATTCATATGTAGTGTTGTAATTTTTGTTCGCTTTCTAATGAACATGTGTTCTTTTAATAATTTTAGTTTTTGGAAATCATGTCATTATAATAGGGGTTCATCTTTTCTTTAAAACCTTCACAACCTTGCAAAAAGGAAGAACCTTTGAACAAATTTTTTTACCTACCTTCCTATTTGTTTTTTAGATCATGATGGTGCCCTCTATGAAATGTCACTAACTTGTTATTCTCATCATGAACAACATGCACAAGATAGAACCACCTATAATAATGATCTACTCTTATACATGTCCACTAGATGGGATATTTAACTTCCTCACAACAAAGAAATAATGAAAGGGCATGTGCCACTTCTAATATCATCCACCTCAATGAGGTCATTTATTCTTCAACACATAGAAGAAAAATGACATAAGACACAAAATAATATACATAGAAGGTGCATAGGATAAGTAATCCACAAACTATTGTGAACCTTATACATGCCATGTAAGTGAGAAGGGAAGAAAAAAATTCATGAAAAAGAAGGAACCATGAGAAAGCACTAAAGAGATGAGTGGAAGCCCAAGAAAAACCTTCAAACTAAAAGAGGTAGGAGCTTGTACTCAATATAAAATGGCTTTAAAAATTTTCCACATGTTACCATCTTGTTATCACAAAGGAAATAATACTTCATGAGTTTTAGAGGAGATGCACCTATGCAACACATGGTAGGTCTCAAGATGTTTATGTCCAAAAAGAAAAAGACCAATGTGCAAAAAGTGACAAAAAGTTCTAAAAGGATAGATGCAACCTAGGAGAGTTTAAACATCAAAAGAAATGATCAATTATTGAAGCAACTTGAACTATGTTAGATATCATCTACATATACCAGATGTATTTCCATTTTGGTATTGGTATACATTGTATTTGGGAAAAAAATTTTTTTAGATATTCTCTATCTTGTGTTACTTGAGATCTTTCTATTATGTTTCTCATAACAAGTGTTTTAGTAGGAAATATATGTTTTTTAATTGGAATTATAATTAAGATGAGTATTAACATCATAAAAATAGCATGAATACAATAATGTTGTTGATAAACATTTTATGTATTTTTAATCATTAAATAATTTTGAAGTGTGTGTTTCCAAAAAATTTCTTTAGAAACTACCTTAAAATATTCATTACATCCATCCACATTTAATGATATGCCCTTGTATTTTTGAACATATATTGTATACTGAAGCACATATTTCACTCCTCTTTTTAGGTTGTTTGTGTTGCTATGATTTTTTTGAAGAACATAGTGTGTGGACAATGTTGTTGTTTATGAGGACTAGTCCTAAAAAAGGGCTAAATTTCTCTCATCAATGTTTTTAGTATTGTGCACTGGAGGGATTTTTCATAACATATTTGAAATATCTTAGTTAAATTTTTTGATAGATATTTGTACCACAAGTAGTTTTTTCTGATACACATTATGACTATTTTTTTTTGGCCGACCACCTAAGAATAATTCTATGATTTTCTAGCTATAGCAACTTTGATTTTTGAGAAAAGGTTATATATGTTCTTGGGAATTATGTTGGAAGTTCAAGGAATATCTATATGTTATTTTTATACTATAAATTATGTTCTATGGTACTTCATTATGCTTGGAGTAGGTTTAGAGATTTATTTGTGGCTATCTGGTTGATAAAGATTGTTCTTTTCCTTGTGACATGTTATTGATGATCTATTAAGTTTTTTTTGGTTCTTACCCTTCTATACAAAGATTTACATTGAGTGGTTTCATGTTGAAGATTTGTTTTGGAATGACTAATTGTTGCCACATGTTACCATGTCCCTATTTGAATGATGTGCATGTTAGGAATAGTCCCAAGAGATAACTGAGAGGGGGGGGGGTGAATCAGTTATCTACTAGTTTCAATTCATTATCAAATTAAGTATACTTAAAATTTAAGTATAAACACAATGAAAGAACACTTGAACACAACACCAATATTTTGGCTACAAGGAAACCCAAATAGGTAAAAACCTTAGTGGGAATTAACGCCCACAAATAAATTGAGCTAGTGTATAATGATCCTTGTTAGAAGATCTTACAACCCTATTAGGAGTTGATCTTTACAATGCAATAAGTACAATGACCTGGTCAAAGGTCAAACCCTATTAGGAGTCTTTTATGATTGACCCTATTAGGGGTGAGGATGCACTATCCGAGAGCTCACTGCTCAAAGGGGTGAAGGCTACAACCTTTTGAATAACAGATACACACTATATCTAGATCTTGGTGAACTGTGAGGTAGACCTGCTATCTTGATAAGTTCCAATGAATAGAATAATCTATCTTCTCTATCACATAGACCTCTTCTTGATGGCACAATACTATGCACTCTCTACTATGCTCTTATCTTTCATCTAGATGCCACACTACTAGCGATCACAAATGACCGACTATAAGTATCTTTCCTCTAAATGATATAATCAAGTCAGCCTATTAGAACCATCTTGAAATCACATTAGAGAAATAATAACACTCTCCAATTACATCTTTGTCAGCTCTACTAAGCACGCAACACAAACTGGGACCTGTCTAAATGAATAAGTGTAGACACACGCTACACACTGTCGGCTCTACCAATTTAACTGATACTTTCTCCTCAAGCTGAATTACATCATGCACTCTTAACCAAACATTTTTAACTCTTCTCCAATTACTTATCCAAGCACACATACTTAAATGATAGGCACAACTCTTGTACCAATATAATCTCTGTCGGCTCTTTTGGATAAACATAGGAAACTGCAATTGTTGAATAGCGACTACATAACTTCACTTTACTGCACACAAGACTCTATGTCCATGAATGTAACATCACTAACATGTCTCCATCACATATCCAAATGTGCAAGGCTCCATGATAACTATACAGATAATCACTCACAGAACACTGCTTGTAACTCTATCAAGAACACTGGTGACACAAGCTGCTACATAACTATCTATACTAACAATTAACCTTTACATTCATGATATCATGTCCATGATACATATACTCAAAGATTACTACCTAAATCTTCAATGCATGCTATTGTGTGCTAAAATTTTGACACACTTCTCTGAGTCATTAAATCCAAGATTGCTCAAGAATGATGTCTCAAATGGTGAATCATAGCTCTCTATTCATGGAGTGTAAGGGTTTGTAATGGAGGACCTTAGATTAGACCTAGTTTGTGCCCATGCAAGTACACCATAAAATGAGAGATTCAAAGAAGAAAAGAAAGAATTCTAGTCTCCATGAGCATCAAGTATGCATGCAAATGAAAATGAAAGCTATTCTATATGATAACAATGCATGAAAGAAAACTAATCTATTAAAGGAAATGCTTATGAAAGTTTATTCTATGAAATGAAATATGAATCTAATCTAATATGCAAGTGCAAGAGTAATCTAAATGGATTGCCATGGAGGCATGAGAGAAGAAGATAAGAAAAGAGAAGTTGCAATGTTCAAGCTCAAGTGCTCAAAAATTTTCTCCAAAATCGCTCTCCAAACCTAAATAACAATAACATAAAATCTTGATCTCTAAAATCTTCATGCATAAAAATGAGAAGGAGAGGGCTCCTTATAAAGGATTTAGAAATGAATGGATAGTCAAGATTAAGAGGCAAAAAGAAATGAGCAATGGTGGAGATTAAATCTTGGTTGATCCATGTGCTCAAGATTCTCAAGAGGCAAAAAGATGTGTGGAAGTGATTAAGAGGCAAAAGGAGATTCCACTCATCTTGGAAAGTGTGCATTCAATGTGTAGACAATAAGTCTTTTTATTTTTATTTTTATTTTATTATTTATTTATTATTTTTAGCAAAGTAGTTTCCATTATTTAATTAAAAGATTTTTTTTAATTTAAAAGAGATTTGTTCTTTTAATTAAATGTGGCTCAGGATAAAGTGATTTAATTATTTAATTAAAAGGTTTTTTTATTTAATTAAAAGAGAGCATGTTCTCTTAAAAAAAAAAAACTTAGGATAAAATGATCAAACCTTAGGAAATATTAAAATAATTGAATTAATTATGATTTGATCAAGGAAATTGATTTGAATTGAAAATATTGCAAAGCATTGATTCAGGAAATTGATAAATTGATGAATGGGGGCCCAAAGTCTAGGTGACCATTTTAGGGTGCATATATTTTCCCCTCTTTGACTAATGTGTGATCTTCATGGGAACACATGTAGTCAAAGAATGAAGTTGAAGTGTGAGATCAAATTGGGATCACAAAACAATCTAGACATGTGATCGATGGATGAGAACGCATCAGGACAAAGATAAGCTGAATGAAAAAGACAAGGTCAATACCCCTGTAAATAGGTAATTGTCAAGTCTCAAGCAAGGTTGCCCCAAGCGAAGCAATTGATAGGTTTGATAAAGATGAATCAATGATTGAAGTTTGATAGGTACTGCCCCCTCATGATCGAAATCAAAATGAGATAGAGGAGAAATAGTAAATTGATAAATTTGATCAAATCAAACTAAAAATAAGGTTCTTGATGTAAGATGTGTAACACCCCATAAGAATAATCTAAATAAATGACAACCAAAATTAAACCAAACAAATTAACTAGAAAAGAATAACTTTTTTATTTATTTAACAAGATACAAATTAGCATCAAAATACCACTCAACTGATTTAACTAGTTATTTAATATCCAAGGGTAATTGATTACATGAGAGTATAACAATATAATCAATATTTAATACATATTTTCTAAGAGTTCAGATTATTTCTAATTGCCCTTATCTATCCTAAGCACTACTCTGATAATAAGTAACCAGGTAATAATCTATTTTCCATATATCTTTACAACAGCTAACCATTCCCCCAAAAACATTATTTTCCTCATCTATAATCTTGAAAAACACCAAATAGAAAACAACCACAAACAAACAGGGCTTAGTCAAAAAGACTAAGATGATGGAATACCTCCAAAGCATCTGCATCATACTGGTTAGAACCTTAACAAAATAATCTGAACCATACATATAAAAATAGATATATTTCATTATTAACAGGAAGCATTTCATTTCTATTCAACAGAAATAAACAAGTACTTTATTTCATTTTCAATAGAAATAAACTTGCAAAGAAAATGACAAGGTGATGATCCACTAGCTTTGGGTATCTACATAGGAATCAACGATCAGTAACCATATAGGAAACTCGAAGAATTCATTATGCCAGCCTTATTCTTTACAAGCAATAAGGTAAATCCATACCCTTACTTCACCAACATGTGCAAGTAATTAGGGAAACATATTTTATCTTTTTAAATGAAACCCATAGCCCATGAATTATTAAATTATCACTTAGTAAAATAACTGACAGATATTCTTTCACCTTAAGGCTCCAGACAAAAGTCAGTTTCCCATACTAAGGATCACACTTGCATTATCTCAAAACACTTCCTACTATCAATACTAGTTAAACCATAATAAAATCTGAATTATCAAATTCAACTAATAATGTTACTTAATAACTTAAATCTTTAATACCTAATCCATAATTTAAAATATCCACATACACCCATGAAACCTCTTTCAGAACAACCACAGCAAAGCATCTTCTTTTCATCAACTGAAAGAATAACTTAAGAAAGAATTTCCAATACTATCCTTAGTAAACTCAAATAATAATAATACCCAATTCCTAACATCCAATTGCAATATTATATCAGATGATTGAAATATCCAATTTTATTATCAACTGACCATTACAACTAACACTTAAAAATCAATTCCATTATTCTGACACATTATAACTAATAGAGTTTATTTGTAAAACCATGGAAGGAAAAAATCAAATTCATATACTAATGTTTAATGCAGAATTACACATTATCTACATATTTACCACCCCTATAAAAATGCACTTGTTTCAATTCTATCATCTCTGTTACAAAGTCACATATGTATATACTTATAGACGTACACACATATATATACATATGCATATACACTCACAGTATGTGTATATACATACATACATATACATATATATATATACATATATATATATATATACATATATATATATATACATATATATATATATATACATATATATATATATATATATATATATATATATATATATATGTGTGTGTGTGTGTGTGTGTGTGTGTGTGTGTGTGTGTGTGTGTGTGTGTGTGTGTGTGTGTGTGTGTGTGTCCTTGCAAATATACAAAATTTTAGAACACTACATCAACATAATTATAATTCTATCAGAAAAACGTAAAAATCAGATAACTCATTAGAAACATGTATTGTCATTTACTGTTGTCACACCAAATATTCTACAAACAGAAAATCTACTGCTATAGTAGCTATCGAATGGTCTACAGACCACAACTATAACCAAGTCTTTGAAAGAAACAATGTGACCATAGTGACTTCCACCACAACCTTCTATAATAACTAAGAGTACCAAAACACTAAGAAATGATAAACTATATTCCCATATTCCACTATAGCACGTTCATCAAACAGAACATGATTCCTAATGAAAACTTACTAACAGACCCAACATATCCCCTAGACAAGCAACTGCAAAATTTATGATCAGAATCTCATCCACCTCTCCCTATAGCATATAACTGCCGATGGCTATATGAATAACTAACACTTGAGACCGATACACTGCTATAGTCAACATAAACTTCATGGTAACTGAAGTTCAACTCTCAAAAACCCAACTCAACAGGCTCCTGTACAGAGAAAAACACCTTGCAAAGCTCAAACAATGACATAACAAAATTTCCCATTCCAAGGCTCGGCAAAGACAGGTAAATCGACTATAATACTCAACATAAAGAACTATAAAATTAGCAATATGAAGTTAGGTACAAGATAAGAAATCACATGATGTTCCAAGGTTGATAAGAACCTTTCCACTATGGCTACAACACTAATTCAAACCAGGGAATCCACTGAACTCGATAATCATAAAAAATAGAGGATCCAATAAAACTTAGAAGTCTCGAAACCCAAATGCCTAGTGATAAGTCCAAATTCCAACACTATAATTATCTAACCCCTGAAACACAAATTTATCATTCCAGAAGCTTGGTAGAATTGGTAGCAGAGATGCGAAAACTCCACAGTCCTAACTCCCAAAATGTTACTCCCTTAAACACCACATTTCAGTTCCCTTGACCGAGGTAATGAAACTTACACAAAATAGTGAAATACATTTGCTCCCAAGACTCAGGAAACCCTACATCCTCATAATCCTATCATAACAGTATCACTGAATTTGACAAACCCTAAATCAACATTTCACATTTACTAAACAGAAATCACCCACAACCGAATTTCCAAATTCTAACAGTGAACATAAACACTCCAATGCTTAAAGACCAAACATATAAAAAGATACTTCCATAGTAACACGTAAATCATTCCTAACACAGTGAATGCTATGAATAGAAATTGTGTTCAATGAACTTTTATAAACCAGATTCATAAAGAAAACAAGATTTTGAGTTAGAGAATGCCCCTACTTGAAACACAGAGTGAGGGTGTTCAAACTCGCATAAATAAATCCACAATCCACACTCCTGAACTACGAGCTACTCTAGAAACAACCTTTGCACAACAATGGAATAGAGCACACCATGATAGAGCTTGGTTCACAAGCACAAAAACTGAATAGTGTTTCCAAATAATAAGCTCGAAGAATAGAAACAGAACTGTGATATACATAATGGAGAATCCCATTAATAATGTATAGATATGCAACCATTTTTCCCTCCAAGCTGAACAAAATGACCCCAATCTCACAACCATTCCAGGTATCAAACACATTTCCTCATAATAGAAAACCCTTGCCAATGCAAATGGAAAACAACAAACTAAAGTATTCAATTCTAGTATGCGTGTCGTAACTGCATTAACTTCAAACTTATTGTTTACTGCCACTTCCACTCAAAAGATCAACAGTTGTCACTACAGTACTAGTACTTAACTAAGAACTCCCAAAGACACATGCTCAGAATTAAATCGCACATAGATATAACAATCAAAATCCCAATGCACATATGAAACATTGCAAAACAAATGTTTTAAACAAAGTGAGATTAGTATGTCCAAGTCATATTAGGTCATATGACATGAAAACCTTAGGATGTGCTTCAAAGCCAAAGCCTAGGTTAGAGAAATTACTAACCTTAGCCTGTCTTACCATAATACATAGAATGTTAGGGTAATACTAACACCCCTTCCTAACTTTAACACATAACTTAACCACTAATTCATTCATTCTACTAACTTATTTCTTTTAAAATTCAATTCCATTTAACAATTAACATCATCATAATACAATTATTTCAACAACTAACATTAACTATTTAATTAACAATATTTTCCTTAACAAATAAAGACTAACTTAACATCAAAAATTACATTAATGAAATCTTAATAACAACATAGAAATTCCTCTTCCTATTTAAGGAAAGAGTTTTTTTTTTAAACTTATAAACAATCATCTCCTATAATAACACAAATTCCCAAAGTACCTATAAATAACAGAGAAAACTAATAGCTCAGAAAAGTCAGAATCTGCAACTATTTTTATTAAAACAAATAAATCCAACACCATAATCTAACAAAAGATTAACAACTACCTGCCAAGTTAAATGTTCATAAACCGTCAGAGATATAGATCAAAATCTAGACAAAGCTATAATCCAAATCACAACCAAAAGAGTCTGGACATAAATAAATCTGAACCAAGACATGAATTCACACTAAAAGAACTATATGAAGCTGCAGAATCAGAAACCAAGCTAGAAGCAAATAGGGGCATGACAAGATGAAAGATATAAGGATCACATAGCCAAGGTAGATCATCAAAGAAAGATTATGCCCCAAGGTTGAATCAGAAGAAAAGAAGTGGGGTGAAAGTGAATGGAAGATAGAAGTTTGGAAGAGGTGAAAAGAAATGAAGAGAAGGAAGAGAATTTGCCTCAAGAAAGAGAATGCCCCAAAATCAATCAACTGTTTAAGATAGAAAATTTTGATTAAGATCATGAAATAAGATAAGGAAATGGAGATCAAAATGTGACCACAATTGATTAAAATTCAAAAAGAAAGATGAAGGAAAACCCTCTCAAACTCCTAATATAGCCTAAAAAATGCAAATTAACATGAAGTCTAACAATGCAAGCTACATGAAAATACAAAGGTGTACTTGCAATAGAGCAATTGTAACATAGGATTTTGTGTTCATCATTTATCAGAGAATGTTAAGGAACTTATTCTCATCATTGGGCCATTATTAATGAACATTGAAAAATCACACAATCATCACTAGCCACAAGCGCAACTATGAAGATATGAATGTGATTTATATTAGATTGGAATGTGGAAAGATTCTAACATAAGCATCAAAGACATAAAGGTCAAGATGAATTTGATGTTAGCTTACCCAATTTAATGTAGCAAAACCATGCTCTCATCAAGGCAAAGATGCCAGGATGAACACAAGAACGGTTGTGCAAAAATAGTCAAGGATGATGCCTCAAATCTCCTATGTGTTTCAAGGGGACAGCAAGAGACACTCGAGCTTCAAGACCACACCCACAAGAAGAAAGCTAATAAAAACATGCCCCATGCCCCAAGTCCTCTAGCTATGCATCCCGGAGAGACTTATTAGACAAGGACACCCAACAAAAATCAATAATAGTTAGCACACAAAGAAAAGATCATGATAGAGCTCAAGCATTAAGTGTTTTGTTTAAAAATTTAAGTGTGTTAACTGATATTGAGTTCTGAGGATAAGGATCGAATGCTTGCCAATAGGTAAGATCACATGACAAAACTAGGTAAGACCAAACCAAGAAGTGTTGAAAAATACTCGATGCCAGGGGTTGTGTTGAAAAAAATAGTTGGGGAGGTGTTGAAAAACACTATTTGCAAGGCGTCCTAAAGAATAACACATCCAAGAGACCAAATCTAACACAGTTATGCCCTGTAGATAAAGACAAAGACCAATTCCAAACCAAGGCAACAAGGACAAGGCATGATGGAGAAAGGCTAAGTGTTGAGGATGTGTGCTAAGAAACAAAGGGTGCAAAGGCCTCAAGTAGTGCCCATTTCCAGGTTTTCACCACTTAGATTTTATTGCAAAATTTTTTCCTTCTTTTTTTTTTCCAGGACTTTTTATAATTTTTTTGTATTTTTGCTACCAAGGTGCATATTTTCAGGTTTCCAAGTTTTCACCAAGGCACTTTTTCTTTTTTTTTTTGAGTTTTTTTATTTTTGATTTTTTTGGTATTTTTGGAATATATAATTTTTTTGAGATACATCAAAGCGCCTATTGCTAGGTTTTCACTAAGATGATCATTTGTTTAGGACATTTTCCAATTTTTAGAATTTTTGACAATATACCATTTTTAAAAAAATTTCAGGATCAATAAGTATGTACAAAGGATGCCCTTAGATAGAACATGCATCATGGATAGAACTTCTTCAGGTGCAAGACATTAATAGGATCAGGGAGCTTGAAAAGACTTAGGAAGAGTAGAAAGTGGAAGCGAACATGGAGTGGTAGAACAAGAAGATGGAATACTTTGATCTTGACAAGGGGCTTTGGATAGCATAAGCATATAATTTTTCTCTTGATTTTTAATAGGTTTAACATTGGAAGTAACAACACTATTTTTAATAACCTTAATGGAAGTATCATCTTTGGAAAGTGCAAGTGTAGTAAGGTTATTTTGATTGTCAATAAGCTCAACGGTGTAAGTAGTAGATTGATCTTGCTTAAGAGAAGACTTAAGACATGGTGGAATGAATGAGAAAGGGCATGTAGGATCAAAAGAACCATAAAATAGATAAGAGACATCATGAAAATGATTGGATGACATGGAGGGTTCTTGATCTTGATATTTCTTTATGTTCTTTTCTTTATCATTTTTAGAGTCCTCTTGACATGGAGCCACTTCTAAGGATAAGGAAGCATGTTGGAATAGTATGGAAGACTCTGGAAGAGATGGTGAAGGATTAGCTGAAGTAGGAATTATAGCATATAAAGGCTTAGGCTCTTTAAGTTTAGCATTATCGAAAGTATTTGCAGCCAAGTGAAGGTTAGCTTGAGTTTCTTTAAGAGCTAGCCCTTGAGGATAACTATAGGGAACTGCATGAAAAGTATTAAGATTTTTCTTGGATGAAGGATTTGTGAAAGATTTGAAAGACTTGGAACCTTTAGGAAATGTATGGGTATTGGAGGAAGTAGGGGATGAAAAGAAACCATCACAAGACAAAGGTCCATCATTAACATAATCTCGCTTGAGAGTGTAATCTTTATTTTCAGCAAGAGAGTTCTTAGAGGAGATATTATTATAGTATTTACATTTATAATCAATGTAGAAAACTTTCTCTTCCTCAATAGAAGTAGATGTATCATCTAGGTATTGTTCATAACAATCATCAAAGTCTCTTTCAAAATCAAAATCATATAGATCACCATCATGATCTATCCAATGTGATGACCCATTTCTAGTAAGCACGAGCACATGACTAGGAAGACTCTTAGGAATAAAGGTGTCATAGGTATCACTAGATTGTCCATCATCATAGTCATCAAAGATGGGCATGTCACTCTTCGTGGAAGAGGTATCACAAGGATTTTCATGTTCTCATTATGGTATGTCTTGAGAAAAGAAGTAAGACTCTTGGGAGAAGTAGAAGAGGAACGAGATCATGGAGAAGAGGAAAGTGAAGACCTAGTGGAGGAATAAGACTTGGATAATGAGGAATGAAAATAATTTATAGAAGAGTCATGGTAAGACTTGGAAGATGAGGAAGGATGATGATGCAAAGTGGGTAGTCGAAAGCCTGAAACAGTGAGCAATTGGCAAGAATTGGGTACCAAGTACACCAAGCTATGAATGGTCAAGTTCCCTACACTTATCCCAAGTGTAGAATGAACAATAAATGAGGTTATCACAACCCCAAGATCCAAGGGGAACCTAATCACTAGGTTTCACAAAGTTCTAGACACCAATGACCAAGGGTTACTAAGGAGTTTCCTTAACCCAATAAAAAACCAAACCCCATGAAATGACTCACAAGACAAGGGGTAGCATACAATCATTTTTCTGGCCTATTTAGGTCTTATTTGTTTAGTTCTAATGGTTCTTTCACTTACAAGCAACTCATACATACTAGTTGCTTCACAAACCAAGGACTAGGCTTGTAGCCTTTCCTAGAAGGAATTTTGATCACAAGTCAAAATAATTCCATATGAGAGATGAGTTAGGTTAGATATTTTTACACCCTTTTGGGCTTTACAAAACATATCCAAACACAAAGATGTGAAGTCCAATGAATGATACTGAAACATCTAATCTAGACTGGGTTATTAGGCCTAATTAGGACTCCAATTGCACTATGGGTGCTCTTTGTCCCAAGCCAATGGCTGAACCAATTGTGGGAGCATGTGAGTATATGTAAAAGAACTCAGAATCCATATTTTGGAGCCTTGATGAATCTCCAACTGAGAGTTATGGTGACTGTTCTAAGTCACAGACTGGTGCACACATAGAGATGTACACCTAGAGCATAACGACAAATCCACTCCCCTACAAATCCACACTTCTAGCCTATAGAATATGAAAATAAATTGAAAATTTTTGAATTCCACCAAGGGACATCAATTTCCCAGGGTGGAATTGGTCCAAACAAGCAAGCCCTATTGGAAACCCTGGTTTTAAGCCTTCAATCTAGGCAGTCTCACTAAAAACTAGATATCTTACAAACTAGGAAAGATTAGAACATGAGACTAGTTTCAAATGAAATTAGAATTAGGTATCCAACTTTTGGTTTCACAATTTCATGCCCTCCTATCCGTACCCATTCATACACTTCAATTATCCTCAAAATTTGTAGAGAAATGTTGATATTTTATTGATTTGAATTTCCCAACTTACATATCTTACCTCCCACCCACCTAAAATGGATTATGAAGGTGTCCCCCATTGGTTACAACCAAATTTCAAACCATTTGACCATTGGGGGCTGTGGTTACAACTTTTGGCAAAAGTTGTCAAAGTTGCTAAGCAACGTTTACAACATTTTTGCAACTTTTGCATACTAGGAGACCAAACTTGGTCTAGACCTAATATATTGATCCAACGTGGATCTAAAGTATTAAAAAAATGAAAATAACAAAAATCCTAAGTTTTTAGGCCATTTGACCACCTTTGACCATAGTTGACCAAGGCCTTATAGTTATGCCAATCTTGGAACTAGGTCTTACAACTTGGTCTATATGCCTAGATGGAAGATCTAACCTAACTAGATGTCCTTAGGAATTTGATAAAAATTATTTGTTAAGTTTATAGTGGGTGCTCCTACACCATATGAGAAGACTTAGAAGATGAAAATTTTTTGGATGAAGGAGGTTGTGACAGGATCATGCATATGATCCTAGCAAAGGTGTCTAATAAAATCAATTTTTCTTTTATTTTTGTCTTAAGTTTATCACCCGTGCAATATCTAGAAGGACTATTGGAGGAATAAAATCTTCAAATTGAGTGATGAGTTTGAGATCATCTACTTTCAAGAGAGGTTCCATAATAAGATAGTTGAAATTCATGGTTCTGGAAGAGGATGAATCAAGCATGGAAGTGACAGAAGACATGAATAGAAGAAGGTAGACTAGATAATAAGAGGAAAATAATCAAGAAGACATGAAGAGTTTAGGAAGAAGAGGAAGAAGCGTGAAGGAAGAAGAGAAAGGATGGAAATGGGAGACTAGGAAGACATGGGAGATGTGGAAGAAAGAAGACCAAGAGTCATTTTGTGCAACTTGATACCATTTAAGTTCATTTGGATGTTGAGAAACATGTCATAGCACTTTTGAGTAGATCTTTGAAGTTTTTATCACTCGGGAACTCAAATTTATTTGTTTAATGTGACCAACTAGATGCATTAATAGATTTTTTTACCATCAATTAGGCATGCAAGACAAAAATCAGGGAGTTCAAAATAATTTTATTCAAACAATGAGTAAGGGACAAAGAAACCTTGTGCATGAACAAGAATAGTGATGTAGTATTCTACTCCCTAAAAGATGTTATTTGTGTATGTTCTCAAAATGTTTTTCAGTCACGCACATAGTCCTAGAAAATAAAAATTTGGTTGTACTATGGTTCTTAGTAATGGTCAACTCTGTAACTTCTACAATCTCAAGAGGGAAAACTCCAATCTAGGTGCATTGGGGTTTTGACACATTTCGAGAATTTAATCAATCAGAGATGCTGAGGAGATCTGACAGCCCAACAAGAAGTTACACCCGTGGAGATTTCTTCCACAAGGACATTTATATAGTGATTGTTGCTACCATGGCAAAAATAGCTATTATCACTTGAGGTTTCATCTACATGGTTGACCCAATAAAGAGAATGTCCACTATGGTTAACCCTCTCTAACAAGGTGACTCACAAAAAGGACCACATGGGGACTTGGTTTAGATTCAAGGATCTGAGTTTCTGGTACTACCCAAAAAGGGAGTAGAGCATAATCCTCTAGCCTCTTCACTCCACCCAAACATAGAAAATAGATTCTTTGACACACTAAAATTGAAATCACCTCACCAAGGTTTGTGATGTCAAAAACAATGTCTACCGAGCTCTCTAAAAGAGACCAAGAGAGAACGTACCGATCAATGTTGAAGACTAAACCAAGTAAGACCGTGAGATAGTAACAATATCCTCCCTACCTACAAGGGGTTCTATCATCAAGAAGAGCTTCAGAAGAAACCCACTCTCTCAAGAATGCCACAAATAGTGTTCATAGGGCCTAATTACTATGTGAAACAAATATGCAAGAAAGTGAATCTATGTTCTTTTTTAGAGCCCAAATTTGAAGTGTGATCTATGAAAGAAATAAATACTCAAGCTAGACACATTAGAGATTCATTTTATTCCCAAAATCTAAATGTTATAGAGATTCAACAAAATACTTCAAGTCCAAAGCAATGTGCTTAGAAGATTTTTGTTGAGCTTTTTTGTGCAAGCAAGCCACGAACTCTCCAACAAGAAAACAAGCAAACAAGCATGCAATGTATATCCAACTTATGCAAACCTTAGGGTTAGATCTGAAAATCAATTGTTAGGAGCAATAATAGCCAACAAATAATCCAAATGATAACTCATAGTATGCATTGAACCATGAAAATAAGTGCATACTCATCACAAATTTTTATTTTTATTTCATTTGACCTAGTCAACAAGATCTGATTTTTTTGATATGATTTCGGCACAAAAATAGAAATGAAAAACAAGGACCCCTACTAAAAAACAAAGAGCTTTCCAATAATGTAATTTTTTTTAGAAAAATCTCTTCATTTGTGCCCTAGAGACCCATTTTACCAAAACAGACCAGTTTTTGTAAATCAATTATTTGAGCTATGATAATGCATCCAAATTCAAAACACAAATAATAGACCCCCTATAGACTTTAAATAGCTTTCCAAAAATGTAAATTTTTTTTGAAAATATGCTAATTTGCACTGAAAAGTAATTTTTTATGAAAAATCAAGAAAAAATTCAAAATATCTCTGAAAATTTTGATTTTTTTATTGAAGCTTCTCTGATATGTCGCCAACTTGCAAAAAAAACATTCAGACCAAAACACCAAGCCATTTGGGAGATATGATCAAATCTTTGAAAATCTAGTGTTTTAGTCTCCAAGCAAATCTGAACAATTGGGTTAGCTCCAAAAATAACTAAAACAAGCATGTAAAGGTGGGTTGCCCCATGGTGGGTGCCAAAAATGTGTGCTAAAATGTTGACACACTTCTTTGAGTCATTAAATCCAAGATTTCTCAAGAATGACGTCTCAAATGGTGACTCATAGCTCTCTATTCATGGAGTGCAAGGGTTTGTAATGGAGACCCACAGATTAGACCTAGTTTGTGCCCATGCAAGTACACCATAAAATGAGACATTCAGATAAGAAAAGAAAGAATGCTATTCTCCATGATCATCAAGTATGCATGCAAATGAAAATGAAATATATTCTATATGATAACAATGCATGAAAGCAAACTAATCTATGAAAGGAAATGCTTATGAAAGATTATTCTATGAAAGAAAATATGAATCCAATCTAATATGCAAGTGCAAGAGTAGTCTAAATGGATTGCCATGGAGGCATGAGAGAAGAACACAAGAAAAGAGAAGTTGCAATGTTCAAGCTCAAGTGCTCAAAACTCTTCTTCAAAATCACTTTTCAAACCTACATAACAATAACATTAAATCTTGATCTCTAAAATCTTCGTGCATAAAAATGAGGATGAGAGGGCTCCTTATAAATGATTTTGAAATGAATGGATGGTCAAGATTAAGAGGCAAAAAGAAATGAGCAATGGTGGAGATTAAATCTTGGTTGATACATGTGCTCAAGATTCTCAAGAGGCAAAATCAATGGATATGGTTAAGAGGCAAAAGGAGATTCCACTCATCTTGGAAAGTGTGCATTCAATGTGTAGACAATAAGTCTTTTTCTTTTTCTTTAATTATTTATTTATTAGTTTAGCAAAGTGGTTTCCATTATTTAATTAAAATTTTTTTTATTTATTTAAAAGAGATTTGTTCTTTTAATTAAATGTGGCTTAGGATAAAGTGATTTTTTTATTTAATTAAAATGGAGCATGTTCTCTTAATTAAATAAAACTTACGATAAAATGATCAAACCTTAAGAAATATTAAAATAATTGAATTAATTATGATTTGATCAAGGAAATTTATTTGAATTGAAAATATTGCAAAACATTGATTCAGGAAATTGATAAATTGATGAATGGGGGCCCAAAGTCTAGGCAACCATTTTAGGGTGCATACAGCTACTTACCATATGTTGTCATCAATGACAAACATACAGTTAGCACTGGCTTGCTGGAAAATCTCCAACAATCTCCCCCTTTGGCATTGATGGAAACATATGGAATGAAAAAAACCACCAATCCAAATGAATAATTCTTTTATAACATTCTCCATTTCCTCATCAAAACTCCCCCAAGGATGAATCCTCCATTTGCTGCAATATTCTTCAATATTCTCCATTTCCTCAACTGAATTGCTTCCATGATTGAATACTACTCCCCCTTTCTGCTATATATTACTCCTTAATTATGTATGTACTCCCGCTTTAATACTATTTTTCATGATTATATAAGTTACTCCCCCTTTAATATAAATGGAAAAGGGTGCCAAACATTTAAGCTCCAGTACCACTCCTAAAGTAGAGTAGTCAACCATCCATCAATCACTGAGGACTGATGCTCTCTCCACTTTTTCTAATCAGAATCAAGGATGGGAATTATTCCCAACTTCTCCCTCACTACAACATTTAGGGTCGAATTTTAATGCCAATTTGCGATGCCACTACAATTTGTGTATGTTTTTTGTGTTTTTTTTGCAATTGCCTCCGATGCTGTTGTAATAGCGACGCTATTGTTGTAATTGAAACACCCATTTGGTTATAAAAAAACAAAAAAGAAAAAGGAAGTGTCATTTGTAATTTGTGAATTTGAAGAGCTGTTGCAAAGATGACATTGCATTTCTACGTGGTGCGAAGAGGGCATCCAAGTTTGGCATGTACGAGCACCATTTGGGAAGAGAGCACTGGCACTTGAGGTAGGCATTCGAGCTTTGTCTTCTCATTAACTCAATTTTAGTGGTATTGTTTATTTGATAGCATTGTTAATAGTGGCCTTGCTTACATCTTAATTAGCATTTGGAATGCTCGATGACCTGTGAGCTTTGAGAGCTAGGGCATCATTGCTATTACCTTCAAGGCATTGTGTGAAGTGTTTGATCTCTCTTTATTTGTTTTTCTATTGATATTCACTATGTGGTACTCCTTGTTTGTGATCATTTCATGAGGAAATGTCTCGATGACTCGCGGGCTACAAGCTAGGGCATCATACAATGTTTATGAGATCACTATTTAATATTTGCATTGTTTACATCTTATCATTTGGAATTCTTGATAACCCACGAGCTTTGAGAGCTAGGGCATTGCTTCTATTACCTACAAGGCATTGTGTGAAGTTTTTGATCTCTCTTTATTTATTTTTCTGTTGATATTCACTATGTGGTACTCCTCTCTTATGATCATTTCATGAGGAAATGTCTTGATGGCTCACGGGTTGCAAGCTAGGGCATCATACATTGTTCATGAGCTCACTATTTAATACTGGCATTGTTTAAATCTTTTCATTTGGAATGTTTGATGACCTGACAACTTTGAGAGATAAGGCATCATTTCTATTATCTTCAAGGCATTGTGTGAAGTGTTTGATCTATCTTTATTTGTTCTTCTATTGATATTCACTATGTGGTACTCCCCGTTTATGATCATTTCATCAGGAAATGTCTTGATGGCTCACGGGCTGCAAGCTATCATACATTGTTCATGAGCTCACTGTTTAATATTGGCATTGTTCATGAGCTCATTGTTTAATATCTGGCATCATGCAAACATACATTAATACACATACTATTTTGAATTTGAGCTTGGGCATCATGTAATGTTATTGTTGTCATTGCATGCTTGCTGATGTTGTGAACCATATATTGTTTTATACACTGTTTATGTCATTGAGACCGTGAGCTTGGCATTTGTAATATATTTTCTGTTATTGGATCAATGCTACCATGTTGTTGAGTCTATGTATGGCTTGAATATGCATAATTGTATATGAGCATCAATAATATGGTGCCAAGCATTTCTTAGATCCTTTGGATCTAACCCCATATTTTCCTTCCTTGCAGGTTTTGGATGATACAAGAGCATATAGGATTGAACCCTAGGTCAACACTTCATTACTTCAGGGAATGTCTGGTACCTTCATTATTTATGTTCATCCACTTATATATGTTTTCATTCATTCATATTCTTTTAAAAGCTGGCTATTAGTGACCATATAGGATGATTCTTGATGTTTTTGGGTCATTTGATGAAAAGATGTAAATAGGGACATCAATAATAAAATAAGGATATCTTCATAAGGATATATTAAGATTAATATTGTAAGTAAAAATATTACACAGTGGCATTTAGACTAAGTACAATATGAATTCACATGCCTTTAATTATGATACACTTTTGAAATTATCACTCATTGGTCATTTGACAATTCAAGATATAAGTATTAGAATATAAACTATTGCAAAATGAAGAAACCCATATGTATCTATCATCATTTAATACAAAATATAAAAGTATCCCACAGATACACAATTTCTATTATAACAACCATCCTCTAATCTCATGGTGTACTAGTCTCAATGTAAGAACAATTTACTTAAGCCATCATATAAGTATCATCCTAAAGTTTAAATAGACATTGACTATGGATATACAACACTGAGCCATAATAAATTACAGAGTTTCACTACAATTTCTATGTCCACTTACAATCATCCTACTACTTACACTACAATTTCTATGTCCACTGTCATTAAAATATATCACTCCTCCTATTATATAGACATCCTTCTCATTAAGTGTTTCCATTAAAATATATCACTCTTGTTATATAATGTATATGCATACTTGTTTAAAATTCCATACTTGTTGATCTTAAATATTATTACCATTTCACTCAAATTTACATGACATTAAAACTAAACGCAAAATGTATACA
Organism: Chamaecyparis obtusa; assembly: GCA_027943335.1. NCBI lineage: Eukaryota > Viridiplantae > Streptophyta > Pinopsida > Cupressales > Cupressaceae > Chamaecyparis > Chamaecyparis obtusa. The sequence continues at coordinate 239,262 of BSBK01006896.1, read as the reverse complement.
TACGTGTAAGTATAGGAGAAGCTAGATTCTGCAACTATTGAAAAAAAACAAAAAACTATACTAATAGCATCTTACGAGAAACTATACTTGTGCTTACCACACCATACCTCAACATCATAATGCTTATCATTTTCACGCTTGAGCAAAGCTTCGTACCATGCACCATTCACAGATTTGTACACAATGCTGATTTAGATTGGAGGTAAACTACATGTGTCCTGTAAACAACATGGTTGAATGCAATCTCTTTTGCACATTTTCAAGAGTTTTCCCACCAATACAAGCGTAATTAATGCATTGAATGTAATCTATGAATAGTGTGTGGTATGAAGTCTCATTGAAGCTTGAAATATATCCACTCCTCATGTTATTGTCAAAATTAAATTCAAATATTTTTAAAAACATTTATTCTTTTAGAATTTAGATATCCTTATCTCAATAATAAAACAATCTTCCATAATAGATTTTGAATCACATTAACACACACCCATGTTCTATAGCATATTTCATTTTAGAAGTGCATGGCTGATGTGAAGTGTGAAGTATTTGATCTCTCTGTATTTGTTTTTCTATTGATATTCACTATGTGGTACTCCATGTTTATGATCATTTCATGAGGAAATGTCTTGATGGCTCACAGGCTGCAAGCTAGGGCATCATGCATTGTTTATGAGCTCACTGTTTGAGAAACTCATGTCCCTATTTGATTAGCCAGTGCTCTATTTGTTATATTGAGTTTACATCATATATTTAGTCTTAATAAATATCTTATAAAACAACATAAAACTAACCCAAAATACTTTGTCTTAACAAATCTTAATAAAACAATATATTTAATCTCAATAAAATCTTATAAAACAACATATATTATGTGAAGTGTTTGATCTCTCTTTATTTATTTTTCTGTTGATATTCACTAGCTATGTGGTACTCCCTATTTATGATCATTTCATGAAGAAATGCCTTGATGGCTCGTGAGCTACAAGCTAGGGCATCATACATTGTTCATGAGCTCACTATTTAATACTGGCATTGTTTACATCTTTTCATTTGGAATGCTTGATGACATGCGAGCTTTGAGAGCTAGGGCATCATTTCTATTACCTTCAAGGCATTATGTGAAGTGTTTGATTTTTCTTTATTTATTTTATTATTGATATTCACTATGTGGTACTCCCCGTTTATGATCATTTCATGAGGAAATATCTTGATGGTTCACGAGCTGCAAGCTAGGGCATCATGCATTGTTTATGAGCTCACTATTTGAGCACGGGCCAATCAAATAGAGACATGAGGTGCTCAAAAAGTGAGCTCATAATGACATAAACAATGCATGATGCCCTAGCAAAACAAATAAAGAGAGATCAAACACTTCACACAATATATGTTGTTCTATAATATTTTATTAAGACTAAATATATTGTTTTATTAAGATTTTATTAAGACAAAGTATTTTGGGTTAGTTTTATGTTGTTTTATAAGATTTTATTAAGACTAAATATATGATGTAAACTCATAATTATACTTGATATATATATACTTCAAAGGAGGAATTATGAAATATAGTTGTAGGTAGTTATCTCTTCTATAATAATAGAGTGAATGGTAATGATCAATGAGGTTGTTGTTATTAGATTATACATTAATACACTTACTATTTTGAATTTGAGCTCGGGCATCATGCAATATTATTGTTGTCATTGTATGCTTGCTATTATTGTGCACCATATATTGTTTTATACACTATTTATTTCATTGAGACTACGAGCTTGGCATTTGTAATGTATTTTCTGTTATTAGATCGATGTCACCATGTTGTTGAGGCTGTAGATGCATTGAATCACCACTGTCATTCTATTTTGATAGTAGCAATATAACAAATAGAGCATCGTCAAATCAAATAGGGACATTAGTATAGATGATGCAGATTTGTGTACCTCTTTGTTTTGATGTAGCTTACTCACTACATGCAATGGGGCCTCCTTGGGGCTGCCAACCATGTTGTGATGTTATGATCTTTATTTGAAATCACAATAGTGACTCCCTATGTGTTCATGCAGACATAAATGCAAAAATTTACTCTCTACAACATTCTTCTGAGTGCACATGTCCTATAGCATGGTTTTTCTTTTAGAAGTGTATGGCTTGACTATGCACATGCATAATTGTAGATGAGGATTAGTAATAGGATGCCATTCATTGCCTAGATATTTTTTTATCTAACCCCCATCTCTCTTTTCTTTGTAGGTTCTTGATCACACAGGGGCACACTAGATTCATACTTGGGTAAAACATTCATCACTTCAGGCAATGTCTGGCACCCTTATTATTTATGTTCATCCTCTTATGTATGCATGTACTCTTGCATTTTCTTCTGAAAGTTATTTTCCTTGTATAGTATATGCAAATTATTTTTCATATATATACATGTAATCTTTAGATGCATTTTTTTTTTCCTTTACACGTATCTTTGTATGAAATGAACACAAATTTAACAAGTCATCTAATAATGCAAACTAGGGTACTTGATGTTACATAGACCTTTCTATAACTTTGTCCTAGGCCCTCCTAGAATGAAAGAGGCTAATCTCCTAGCCTTAAGGGTGCTATCCTAGTCCCCTTCTAAGAATTTTCAAACTCCTCCTTTCTCCATTCAGTCTATAACACGAAGAATATGATAAAGTTCACTGTTCTAGGAACCTCTCTGTTCTTTCTAAAAAGTTTTGTGTGAGCTAGGTTTAGTAGGCCTAATTGACCTTTTTCTGCTAATAAATCCAAACTTCTCTGAGCAAATCATCCAGCTAATTATGGATTTGAATAACCTTTTGGGAGGGCTTTAAGATTCTATTTGTCTCCTTTTCCCATACTGTTCATACAAGGCCTGCTAAAAATGGGGCTACAAATGAGGGTTTGGTAACTCACTGTCTATAACAGTGAGGGTTTAGTATTTTCCCTTGTATCCATAATCCCCTGATCTATCTCTGCATTGGAGATTCTTGATCATGCATTTGAACTCCCCTCCACATCATTTGAACTAGGCTTTGAATGCCCTCAATCACTCCATCTACTCTGCAACAGCACACTGACCCCTAACCAAACACTAATAGCTTGCCTAGGGCATCTGTTTATAGATACATCATAAAATTTCTAGGGCCCCTCCTTTGCACAAAATATATTATAGGGAGTCTAGACACAAATCCCATAGACCTGTACAGATTGTATGGTGGGAGAGTGCTCTAGCACTCTATTATTCAAAGCTCTATCAGTAGTAACCTGAGACAAGCCAAAATAAAGAAAACTATGAAGACTAACTCAAATCTGAAATGAAATGCTAAATAAATATCCTAGGAATTCAAAAACATTAACAATCATCACATGAAAACATTACAGTCAGATATTCAATCCATTTCTTATCTCTATCAACACAAAAATGTATATCTTTGTCAAAGGAAAACTAGTTACACAGTCTAACTACAACCAAAAGTTTTCTCTCCATACTGCACTCTTCCCTACACCTCAAATTATGGCTTTCAAAGCTTAAATAGCTCCATCCTTGGTGTTAGGGCCCAAGCATTAGGCTAGCTAACTCTTGAGCCAGTTACATGCTTTTGCAAGAAAAACTGTCATGACAACTTTCAAAGTTGTCAAGCAACTTTTGGTGGATAGACAAACCACCTACACACACCTCAAAAGCACTCAATCCTTGATTGAGTAAGGGTCATAAAGGCTATTTTAAAACCTCTAAAACATTAAAGAGGCCATTTTTTCAACTTTAGAACACTGGCTGAGCCAGTTACATCCTTTTGCAAGAAAAACTATCATGACAACTTTCAAAGTTGTCAAGCAACTTTTGGTGGATAGACAAACCACCTACACACACCTCAAAAGAACTCAATCCTTGATTGAGTAAGGGTCATAAGGCCATTTTCAAACCTCTAAAACATTAAAGAGGCCATTTGTTCAACTTTAGAACACTGTCCGAGCCGATTACATGCTTTGGCAAGAAAAACTATCATGACAACTTTCAAAGTTGTCATGACAACTTTTGGTGGATAGACAAACCACCTACACACACCTCAAAAGAACTCAATCCTTGATTGAGTAAGGGTCATAAAGGCCATTTTCAAACCTCTAAAATATTAAAGAGGCCATTTATTCAACTTTAGAACACTATCTGAGCCAATTACATGTTTTGGCAAGAAAAACTATCATGACAACTTTCAAAGTTGTCAAGCAACTTTTGGTGGATAGACAAACCACCTACACACACCTCAAAAGCACTCAATCCTTGATTGAGTAAGGGTCATAAGGCCATTTTCAAACCTCTAAAACATTAAAGAGGCCATTTGTTCAACTTTAGAACATTGTCCAAGCCGGTTACATGCTTTTGCAAGAAAAACTATCATGAGAACTTTCAAAGTTGTCATGACAACTTTCAAAGTTGTCAAGAAACTTTTGGTGGATAAAAAAACCACCTACACACACCTCAAAAGCACTCAATCCTTGATTGAGTAAGGGTCATAAAGGCCATTTTTTCAACTTTATAACATTGTCCTATGATAGGAAACCTAACAAATTTGGCTAAGACTGCTGCAACCAGTCTCCAAAAGACACACCAAGGACTAAAAGAACAAAGAATAACAAAAAATAGCTAGTACACCTAGAGAGACCAAATAGGCTTCTTGCTAACCCAGTGGCTTGGCTAAGGCCACTACAAGCCAAAATTTAGGAACACTAGGTACCAAACAGCCCTACCTAGGTGCCCTCACCAGTACTGTAGTCCCTTTGAATCTTAGGATGACATCTTAATTGGGAAAGGCAAACCAAAACCTTTCATAGACCAATAACAACCAAGGCATGTGGGTGCTCTTTTGTTGTACAGTTATACTCATAAAATATATGTACGGTTATAAAATTTCATGCCTTGAAATTTTATAACATACTTCATCTTCATCAAAATAGAATGGAAGTGGTGATTCAATGCATCTACCCACATTCTATGTCCCTATTTGATTGGTCGGTGCTCTGTTTGTTATATTTCTACTATCAAAATAGAATGCCAGTGGTGATTCAATGCATCTACAGCCTCAAAAATATGGTAGCATTGATCCAATAATAGAAAATACATTACAAATGCCAAGCTCACAGTCTCAATGAAATAAACAGTGTATAAAACAATATATGATGCACAACAGTAGCAAGCATGCAATGACAACAATAACATTGCATGATGTCCAAGCTCAAATTCAAAATAGTAAGTGTATTAATGTATGATCATATATTTAGTCTTAAAAAAATCTTATAAAACAACATAAAACTAACCCAAAATACTTTGTCTTAATAAAATCTTAATAAAAATTATATATTTAGTCTTAATAAAATCTTATAGAACAACATATATTGTGTGAAGTGTTTGATCTCTCTTTATTTGTTTTGTTATTTTGCTAGGGCATCATGCATTGTTTATGTCATTATGAGCTCACTATTTGAGCACCTCATGTCCTTATTTGATTGGTCGGTGCTCAAATAGGGAGCTCATAAACAATGCATGATGCCCTAGCTTGCAGCCTGCGAACCATCAAGACATTTACTCATGAAATGATCATAAACGGGGAGTATCACATAGTGAACATCAACAACAAAAAAAATAAAGAGAGATCAAACACTTCACACAATGCCTTGAAGGTAATAGAAATGATGCCCTAGTTCTCAAAGCTCGCAGGTCATCAAGCATTCCAAATGAAAAGATGTAAACAATGTTAGTATTAAACAATGAGCTCATGAACAATGTATGATGCCCTAGCTTGCAGCCCGCGAGCCATCAAGACATTTCCTCATGAAATGATCATAAGTGGGGAGTACCACATAGTGAATATCAATAGCAAAACAAATAAAGAGAGATCAAACACTTCACACAATATATGTTATTTTATAAGATTTTATTAAGACTAAATATATTTTTTTATTAAGATTTTATTAAGACAAAGTATTTTGGGTTAGTTTTATGTTTTTTTATAAGATATTTATTAAGACTAAATATATGATGTAAACTCAATATAACAAACAAAGCATCGGCTAATCAAATAGGGACATGAGGTGCTTAAATAGTGAGCTCACAAACAATGCATGATGCCCTAGCTTGCAGCCCATGAGCCAAACTCGAATGCCCTCTTCGTGCCATGCAAAAGTCCAGTGTCATCTTCATGGTAGCTCTTCAAATTCACAAAAATTACAAATGACACTTTCTTTTTCTTTTTCCTTTTTGTTTATAACCAAGCTGGTGTCACAATTAAATCAACAAATGCCATCAAAATGAAATTGAGTTAATGAGAAGACAAAGCTTGAATGCCTACCTCAAGTCATGGCTACAATATGAAGATCAAATGCTAAGGAACTATGTTATAAAATTTCAAGGCATGAAATTTTATAAGTGTACAAATATAAAATTTCAAAGAATAAAATTTGACCTCTGATTTGACCTTGATAATGTCCCCTCCATTGCTTATGCTTGATCATGTCTACCTTGTGTTGATGGGCATGGTGGGTTACTGTTGTGGATGCATCATTTGGAAATGATGCCATAGCAACACCAAATGGAACAACAACATCTAGTGTTGTTGTTTCACTATTTGGATGATGTAGTCACAACACTGATTAACCGGGTGTTCATAGAGACATAAATGTAGGGCTTCATTTGGATTCCAGCGCCTATACATTGCACATTTTCCTAAGTGCACATGATCTGTAGCATAGTTCCTTTTAGAAGTGTATGGCTTAACTATGCACATGCATAATTGTAGATGAGGATCAATAATAGGGTGTCAAGCATTGCTTAGATCCTTTGGATCTAACCCCATCCTATTTTTCCTTGTAGTTTCTGGATCATACATGAGCATACTGGATTGAACCCAGGGTCAACACTTCATTACTTTAGACAATATCAAGTACCTTCATTATTTATGTTCATCCACTTATGTATGTTTGCATTCATTCATATTCTTCTGAAAATTGGCTATACTCATATTCTTCTTATGTCTGAGTCTTCTAACTATGATCAATTTAATGCTGTAAATCTTGACATAGAATTTGATATCAACTGATCATATATCTATTCCAAATGATATAACTCCATTTGAATAAACATACATGCCAACCATTTGACAAAATGTCCATATGAAATCTAGAGCAATACATTAATTTTATAGTGAATTCATGATTTATAATGCCCCTTGATTTATAGTGAATTAATTTTATAGTGAATTCATGATTTATAATTCAGTTGTAGCAGCTCAATGTGTTTGAACTCAAGAATACCCCTTAGGAAGTGAGTGTATAAATGAAGGATGAAACACATAGGAAGCTATGAGAAGCTATGAGAAGGTGACATGAAGCTAATGAAAGGAGGCATCTCAATGATGTTAAATCACAGGGGATTCTCTTTGTTCCCTACAATGGAGTGAGCTAATTCTGAAAGTATAAATAGATAATTTTAACAATGTATAAAGTCCTTCACAAGATGTAATAAAAACACTAGTGGCAAGGCATGAGAACTGTTTGACAAAATGCCACAATAGTGGTGTCCCATGCAATGCTAAGATGTTTAGTTATATGCAATGCTGAGATATTCAAAATATTGTTGGATAAATAGATAATTTTAACAATGAATAATGTCCTTCACAAGATATAATGAAAACTATGGAGTGAACGATGTTTGTCTGATTATATAACTATTATCTTATGTTAGGTATCCCACATAGTCTCATGGATTTTCAAGTGCAAGTGCATGAGGTGCAGGTACTAGAAAAAAGGTATTTGTCAGAATTGTCTTCCTCAAGTGAGGAAAATATAGGAATGGAAGAAAGTGAGACATTTAGTATGTGTAATTCAATGAGATCGACTCTAGGTCAAAAGATCAGAAAGAAACTCAATAAACACATGAAATTTTTCCTTGCTCAAGGGGGGTCATGTTCTTATGATGATGAGAGAAAAGGTGACTCTGAGCTATCATTTAGGTACAAACATCTACAAAAACAATGGGTCCCCGATGAACTTCCTCCAATAAATACTAATTTTTGTGTTAAGAAGAGGATATATCATATAGCACCATCTTCATTACATGGTTTGGGCCTATTTTCCATGGATGGCATAAAGGTCTCTTACAACAATGTTGTTGAATTGATAGAGTATGTCAGACCTTGTTATGATTACAATAGTTGGATGTAGTTGTTAAATATAAAAAAGGTATGTGTAGGTATGCACTCACAAAAAATTATATACAACAAAAAGTCAGTGAACAAAGTAAAAAAGTGGCTGTATATGTTGACGAAAGACCAAAAGCATTAGGGAATATTGTAGGTTTTATAAATAGTACACGACCTGCATCAACTAAGAAGCAACCCAATTGCATATTTTAGGTGTGTGAGGGAAATCACGTATTTGTATGTGTGATCAAATCAATACGTGGAGGCAAGGAGTTGCTTATTGATTACAATTTGAATCACATAAATACAAAAAACCCCATCACTATCATGGACAAGGTGGTACACATTTTGATAATTGTCTATTATTCAACATAACTTAGAATAAGAACACATGTTTTAACATGTCTGAATGAGTTTTTTTGAAATAAAGATCTATAGTATGGATCAATAGCCACAAGATACGCATGGCGGTGATAGTTCTCATGGGACTTCTTCTTCCCAACAGGTAAAACTCATTGTTTTTGTACAAATGCACATACAATAAAAATGTTAATGCATATTTTTGTTATGTTAATGCGTATATTTTGTTGTTCTACTATTTTGGATTTCTTTTAAATAAAGGGCTAATATTATTGTTCTCACAAATGAGTGCTAATCAGAGAAAGGGAAAGGAACAAGTAGTCCATGAGGAGCTGCAGAATGAGCGTGATCCATTCAATGTTGATTTTTTACCAGAGGTTGATCCCGTGATTGCACTGGAAAGGGTCCTTTGTGCAATATCAAAAGAGTTAGCTCAATTAGAAAATATTCAACCTCACACTCCTAAAATATAGAGGGCAGCGGATATGTTGATTGGCTGTGTTCAAAACTATAGAGTAAGTATTAATGTAGTTTTTTATTATAACAAAAGTTCCATAATGATTTTTATAGTATACTATTTTATTTATGTCATTAAATAAAATATATATGTGTTCTCTTTACAGGGGATGCTAAATAGATTAAAGGGAATTACCTTAGATGCAAATACTTCAGATGGTACATCGCATGTTTTATCCTCCATCTTGTCCATGGTTATTCATATTTTTTTTATGCTTTAACAATATTTTTGTTCAGCACCTGCTATTGAACCTATGTTGAGTACGGTGCCTGGTACAAAGATCAGATCCACAGAGGTAGTTCGACTTGAAATGTTGGTAAGTACACCTACTATTGGTAAGTAGACTCCTCTTTTTCTCTCTTATTTATCATGTGTTTATTTCACTTGAACTATATATTATTTCTTGGGGGCATTTTTTAATATTGGATTCATTTTATGTAGGAGTCGATGAAGCAATTCCTGGATGTACTCATGTTAAATGTACAAGAACAATACAGTGTGATCAATTGCTCATAAGAAATGAAGATGGAATTCCCTTGAGAGTAGCCCAGCTTCCAAGTACTTTAAAGACTGATCCTTTCTTTTACTATACAATATAATACTCATAATGTAATGCACTAACCCCATGTGTGGTCCCTTGCAATAACTAACTATAATAATCTTGTAATTATCTTGCAGGGAATAATCTATTTTATGAAAAACTTAATGATGAATGTTTGCGCATTTTCAGGCCAACCATACGCACATGGTATCATATTTTGATTTCATTGCAAGATTAGATTTCATTTCATCCCTTTCTTCAAGTATATTAAAAGGTAGCTTCACTTCATTTATGAATCTAACAGTTTTTTTTCTTAAAAGGTGGTCAACGCAAGATAAAGGGTTAAAGAATAAGCTCATTGACTCTTTGACAACACTTTTTGGACCCGAAGTCTTTCATAGACTTAGACTCCTTGACAAAGTGGGCACTATTTTGAAGTATATTAGGGACAACTACAAGAGCCAAATAGAACACAACCCTTATTATGGGAGGCCTCCCTATATTCCTATTGATGAGTGGGAGGATCTTAAAAAGGATGCACTTGAGAGAAGTGCAAGACATAGTGGACGAGTAGTATCACCCGAGGAAAGAAGGTACGTGATAATGTTAATAATGAAATTATGTACTATTTAATCTTTGTACTTATGTGATCTAACATACTTCAAACATCACATAGGTTTCCTGACACAACAAAGGAAACAACAGCAAGAAAATGAAAGCACGAGAAACACAGGCTTGGCTCAGGTGGATATTCAAAACTTGCTACACGAGTTGTAAGTATTACTAAATGAAAAATTGTATGCAAATATTTATAATTAAATTGAAATCAATTTAGTTTTGATGAAATTCACTACAATAAAAATTAATGATACCAATAAAAAATGCAGGCCTTGGAGTTCAAAAAACTGATTATAGAAGAGGACAAAAAAATAGGCTTCAAACAAGGCTATAAAGTCATGGCTGAACGATATTGAGCAATGAGTGCACAAGGTTCTTCTGATGGATCTATTGATTAGGTAAATAAGCCAATTGATTTTTATTTCAAGTTGAAAACTTTACCAATTACCGTATTTGATGTTAAGTTCCAACATAAAGTGAATATATTTATTTTAAGTAAGGAAACACTGATTATATATTGTCGATAAATACACTAATTATTTACATTGGAATGCAGCCTGCCGATATTGATACTACACCAGTCAAGCACGATGGAGGCATTGATTCTAATGTGAATTGTAGTACTCAAGGTATACATTTCTATTCAAATTTTGATTAATGAATATTTAATACAAGCAAACATGTTAAATTGAATTAGGCATAGTAATAAAAATTTAGTTATAATGTGTTGGGATTAATAAAAAAATTTGTATTGTAGTTGCATGGGATGTAGAGGATGTTGTTCCCGATGAGCGTGTTGAGGCTCAAGCCACTGAGAAAGATGATGTGGTTGGACAAGGTAAAGAGCATCATGTTTATATTTTTTAATGTATTGAAATGCTTGTAACAATAATGAATATATTTTAAATTAACCCCAATTATGATAATATGTTTTTAATTGAAGCCTTTTATTTTTTATTGCAGAGTACTCACCTTTGCAAAGGACATTGAGATCACGTGCATGGCTGAGAAGAAATGACACTCTAGAGATGGATATGCCTCTGCAATAATATAAGGAAGCAGGAAAAAAAAGAAAGCCAAAAAAAAATGATTCTCATTTATGCAACTTATTTGATAATGACTGATGTTTATTTGATAATGACTGATGTTTGAGCTTAGTTCCATGTTTAGACATTGAGTTTCCTTTTATACACTATTGTAATGTTGGAGGGGTTTTCGCTAAATTTTAGTGGATTTCATATTTTGGGAGAAATTAGTATTAGAATGTTCAATGGGTTCTTTTCTAAAACACAATACTTAAATCATCATCTTGTCTAGAATTGTGATGCCCAAAAGTTCGGGACAAAACACAACCAACAAAATTTTTAAGAAGGATTAAAGTGATAAAGTTACCGTTATTTCTATAGTGAGGTAACCAATTCTCAATAAGCTCATATCGAGACCCAACTTGTGATACTATTGAATTGACATTTTCGTTTACCAATATATCAATACTAATTAAATCTATATAACGTCGTACCCATTTGATCAATGTACTTAGTGCCAATTAAGGAATTTAAAGGGGTAATGTTAGTTAATGTTTATAATTAAATATTTTATGTATTATTAATTAATAATTATAATATAATAATTAATTAATATAGTTATTAATCAATTATTAAATTATAATATATTAACTAATAATATGAGCAAACCTTTTTGATAATAAAATTGCTTAACATAAAATCTATCTAATGTTATTAATAACACATGAATCTCAAAAAAAATAACATATTAAATTAATATCCTAAACTAACTCAACAACCTACTAATCTACTAAAATAAACATCCTACTAATTAATCTTATCTACTAAACATCCTACTAAACAATCTAATCAATCAACCTATTAACCTTTCAAATCCCTAGCCTACTCCCTACTCACACTTCCCATCACCCAAGGACATTGGGGTACGCAAGGGAAGAGTGATGTAGTGTTTTAAAAATTTAAAAAAAAACTCCTCTCCCAAGGACCTGCGCCTAATTTGCATAGGGGAGTGGGAAGCATGGAAGAGGAAGTGGAAAGTGGGACCCACTCCCTTCCATGTCAAACAAAGTACCCAAGTCAAAAGTTTTCTATTTAATGCAAGGTAATCTCTTTCAAACCTGCGTGAGTTGAAGGCTAAGGAGGGATAAAAGCTAATGAAAAAAGGTATGATGAGGTGTCTCCAAAGTCACCATCCCATAAATAAGGAGGTTGGCAATATAACCAAGAAATTTCATCCAACACCTGCGCTTGGCAAAAGGGGGAAGTCTTTAAAAAGGTAAGTGTTGATATTTTGAATAAAGTTTATTTTATTGCTTTTACATAGGTGGCAAGTTTATATTAATATAAAAAGACTGTGGTAAGGATTTTTGTATGGGATTTTTATCCCATACAAAATCTAGAGAGCATTTTGCTCTCTTAAAATTTCTGGGAAGTGCTATTTCCATAAGCACTATTTTTTTTTTATCTCTTTTATTTTCCATTACTTCTTCTTAAGCATGTTTAATTAATATCTCAACATGAATCAATTTGTAATCACTTAAGCATTAAGATGTCAAAGGTCTAAAATAGGATTATTAATACAAGGATTAATTAGAGTTAAATTTGATCAACTAAGGTGGATTCATTCTGAAGCAAACATGCTCATTTTATCATAACCATCTTGGTAAGATAATGATTTTTCTACAATTCCACATGACTTAATTCATTTTGAATGATTTGTTTAAGTGCATAGTATATGGTTAAGGTTGGATTTAGACTAATCAAATGTATTTAATAGTCATCTTTTGAATGAGATAATTGCTAAGTTTCAATTCAATTTCAAACTAAGTCTTTTATCCCTAATTCCATGTGGAACAACAAGCTATCAAATTTGCTTGCAGAAATATAGGAAGAGATAAAGTGTATAATCTTGTTGCAATTCAATTGACAAAGTAATTGTAATGTTTTCCATACAAAATCCAAATCCAAGCATTCAACCAACTAAAAGCATCAATTTATCAATATCAAATTTAAGAGGTCTAAGATAGGTGATAAATTTCCTTCTTGATTGCAATACCAAAAATCAAATACATACAATGATCTTTCACAATATATAATCACAATGAGATGAAAACTTGCTTCTCTTTTGAATTAACCAAGAACACTTTACATATTGTCTTTCTTTACAATTAAGGGAATTCACATCTTTGCTCCATTTCATAAGCTATTCAAATTACAATGAATGATAAATATAAACAACAAGCTTTCTTCCTCCATATCATTTCAATATATCAAAACAAAGTGTGCCAAAGGAGTGATTGAATTACAACATTCACATCTTACAATTATGCTCATACATCAAAGTATGGTTTCATCCAACATGCATAACCAAGGAATTGAGCTCCTTCCAACTTCATTCACTTGAACCTTGACTTCAAAACCTGTCATGAACAAATAGGATAGGAACCATGGGATGCTCACCTCCCATCCAAGGCCTCTCATGAGGCCACCCCCGAGCTTGGGGAAACCACAATGAACGGGTAACAAAAACTCATACACAAAACACTACAAGAACATAAACATATGAAAAACCCAAAATCCCTCAAGGTAAAAACTAAGGAATTCCATGAATATCATTTATGGGGTGTGAGTGGGAAAATCATGGAGAAAACCATTGCATAACAAAACAAGGCCACACATGGACCCAAATATTTCTATTTCATACAAGGCTCACATGGCCATTCTTCCCTCCTTATACCCCCATTGCCACAAGGGCTAAATGCAAGGTTTCTTGGGGAAAATCACTCACCCAAGTTCATCTTTCCTCTCACATGGAGGAGACTCTACACATGGAGTTGCCTCCATTTTCACACCCCCTCTTGACTTCTCTTCCCTCCCAAGGGTGAGTGAGTCCAAGAGATACAACCCAAAATCCAAATTACAAAGAAAATACATTGCATGCTTGCTCTCACCATGACCAACCATGGGAAGCTAAAACACAACATAAAACAAAGCAAGCTTCCTCCATGACCAACCATGGGGAGCTAAAAACATCAACACAAAACTTATACAACTTCCAAAACCATGAGAGCAAGGCTTCCTACCTCAAGTCCAATGCTAATGGAAGGTTTGTTGAGCCCTTATGCAAACTCCAAGCTTTCCTCTAACTTTCTGGAACTCTCTAAAAAATAGAGAATGGGTGAATGCCCTATCCTTTGCCAAAATTCCTCTAAAAAGGCCTCTAAAACCTACCTCAACAAACCTCATTAATTAGGCCCTTCAAGCAAGTTGCAAATTCGTTCAAGGTTGCACATGAATTTTTAAAAGGGTCTAAAAGTCAATTTTAGGCTAATAATAAGGTGAAAATACCCCTAACCCATGGGTAGATAGAATGGGTTAACTAATAAGGCATAAAACCACTTACTAAAGCCACTATAACCCTCTAAAATTCACTTCTAAGAATAAGATCAAGAATGGGAAATGGAAACTGCATAATAATTCCTATGGCAAAAAGGCGTGCAAGATTTCCCTAAAACTCCTAGAATATGCTCTCACACAACACTCGACATACCTTGATAACATTTAACATTAGCGTCAAGTGACACTTTACGAAATAACATTTCACACAAGGTACGTCCAATGTCACAACACATAACATTAATACACACATACATTTCAGATTACTGTTACGAATAAAAATACTTAACAACGAGGCCTCAGGTCTCTTAATAGATGGGGCCTTGGTTTAACTGGTTGCCCTACGTTCAAAGTGATTTCCCCAAATGTGTTTCCATGGTCCTTCCACCTGCAATACCTCAGTGCAGCATCAGTAATTCAAAGAAGAAATCCAATACATTAAACATACATGATATAACAATAATCATTCAATTGCATATAATATTCATAATTACATTGCATAATTCAAATGAAATTCCATAGCATATTTCAAATATCATCAAGATCATCGGGTTCACAAAACATCATATAATAACATAAACCAAATCCACACACTATGGATCCCATATGCAGAATCATCAAAATGAATAGTCTAACGAGTCAACATAGTATATCAGGAGTCGACAGAGTCCAAGTATCTCTAAAAACATAATCAAAATGATAGGCTAATATCTATAAAATAGGATCACTATGTGGGCCGAAAGTGGGCCTCACAAGAATGGTTAATCAATTTTTTAAGGTGGATTAGTTATGATGATGAGATGCACCATTTAGATGTTAACTATGTTAGTCTCTTGGTTTCAGGCAATGCAGAAGGAGACGCCTAGTTCAATATGAAATCTCAATTCATATACATAGGATATCAGGTGGAGCTGAAAAACACAAAAGAGTTGCATTTTTTATAGAGGTCTTTAATTGCGTATTTTAAGTTATAGACCATCACGAACATTGTAATTTTGACCTATTAAAAAAATGCAAACGTGTTGTGTTTTTTCAACTCCACCTGCTATCTGTGCATATTCTGCTTGTGTTGCACGCGCATTCTCAATTCAGAGTGGGAAAAATCTTATTTTCGATGCGAGGGAGAGAAGCCATACACATAAGTGATGGAGTTGAGGGGAGATGAAGGAATACCAAACATTGAATGTGGAATTTTTCATTAGAGAAATTGCAATGGAGGTCTAATCAATAGAGAAGATAGTAATGACCGCAGGAGAATGAATAGTGGTTACAGTTGTAGTGGGGAAGATAGTGGAGGCCATCCATGAAGAAACTTGCTGATAGAGATGGTGTACAAGAAACAAAGGAGAAAAAAATGTAAATGTGTTGGGTCTTCTCAGCTCCACCTACTATCCATGCATATTCTGCTTGTGTTGCACACACATTCTTGATTCAGAGTGGGAAAATCTTATTTTTGATGTGAGGGAGAGAAGCCAAACACAAAGAACATGCAAATAAACATGATAGAAACAAAACATAAATGTAGGTATCACAACAGCTAAGAAACATAAATGTAGGCATCATGGTTCCAATTAATTTGAGACACAACATAATTGAATGCTATACCTAGAAAATGCAACACAACCACTATTCTTGTAGTTCTATGTTAACACTGTGGGATCCAAAAACCATATATAGATTCCTTATCTTTGGTTTTTGGATCCCTCAGTGTCAACTTAGAACTACAAGAGTAGTGGTTGTGTTTCATTGTCTGGGTATAGCATTCAATTATGTTGTGTCTCCAAAAAATTGTGACCATGATGCCTACATTTATGGTTCTCAGCTGTTGTGTCCCAGGACCCCTTATGACCCTTTACGATCCCTAAGAATACACATCTTAGAGGTCTTAAAGTGTTGTAAAGGGTCATAAGAGGATCCTAGGAGGGGCCAGATGAGCTTCCACCTTCACACAGTTGGCCCTATTAAGTAGAGAATGTTAAACTATTATCGAAACAAATAGAAGCTCAATAATTTAAGATCTCAATCAACGTATGACATATATATATTTCTTTTAAAAAAATAGTGTGAGTCGTCACAATTATGATGGAAACCAAAGAATAATCGATGACAAAACTAAAAGAGATGACTATCTGTTGGAAACATTAATCACTTCAAGGAGTAATGATCACTTCATCTCACCTTAATAAGTCTTGACCCAAGATCAAGTCATATTGATTCATCTCAATGGCTACCAAGAACCAAGTCGCAAAGAAACACTACAAACTGCACTGTGAACCTGCTTTGAAGAGGCATCCAATATCTCATAAGTCACATCAAATGACCTGCTTTCTATAATCCATGTCTCTCAGCTTGGTTCACCTAGAAGAAGACTTCTCCCAAGTCATCACAGACACCATAGTGATCTACAAATCCAAGTATCTAGACTCGACTCAATAATGTAGGAGCCACTACCAAATCTACTATAAAGTAATCTCTGAATGACAACCAAATCTAAAAGAACACCAATTTAGTCAAACTCGATCAATAAATTTATATTTTTATTAAAAAAATTGTGATTTTCATCGCAATTACGATGGCCTTAGAGAAGCGACAACAATCTGTGAGAAATTACCGATGGATAACCATTGCACCAATAGTTTTTCCACTAGTATACAATCTTCCAACAACAAATAGGTGTCAAAAGAGTATGATGGTTACCCATTGCAAGTACAACATTTCCATCGGTAACTAACTAATTTTGACGGACAATAAAACATGGGATAGCTACAAGTAGATTTGACAGGTATATTCACTATGTTGAAACCCCCTTTTATGATGACTATAGATGTCACATGTACGATGCCTATCATAACTGTCAGTTTTTCTGACTAAAAAATTGTGATGCTAGATGGTGTCACTTAATCGATGGTATACTATTTGAATTTAGACAATCAACTATCAGAAAAAGGTCTCAAATGTACTAGTGTCTGATATACTCAAAAGTATCCTTCGGTAAAAGCTTTGTGAAAATGTCTGCTAACTGATCTTTACTACTCACAAAATCCAACTTGACTTCTTTTTATTCTACTTTCTCTCTGAGGAAGTGATACTTAATCTCTATGTGTTTTGTCTTTGCATGCATCACATGATTCTTTGACATGTTGATAGTGCTAGTATTATCACAATGAATAATAATAGGATAATCAATCTGAATTCCAAAATCCTTTACCATTTGCTTGATCCAAACAATTGTATAACAATTCAAAGCTTCTAGAACATACTATGCTTCTATTGTTGCCTAAGAAATACAATTCTACTTCTTGCTTGTCTAAGTGACAAGTCTGTCACCAAGAAACATTGCTCCTCCTGATGTACCCTTTCTATCATGAATGCATCCTACCCAATCTACATCTATATATACATGAAGCTCAACATTCTCTGAGTTAAGACACCATATACCATAATTATAGTACCCTGCAGATATCTAAATATTCTCTTTACTACCATGAGGTGACTTTGTTTAGGCTCTGCTTCAAATCTCCCAACTATGCCAACTGCATTAGAAATATCAGGTCTAGTTTGAGTAAGATATATGAGTTTACCAATCATAGAGTTGTACAATGTTATATCTACTACTGGAGAATCATCTTCTTTTGTAAGCTTGCAACCTATTATCATAGGTGTACCCACTGGCTTGAAATCATCCATCTTGAACTTCTTTAATATTTCTTTCACATACTTCGATTGATTTATGAAAATTCCTTTCTCAGTCTGCTACACATTTAATCCCAAAAAGTATTAGATAGGTCCAATCATGCTCATCTCAAACTCACCTTGCATCTCCTTAGTAAATTTTGCACTAAGCTTTTCATTACCCCCAAAGATAATGTCATCAACAAATATAGATACAAGTAGTAAACCTTCAGATGTCTCTCTTATGAATAGATTACAATTTTCTACTCCTTTCTTGAATCCAATTTTTCTTAGATATCCATCAAGTCTCTCATACCAAGCTCTAGGGGCTTGCTTAAGTCCATAGAGGGCTTTCTTCAATCTGCATACCATATCAGGCTTCTCTGATAAGGTAAATCCTTCTGGCTGCTCAATGTATACTTCTTCATTTAACTCTCCATTCAAGAATGCTGACTTAACAACCATCTGATAAACTTTGAAGTTTTTGAATGTTGCATAAGCTAGAAACAACTCAATGGCCTCTAATTTGCTCACTGGTGCAAATGTGTCTAAATAATCAATACCTTCTCTTTGTGCATATCCCTTACATACTAAACTTTCTTTATTCCTTACTACTATACCATCTTCATTCATCCTGTTTCTCAATATCCACTTTGTTCCAATCACATTCTTATCACTAGGTCTTGGGACCAGTTCCCAAGTATCATTCTGACACAGATAAGGGCAGGAGGATCCAATTAAGGATAGTCCAACCTTGCAACTTTAGAAAAACATAGTAGATAACTCAACACAACAAATTTTTTCAACTCAATTTTCATTAACATGCCCAGTTATAAGGCCTTCCAAGTTAGGGCCACTTACAATCAGAAATAATTCTATAAGATCAACAAGATCCAATACAACTCTAGCTATTTGAGCTCTGAAAATAATCAGCAACTGATGAAAACCCTAAGCTAGATCTAAACTTGAGCTCAGAAGCCTCCAAGAAATATCCTTTTTTCCAATCCTCGACCACTAGCTCTACTAATACTGACTATCAGGAATCAATCTGATCTGCAAGCTCTCCTGGGATCTTTTCCACAACTTCACCACTCAAATCTACTATCAAAATCTCCTATCTGATCATCCAGATCTTCTTCTATCTCTAAGTCCTCTATCCTAAACAACTACCCCACACACCCCTTAAATACTAATCATCAGCCACAAGTTAGCTGGATGAAACTATTAACTCTTCCTAACAAATATTAAATGCAATACAAGTCAGCTCTCAAATAGCCTTACAAACATTAAATTCAACATGTCATCCTGTAAGAACAAATACCAACAATAAATGCACCAAGTCGGCCCAAAAAATCACACAGAACTCTAGTCAATAAGACCAACTACCGAGCACCAGGGAAACAACCAAGCAATAGTGAAACAATCGACCAAGCTAAGAAACACCAAGCAACGTAGGCATTACTAAGCACCAATTCCACCGAGTACTAGAGGTTCCATGAGTTCCTTCAGTGACTGATCTTCCTTCAATAACCGACACCGTCGGTTAAGTCTACAACCAACACTGACCAAACACACACCTTCCATGTAGATTCATCGAGGACCAAGAATGCCCCTGCATTAGACACCCTAGGTTTGAAAAGATGTTCATATGTGAGAAGAACATCTTTCAGGATTCAGCACATAAACCCCGAACTAGTTCTTCAGACACAAGTCCTCCAACTTTTCAGTTTGTATACTTTTCCACTTCAGCTTCCTTTGTCTCTTCAAATATTTCCTTGACAACACACAGGTATGTCCTTCACACTAATCAACCATACCTTCAGGATCCACCAAATCAACTCGGCTACCAATACTCAGGCTTCTCCTACTGAGCGTTGTATCCAGTAAAGGCATCAGGGAAAACTTCCTGTCATCCATCTCAATAGTAAAAGTATTTCTGACACAATCATACATAGCTCTGCAATCATATTTCCAAGCTCTACCGAGAAATGTATCACAACTATTCATCTTCACAATATCACATAACACAAGATCCTTATACCAGCCAATCTAAACATCAATACAACACTGTTCTCTTACTTCCAGAGCATGAACATCTTGCAACCAGCCAATCCCATAAGGACAAGGATGCTTCATTCTATTCAAACCAAGTTTTTGAACAATGTCCTCAGCAACAAGGTTATCAATACTACCACTATCAACAATAACATCATAGATTTTACCTCCAAACTTGCACCAAGCCCTGAACAAGTTACTCCTCTGACAAGGATCCACCTTTGTACCAAGCAATGGTCGCTGAACTAGCAAGCTCTTAGATTCAACTTTATTCTCCACATTTTCATTTACCATAGCATCTTGTCAGTCACCAAGCTTCTTCTGTGTACACTCAAAAGAATGGTGTCCTTCCTCTTCATAGTTATAGCAAGTACCCTTAAAGATAACTCCACCTATCTTCTTCTTTGGTTTCATAGGTTTCTGTTCATCTTCTGTATTAGTCAGTTTACCCTTCACCAAGTGATCAACCTTTTCCTTCCCTCGGGAGTTACTATGTTGTTTCCTCTTCAACTTATCTTCTTCCTTCAAAGCATACTGATAAGAATCTTCAATAGAATCAATCTTCAGCATACCAAGCTCATCCTGAATATTGAATCTCAAACCATTCACATACTGAGCTACCTTTTCCTTACCACCAAATAGTAAGTTTGTAGAACTCCTCGATATAATCTTCAACAAATAGATCCTTCTACTTCAAGTTCTAGAACTTCTTAAACAAGTCAAGTTCATAGTCCATCGGTATAAACTTAGCTTTTAATTTTGTCACCATCAACCTCCACTGATTGATCTTCATTTCACCTTCATCTTCCCTATCTCTTTGCAATTCTTTCCACCAAAGAGTAGCATGTCCTTTCAACTTAGTCTATGCCAATCTCACCTGAAGAGGATCTTCAATTTATTCTAGCTCAAATAAATCTTAAAGTTCACCAATCCAATCAATCAAATTCTTGGGCTTCAAAGAACCAAAGAAAGTAGAAACTTCTATTTGGTAACTATTACTTAACCGAGCTCTAGATCTAGGCAACCAAGTAGTTATGTCTTCACCAGATCTATCCCTCTGATCATCACTACTAGATCCAGCAAATTCAAAGTCTTCAGCATCTTCCTCATAGCCATCCTCAATACCAACATTCTAGGGTACACCAGTAACAACTCTCATGATCTCAGCAACCATGTCATTCTTCATCAATTCCATCTCGGATCTGAAATTTGATTTCACCTTCTCTATAATCTGAGATTCCATAGTATCACAAAGATTAGAAATTACTCAAGCATCTAATCTTCTCGGAGCCATCCTTAAAGATAAGAGAAACCCTCTACAAAAAAACCCTACACCGACCACCTTGTGGCAATCTCCAAGTTTTATGCAAGTCAGATCTCAACCTACCACCTCAGACAAACAACTAGGGAAAGCTCCACAAGTTCAGTACCACTGATCTGCAACTCAGATCATATGATCTCTTCACCAACAAGATCAACTTTGCAAGATCAACCTTGCTAGGTTAACCTTCTCTCCAACAAGATCAAACCTTCGTTCTGATACCACCTAACGTAGGTCAGGGTAGGAGAATCCAATTAAGGATAGTCCAACCTTGCAACTTCAGAACAACACAATGGATAACTCAACACAACAAATGTTTTCAACTCAATTTTCATTAAAATGCCCATCTATAAGGCCTTTCGGGTTAGGGCCACTTACAATCAGAAGTAATTCTGAAAGATCAAAAAGATCCAATACAACTCTAGCTAGTTCAATCTAAAAATAATTAGCAAGTGATGAAAACCCTAAGGTAGATCTAAACTTGAGCTCGCAAGACTCCAAGCAATCTCCTTGTTTCCAGGCCTCAACCACTAGCTTTGCTAATACTGACTATCAGAAAGTAATCTGATCTGTAAGATCTCACTGGATCTTTTCCACAACTTCACCACTCAAATCTGCTATTAGAATCTCCTATCTGATCATCTAGATTTTCTTCTACCTCTAAGTCCTCTATGCTAAACATCTACCCCACACACCCCTTAAATACTAATCATCAGCCACAAGTCAGCTGGATGAAACCATTAAATCTTCCTAACAAATATTAAATGCAATACAATTCAGCTCTCAAATAGCCTTACAAATATTAAATTCAACATGTAAGCCTGTAAGAATAATTACCAACAATAAATGCACCAAGTCGGTCCAACAAATCACATAGAACTCCAGTCGGTAAGACCAACTACTAAGCGCTAGGGAAACAACTGAGCAATAGTGAAACAACCAACCGAGATAAGAAACACTGAGCAATGTAGGCATTACCAAGCACCAGTTCCACTAAGCACTAGAGGTTCCACCGAGTTCCTTCAGCGATCGAGCTTCCTTCAATAACTGAGACCATTGGTTAAGGCTGCAACTGAGTAACACTGGCCAAACACACACCTTCCATGTAGATTCACCGAGGACCAAGAATGCCCCTGCATCACATTCTTGATAATTTGATCTAGTTCTTCTTTCATAGCATCATGCCAATCTGAATCATTACATGCATCTTCAATGCTTAAAGGTTTAATCTGAGATAATAAACATACTGCCTCATTGCTTGGTGAACTCTTTTCTTTTGATCTTGTTGTGACTTTGCTGCTCTGATCTCCAATGATGTCATCCTTAGACTGATATAGATGTAAACTTTGGAACTTTAGGTGATATTGTCTCATCTACCTTCTGAGTTTCTTCTTCACTTGTTTCAGGGTCATTGAATAATAAATCAATACTGTCAAACATCTCTTCAACAACTGTCACACTAGTGGAAGGACTGGGTTCTTCTTCAATCATAGGTGCATACTCATGATATCTTTCTTGAACCATAAATTTTTTTATCAATCTTAACATGAGCACTTTCAATGATCTTCTTTAATCTCAAATTAAAACATCTATAAGCTTTTCTTTTAGTAGAGTAACCAAAGAAAATACCTTCATCACTTCTTGCATCAAACTTGCCTATTGCTTCATCCCTCTTGATGTAGCACTTTATTCCAAAGATTCTAAAGTATTTCACTGTGGGAACATTACCAAACCATAGCTCATAAGGTTTCTCATCCGCACCAGGCCTCAATTGTATTCTATTGATGGTATAGACTGTTGTATTAACTGCATCTCTCTAATAGGTATGTGCAACTTTTCCTTCAATCTTGATAGTGCATGTTGTATCAAGGATTATCCTATTCCTTCTCTCTGCAATCCCATTTTTTGAAGGGGTTCTAGGTGCACTAAGCTGTCTCTTTATGCCATGTTCTTTTCGGTACTCATAGAATCTGTCAGAGGTGAATTCTCCTCTATCTGATCTTAGACATTTTATCATTAGTCCAAATTCATTCTCAACCTTAGCTTTGAATATTTTGAACTTCTCAAATGCTTTTGACTTATCTTTCAAGAACGCAACCCACATCATTCTAGAATAATCAACTACAAATAAAATGAAATACATTTCACCATAGTATGATCTTGTTTGAGTTGGTCCACATAGGTCTGTATGAATCAGATCGAACTTGTTCTCTACTGAATTATGCTTTCTTTTGAATGAATTCCTCACATGCTTTCCCATTACACATTCCCTACAAATAGTATCAACTGACTTTTCTATGCTAGGTAGATCTCTTACTACCTTCACATTGCTTATCTTTACTATGTTATCAAAATTGATATGACATAGTCTTTTATGCCATAGCCAACTGTCATCAACTTTAGCAACAAAAAAACTTTCTTATGAATTAAGGTGAAAAACATTACCTTTATTCTTTGAACCTGATGCAATCATAACACCATCCTTGTTGTTAATGATGCACTTGTTGTCTTTGAACTCCAACTGATAACCTTTTTCAAGCAACTGCCCAACACTAAGAAGGTTATGCTGCAAACCATCTACATAGAGAACATCATCAGTGTTGCTCTTTCCATCCAATGTAATAGCTCCCCTACCAATGATAGGTTTAAGAGTGTTATCTCCAAATCTAACCATGTCACCTTTGTATTTGTCTAGATGAACAAATCTATCTTTATCACCTATCATGTGATGTGAACAACTGCTATCTATAATCCAATCTGTCCTTATGTCTGCTTGTGAAATCAATGCTAGCTCTTATTCCTTTTTCTCATCTTCACGATCCATCTCATCATACATTTTCTCCATAATAGCAATGAATCCAATTTCATCTTGAGCTGAATCATCATCTAATACTCCATCTCCAACATAGTAAGATTCCTTTGTATACTTAGGCTTATAGTTATTCTTGAACTTCTTAACTCTTGTAGGACACTTAGATGAAAAGTTACCAATCTTATTACATGAAAAGCATTTGAATGGAAATTGACCTTCATATTTTCCTTTTCCTTTCTTTTCTCTTCTAGCAATCATAGCAATGAAATCATCTAGTGCTTTCTCTTCATCATCATCATCAAAATTAGCAAAAGTGTTTATAGATTTCTTACCATGGATTGATGCTTTGAAGGTTGTCTTACTTATAGGTTCTGTCTTCAATCTTGAAAACTCAAAAGCTGAAATTTTGTTGATCAAGGTCTCTCTCTTTAAATTTTTTGTAAGCTACATGGTCTGATCAAGGATGTTGATCTTGTTTTCATAATCTGTTGTAAGAGTAGTCATCAACTTATTCATAATGTCTTCTTCCGAGATTTCTCCACCATTGTTTTTGATTCCAGCAACTGCTTCATTAATCCTTTGGTTGTAAGCTCTGATGTCTTCTTCAGGCAGCATCTCTAATGCATTGTATCTTTTCTTCCATGTCTTTCTGCCAGCATTCTTTTCTTGTGTATCTCCTTCAAACATGTCTTTTAGGTGCCTCCATATATTGTAGGTTGTGTCTACTTTCTTTATCTCTGAAAAATCACTATCAGATAAGGCATTGATAAGGGCTTCTTTGTCTATTGCATTCTGATGGAACAACTCCTTTTTTTTTTCCAGTAGCATCATTCTTTGCAAGATCTTCAAGACAGGGGATCTTCACTTCTTTGATAGTTACTTCAAAAACTTCAAAAGAAAGCACTGCAAATGTGTCACCATTTTTTTCTTCCAATCAAGATAGTTCTCTCCATCAAACTTAGGAATGTCTTTTCTAAAAAATGCCATCTGATCAACCTCAAGTTGTTAAACTTTATCTTTGAGGTACTTGGCTCTGATACCAATTGTTAGGAATAGTCCCAAGAGATAACTGAGGGGGGGGAGGGGGGGGGGGGGTGAATCAATTATCTACTAGTTTCAATTTTTTATTTGGAATTAAGTATACTTAAACTTTAAGCATAAACACAATGAAAGAACACTTGAATGCAACACCAATATTTTGGTTATGGGGAAACCCAAATAGGTAAAAACTCTAGTGGGAATTAACACCCACAAATAATCTGTTCTAGTGTATAATGATCCTTGTTAGAAGATCTTACAACCTTGTTAGGAGTTGATCTTTACAATGCAATAAGTACAGTGACCTGGTCAAAGGTCAGACCCTGTTAGGAGACTTTTATAATTGACCCTGTTAGGGGTGAAGATGCACTATTTGAGAGCTCACTGATCAAAGGGGTGAAGGCTGCAACCTTCTGAATAACAAATACACACTATATTTGGATCTTGGTGAATTGTGAGGTAGACCTATTTTCTTGACCAGTTCCAATGAATAGCATATTCTATCTTCTCTATCACATAGACTTCTTCCTGATGGCACAATACTTCACACTCTCTTCTCTGCTCTTATCTTTCATCTATATGCCACACTACTAGGGATCACAAATGACCGGCTATAAGTATCTTTCCTCTAAATGATATAATCAAATCAGCCTATTAGAACCATCTTGAAATCATATTAGAGAAACAATAACACTCTCCAATTACATCACTATCGGCTCTACTAAGCACGCAACACAAATTGGGACTTGTCCAAATCAGTAAGTGTAGACGCAGGCTACACACAGTCGGCTCTACCAATTAACTAATACTTTCTCCTCAAGTTGAATTACATCATGCACTCTTAACCAAACATTTTAAACTTTTCTCCAATTACTAATCCAAGCACCCATACCAAAATGATAGGAGCAACTCTTGTACCAATATAACCTCTGTCGGCTCTTCTAGATAAACACAGGAAACTACAACTGGTGAATAGTGACTGCATAACTTTATTTTTACTGCACATAAGACTCTGAGTCCATGAATGTAATATCACATGTCTCCATCACATATCCAAATGCACAAGGCTCCATGATAACTGTACGGATAATCACTCACACAAAACTGCTTGTAACTCTGTCAGGAACACTGCTGACACAAGCTGCTACATAACTATCTGTACTAACAATTAACCTCTATGTCCATGATATCATGCTGATAACATGTCCATGATACATATACTCAAAGCTTACTGCCTAAATCTTCCTCGAATGCTACTTACCATATGTTGTCATTAATGACAAACATACAGTCAACACTGGCTTGCTGGCAAATCTCCAACAGTGCACCAAGTATGTGCTATGTTTGGGATTGCATTAGAGAATGTGTGATGAGGTTTGGGTCTTGTCTATCTCCTAGATACCTGACTAGTTTCACCACAATTATGTTTTATTAGATAACTTTAAATGATTTTCATTTATCACTTATTTTGGCTACTCTAATTAATGTTTTTCTCTTACTTTGAAAAAATAAAGACTCAATACATTTAGATCTTAAACCTATAGAATAATGCACTTCCACTTCAAAAGCCAACAAAAGGAATTTTAAAATATAATTAAAAGAGTTTTATATGAAGTTGGATGTAAATTATGTAGGATTTTGTATTTGACTAGAGATGTTAGGTTAGATAAATTATGGTAGAAAGATACAATTTGAGATATCTTGCTAAAATATCTAGGTAGGAGGTGAGTTGCCACAAAAGTTCAAAAGAATGTTTATCTTTTCTCACTTCCATATAGGCTTATAGTGTTTGTAAGGTACTTGGTTTATATGAGTATTTTGTAAGACTTCCATCTATAATTGAATGAAAAATTTAGTCTTATATCTAATTGAAAATACACAATTTGATATTTATGTTATTACAAAGATATTTTGTTATAACTTGGGTTTCCACAATCCTGATTTTAGTTCAATTTTATGTTTTTTGAGCTCCTTATAAACTTGTACAACCCAACTAGATATTGAAAGAAATCAAATATCCTCTAAATGTCAAAACCACTTGTCATAAGTAATATATGTTTTTCACTCTCATTCAAAGTTTAACATCTTAACAAATGCTCTTAGAGTCGAAAAAGCATTCCTATAAAAAATCCCTATATTTAATTTGAGTATTGCTTATTTCAACTACACTTTTGGTCTTTAAATAGATGATACCAACAATTAAGAAAAAACACAAAACATGGGGTTCTTATTTTGGTAAGAGAAAAATTGACACATTGTGAGATATGAAAAAAAAAATGATTATTATCTTAATTTAGATTACCTATCTAGCAGAGAAGGTGAAATGTCAATCACTTTTTAACAATTATATTATCTTTGTAGAGCTCTTAGTGGATATTTTTCTAACTTACTTACATTTTCCTTGTTTCTTCAACATTCTAATCCCTAAACTGTTAATAGTCTCAGTGGCACTTTCCTTCTACTTTGGGTTAAAAATATTCAGTGTAGGTTTTGACATCATAATCTTAGTTTTTGAGAAGATATATTAAATGGGAATGCTACATTCCTCTTTGTTGTGTTGTCCAAAATTATGTAGAGATGTTTTGGTTCCCATTTAGTCATGTTTAATTTTTTCCAAATCAGAAATATATGAATCTCCTAAAACAATGTACATGTGATTGTGTTCATGTTGTATATCCATCCTTTCTCAACAACTTATATTTCATCTTTGTGTCTATATGTACAACAATATATGAACAAATCGAATTGAAGAACAAAAGAAAACATGATCTTTTCCATAAGTTTTATAATAACATTAACATATTCATATCAAAGTACAAACAATAATGTTCCTATAACAATTAAGAAAAATGGCATGATGTTAATTGTCATCGATCTATCCTTACAATTGCAAAAATATAATCACCTCTTCCCATTAGTTTAACATTTTTAGTCATTTACTCAAGGTCAAAGAAGAACCCAAGATCACGAACTCCACTTTTGAAAGATTTAGACCAGGGACAACCAAAATAATCTTTTTTTCCAGGGTGGGGTTATGTGATTTGCATATTTAAACCTAATGCTCTCCAAGAGGACCACATAGTGAGCTAGACGCTGGCAAACTTCTTTGTTCATCAAAATCCAGTGGGCGATGGGACTTAGAGTGGAGTCCATTGCAGAAACCACGTGCCCATGACAGAGCCGACTCCTGAGCTTTTAAGAGCCGTTCGTTTCAACTAACTCTATTAGACCAAGCCCCCTAGTTTGTCCGTTGAAATTTGATAAAAATGACAAGAATCACGATCAAAATTGTCAAACTCGGTATATACAATTCTAATTCTGTTTGCGCAAATGCATGTATTGACCTGCGTTGTTTGTTTACTCTTGTCACTGGTTTGTTTTAATATAGAATTTCACATGCATTTGACTGTATCGGTGTGGATGCAATGATTGGTATTTTGTTTATTTAGTTTTGAAGTTGAAAATAAAAACTGTAACTACCTGCTCCATTTGAGCGATTATATAAATTCACTACTATTGAGATCTAATAATTGACCTTATCTTGATATCAATACAATAATTATAATATTTATAAAAAAATTATAGCTACAAATCTTTGTCACCTTTTGTTTTTGTAATTGCATATTTAAACATTATAATATACTGATATATCTATCTTTATAAAAATACATGTGAAGTATGCTGACGATATTATAGTTGTTCATTATTCTATTTTAAAAATTATTATTATATTATTGTATTGTTATAAAAATTTAATAATTGTTAACATAAGATTATATTATTATGTTTTGATATATTCTTGTTATTATATGTTTATATTTCTATTAATCTTTTATAAAAGTAAAAATTGAAAAAATATTAAATAAATATATTATTATATTATCTTTCTATCTATAGACTTACAAAAATAATATAACATTAAAATAGTAATAAGTTTTTTTTTCATACATTTAAATCTCACAAACACTTCAAATTAAAAAAATATATAAAATTTTCATTAGAGGTTTTTGTATTCATATGTGACTGAGTGAAATCATATCATACATAGTATATGGGATGTAGTAGAGATAGAGGGTCAAAATGTTGAAATAATATTTCAAAACATTCCATTTTCAAATTAAGGCTTTATGCATGCATATTATAATGTTAATGCAATTGACTTGCAAATTACTTGTTCATAACGTACTCATATAATTTAAAAATAAAAAATAAAAAATTTAAACAATTTTCTTAGTTTTCCATTCTATTTTCCTCTAATAAAGCCATAATAAAATAGTTCAAAAATATTTTTTAAAATTAAACATCGTATAGATTCATAATTTCTATTTGACTTTTTGACATAAGATGCAAAATAAATATCTTCCTTTTTATATTTTGAAATTTAAAAATTAAACATTATATAGATTCATAATTTCTATTTGACTTTTTGACATAAGATGCAAAATAAATATCTTCCTTTTTTATATTTTGAAATTTAAAATTATTGAAGTTTACTTATAATATTTCTTTTTAAAGAAAAAGGTGAAAGGTCTGATTATATTAATAATATAAAACTTATATAAAGAAACAAAGGGCTTTTAGAGGGCTCTTAAAGCTAAATAGTCAGAGGATATAGCACATACAAGTATGCACCTTGGCCCTTAACATATAAACCCATAGAACCTATTGTAGGTGTACAAAACATGGCTTTGATACTTAATCCCTATGAGCTTCCTTCCCAAATGTCACATTGATGTCAATTACAACAAAATATATCATCTTTGATAGAAAGGACTTCTTATGATCAAAATAGAGACAATGAGCTTTAATTCATGTCTTCCCTATTCATAACCAAACTAGTAAATCCATATTTTCCATGAAGTAGAGTATCTTTGACCAAAACTTAAAACAAAATATTTAGCATTGTCACTTAGTATTGTGCATGTGAATTTTGTACCTAGCTGTGGACACAACACTTAAGTAAAATATTAATGGTTAGCAAATCAAGAAATCTGCAAATAAAGTAAACAATGTTAACCAGATGATTTACTACCTTCTAGTAGGTATGAGTTTGATATTCTTAGATTATGACCGAGACCAATGACAATGCAATACCTAAACGAAGGATTTAAATGATTGAAAGATGGATGAAAATGAATGCAGCTTAATTTATATTTTTTGATTTTCTATGCAATATGATGAAAACTAATATGAAATTGATTCTAAAATGGATTGAAATTATTTGCAAATCTACTCTAACAATGTTATGAAATGCTATGAATTGATTGAAAACAATGAATGAAAATTGCAAAAATCTCACAATCGCCTGTTTGCAAGAGCTCGATTCTCCGAGTAATTGAAAGCACAGTTGAACAATGGATGATTTTTGAAGATTGAAGAAGATCCTTTGTGAAGGGTTGAGCCTTTTTTATATAGAAATCCAATATTTTTAAAAACTCATGGAAAGCCAAAAATCTCTCCCTGATTAACTCAAATTGATTTTTGAGTTATCAGGAAATCAGAATTAGTTAACTCACAAAATCATGCAAAATCATCTTTTTAACTCAAATCAGAAGTTTAGATCAACTTTTTAACTCGAAATAGATGTTGAGTTCAAAAAGATAACAAATTGAATTGATTTATTGATTTAAAGTTTAACTGCTTTTCTGAATGTGCATGGATAATTATGAATTAATTTAATAATTCAAATGAATTATTCTCAACTTAACTGATTTTTGAATTTGAACAACTAATTTATGGGTTAATCAATTATTTAATCAAACTTTATTCCAAAACTATATCATTAAATTTCAATTGGATTTAATTAATTAAATAAGAATTTAATCAATTATTCGTATGATTTTTGATTTATTATCAAAAATAATAATATTAATTAGGAATAAATAGAATTACATCCAATTCAATGATTAAGTGGCAGAATTAAATTACTTAATCAAATATTCAACACATTTAGTTAATTAACTATAGGATAAATAATGTCATGTATCGCCAAATAATATTTATTTAAAGATGATTAGGATAAATTAGGAATATTATAGAATATTCCTTGATGCAGAATTAAGACTAAATCGGTTAGGATTTCGATGATTTGATGCGCAGATGTTCCTTTGGTTACGACTTTTGTGTCGATTTTGATCTATTTGTCAATGTAGGAGGTCAATGGTCCTATAGCCCATTTTTGGGGTATTACATTTTGCCCCTCTTTGAATTACTGTGTGAAGTGCAATGGTTCAAAGATTAATCTATTTTTGATGATGAGACAGACTTAGTTATGTGGTGGAGAAACTGATCCTAAAAGATTAATCGATTCCGAGACAGAAACTGATTGATTGATTTGAAGATTTGGTGATTTAGGTCATGATTGACCAAAGAATCAATATGATGTTAACTATATCAACAATGAACCAGTGATTATGAAGAAGTCTCAAAATGCTTGATTCTGAACCTTATGATTTTGAGCTTTATTCCAAAACTATATCATTAAATTTGAAAACTAGATTTAATTAATTAAATAAGAATTTAATCAATTATTCATATTATTTTTTATTTATTGTCAAAATTAAATAATATTAATTAGGAATAAATAGAATTAAATCCAATTAAATGATTAAGTGGCAGAATTAAATTAATTAATCAAATATTCAACATATTTAATTAATTAACTTTAGGATAAATTATGTCATTTATCTCAAAATAATATTTAATTAAATCTAAATAGGATAAATTAAGAATATTATAGAATATTCCCCGATGCAAAATTAAGACTAAATCAATTAGGATTTCGATGTTATTTTTTATGCTCCTATTCCTCCCAAAGGTGGTGTACGGATGAGGGTTGGTTGGGTGAGAGTGAGGGGTGGACCTTACAGAGCCCTACATCAGGTGGGTGTGGACCGGTTGGCCAGATGGGGCCAACACAGAGTTCAGGTATTCAGGAACGTTGGTGCACAGGTCATTGCAGATGTGGATGCACAGGCCACATAGATTTTGTTAGATCAAGAATAGGGTCCTTCGACACCTCCTCCTCCACAGGCTCCTCTTGCACAGGTTCCTTCTTCTTCTTCCATGCCATCTTCTTTTGTTCTTCTATATTCTTCTATTCCATCTTCTTCTGTTCCATCTTCTTATGTTCCATCGTCTTCTATGGATCCATCATAGGCTCCTCGATAGGATCCACCTAGTTAGGCTCCTGCTACAGAGGCTCCAACATCTGTTTCTAATGTTCGGGTGTTATAGTATGATGTATCAGAGATCCAGTAGTAGGTTAGTCAACTTGGTAGTGTGATGCAGGCCTTCATGGCTTCCATGAGTCAAAACACGCTATAGGCTAGCTCAAGTAGAACTCCTGATATAGATCCTGGTCCTGACGGTGTCGGTGGTTCATGTAGTTGATATTGTAGGATTGTTCCATTTGCTGATGTACATTATGATGATTCATTTTTTATCTTGAGACATTGGACTCACATTATTTTTTTATTCTAGATGATGTTGTTTATGATTTGATACTTGTTATACTTTGATGGACTTTGATGATACTATGGACTGTGATCTTTATTGATATATTTACTTTATATGGTGCTTTATATGATATGCAGATGCACATGATTCTATCTCTATATGCATTGTTTTCATGCTCTTTCAAATGCATTTGATGAAATGAATGTATATGTCTAGTTATGCTTAAATGATTGCCTTACTTATGACATAGAGTGGATGGATGCATATAATACGTGTTTTTAAATATTTATGATGTATGATGATGGTTATGATGAATATGTAATGATAAATGATACAATGCTATGTGATGGTACTTATGGGTGCATTTATTTGATGTTATGGATGTATGTCATGTAATGCAATGGATGTAAATGAGATGTAACTGTAATGGATGTAAGTGAGATGTAAATGTAATGGATTTTGATGTTTTAGTGATAAATGGATATAAATGATATATTAATGATCTTATATGTAAATGCAATGACCTAACATACTTAAGTTTGAATATAATTCAAAGTTTAAATGTAATAAATTTTGATGAATGCACCTAGATGAAACATGCAATGTATCAACGAGATGACTTAAAATGCAATATTCTAGAATGAATACAATGCAATTTTAATAATGTCTTCATGATGACTTTGGAATAGTGTAATTAATGCAACTAAATGATGAGAATTTAAGGTGAATGCAACCTAATGTGAATGAGAACTAAATTGAATGCAACTTCATGAAAATAGAATCTTAATAGAACTTAATGATAAGATGAATGATAATAAATAGAATGACCTATATGTATGAAAACTAATGCAATTTTAAAATGAACTTAATGATAGGGATGAATCATAAGGATAATGCAATGAGTTGATTTTTAAATGAATGCAACTTAACGAATCTAAATGAACTAAGATTTATGCAAATGAAAGGGTGCAAGATTATAATGATATGCAATGAACCTAAATGTAGCATGATTTAAATGCAAATAATCTAATGCAAGGCACCTTTATTTTTTATTTCCAACACACTCTATTACATATAGTTTTTGATCAACATTTTATTTTTTTATTTAACTCCACCCCCTTTCTGTTTCTCTTTTTCAAATCTATTTTCAAGCTAAGAAAGGAAAATACCTTAACTGAATTTAATCTAGGATGTATGCAACTAGTTGTCACTATTCACCAATTAGGAGCTTATATTCATCATTGAGAAGTTTTGAAACCCAAAATTAGTACAACCATCACTGGTTCAACCATGATTATATGAATACCTTTTTCACCTTTCTCGTTGCTTTCCCTACACCCTTGGTATGACTATCAATGATTCAAATCAATCATGAGAGTACAAATGCTGATTTTGTCAGATTCTATGTTGCAAGTGATTTTGGTATTATGATATTTAACATCAAAATAGCCAAGGTATTCTTTTGTGTAAAAAAAAAAGGATCTTAGTTTTTCCATATGTACATGTCCTCGATGATTCTTTGATGATCATGTCCTTAGACAATTAATACATATTTTAAAAATTTGATCTTAAGACAGTCATTTAGAAACCAATAAAATATCATGTTTTGATCATAGCTGGTCTAATTTTAAAACTTTCATCGATTCTCTAGAAAGACATGATTTCATCAATCAAGTTAACACTTAGAAAAAATTTGCATCATTTTTCAAATCCATATTTCAAGTATAGTTCTATCCATTTCATACTTTTAATCCCGATAAAGATAAGGTCTTTGTGAGATCTTGGATCAAAATTTTGTGTTTGATTGAAGTTTGGATTAGGATTTGGATTTGATTGTGTAAGTGTCTCACTTGCACTTTGATGAAATTATTTTGGTGTCAAATTGATGTTTTCTTTGATGATTCCTTCCTCCTTTAGAGTAGATTTTCCCCTAGTTTGATGTAAGTATGTTTTTTTGGACTTGGAGCATTTTGCAGATTAGGTGATGAAATATTTAGGTACTTAAAAATGAAACTGAGGGGTTTTATTATGCAATATATGTACAAATGATGGTGAATGCAATATTTACAAGGATGACCACTACGTATGAGACTAACTTGGACTTTCAATGGTGCCTATTTACTAGGTTTTCATCGATTGAATGGATTTTCTCTTTTTCTATTTTTCAAACTTTTTTACCTTTTTTGCTACCAAGGTGCCTATTTGCTAGGTTTTCATCGATGCACTTTTTATCTTTTTCCATTTTTTTGTATTTTTTTCTTTCTTTCAATTTTTTTGATTTTATATTATCAAGACGCCTATTTGCTAGGTTTTCACCAAGACAACATATTTTTGAGGATCATTACTAAATGTTTTTAGCTTTCTCCAGGCTCGATTTTCCACTATTTTTTTTATATCTTTTTTACATTTCTGATTTATTTTCTCTTTTCTACTTTTCAATGTTTTTGATATTTTTAAGATCTCTTTTGACTATGTACAATAAATAGGATGCTCTTTCATCTTATTTCTTTGATACTCTTTTTCTTTATCCCTTTTCAATTGCTTCATGTGTAAAACCTTTTCAGGTGTATACTATTGATTGGCTCTTGCAACTCTTCTCCTTCACAATCAACTAGTTTATAGGTGCCTGTCCCAAAAGATGAAGTGATCACAAAAGGTCCTAACTAGTGTGCTTCCTATTTTCCTTTCTTTTCTTTCCTTGCTTGATTCTTGGGATTTTATCGCAACACTAGATCACTTACTTGGAATGCCCTCGGTTTGATATCCTTGTTATAGTTCCTTGATAATCAATACTGATAAACTTTTAATTGGTCAAAAGCTTCTTATTGTCTTTCATCTAATAGCTCCAGTTCATGCAACCTAGACAACCTATAGTCTTCTTCACTTAGTAAACCATGAAATGAGACCCTTAAAGACAAAATTTCTACCTCCAAAGGTAAAATTGCTTCTGATCCATAAACTAGGGAGAATGGTGTAGCTCCTATTGGTGTTCTAATACTTATCCTATAAGCCCATAGAGTAGATTTTATTTGAATGTGCCAATCACTACCTGAATTATCCACAGTCCTCTTCTATGTTTTAAGATATTCTTGTTTGTAGCTTCTGCTTGTCCATTACCTTGTGGGTAATATATTAAAGATGAGTGGTGTACCACATGAAATTTTGTACATAGTTCTTTCAAGTCCTTATTTTTGAAAGGTTTTTCATTATCTATTATAATGGCATGAGGAACACCATATCTACAGATTATGTGATTTAATATGAACAAGGATATTTTTTTTCCTATGGCAGTGGATAAGGGTACAACTTCCACCCATTTGGTAAAATATTCCGTTGTAGTGATGATAAATTTATGACCATTTGAAGATGGTGGACAAATCATACCTATCGAATCCAAAATCCATTGATAAAAGGGACAAAGTGTATTCATGCGATGAAGGTCTTGTGTCGGCATGTGGATCAAGTTCCCATGGTATTAACATTTACGATAGGTTTTTGTAAAGTAACAAGCATCTTTTTCCATAGAAGGAAAAAAATATCCTATCCTAAGAAGTTTCTTAGCTAGGGTTAAACCATTCGAATGCAACCCACAAATTCCCTAGTTAATTTCTTGTAAGGCTATGGTTGATTCCTCTTTCTCTAGACACCTTAGAAGCATTCCATCTAGACTTTTGTGATACAACATGTCAGATACCAAGGTGTAGCGAGAGGCTTGTCGGATAAATCTTTTCTTTTGATTTCTAGTTTGGTCTATGGGAAAGATTTAGTCTTTTAAGTATGTGTAGATGGCTCCATACCTAGGTGATTCATGTACCATTATTAAAAAAATAGTGTGAGGCTGGGTAGGGTCAAATGCAGGTTGCTCAACTTCTTCTACTAGGAATTAATATTTGGCACTTCGGTCTGGTATTTGTAGGAGTGATGCCAAGGTAGCCATTGCATCCTCTGCTTTATTCTTATCCCTCGGCACTTTCTCAAATGTGATTAGAGTGAATTATTTCTTGAGATTATTAATCATGTTCTTGTATAGTATCAACTTATCATCTTTAGTTTGATACTCGTCATTGATTTGATTAATAACTAGTTGGGAATCTCCATCAATTTTTAGCTATGTCACTTTCCATTCTATTGCCAACTTTATGTCGATGACTAATGCTTCATACTCAACTATAATATTTGTGCATGGGAATAGAAATTTTTATGACTTGGGAATTATGTACCCTTGAGAAGTAATCAATAAATTCCCTGCTCCTAACCCATATTGTGTATATGAACCATCAAAATACAATTGCCATGTCTTTCCTTTGATATTAATGATTTCAGAATCTAGAAATTCTACTTGGATTGGATGTTCATCTTGTAAAGGTGACTCTACTATTTGATTAGCGATTACTTGACCTTTTATAGATTTTAGGTCCACATACTCTATGTCAAACTCACTTAAGACCATGACCCATTTGACCAATCTTTCATTTAGTGTTGTTTTTCTAAGAAGGTATTTGAAAGGATGAATCTTTGCAATGAGTTGAATTTTGTGAGATAACATATAATGGCGTAATTTTTGGGAAGAAAAAACTACAGCCAAACATGATCTTTCAATAAAGGTGTAATTCAACTCATACTTCCCCAATGTTTTGCTTATGTAGTATATGGCCTTTTCCTTTCTAGCTTTGTCCTCTTGAGCCAAGAGTGCCCACAATGCATGTTTTGTCACTGAGATGTATAAAACTAAGGGCTTTCTTCTGATGGGTGGCATCAATGTGAGTGGATTCATTAGGTACTTTTTCAATAGTGTGAATACTTCACATTTTTCATCCCATTTGAAAATTGTGTCCTTGTGAAGGAGTTGAGTGCAATTATGGCACTTTTCTACTAATT
The DNA here is from genome assembly GCA_027943335.1 of Chamaecyparis obtusa. Lineage (NCBI taxonomy): Eukaryota > Viridiplantae > Streptophyta > Pinopsida > Cupressales > Cupressaceae > Chamaecyparis > Chamaecyparis obtusa. The sequence continues at coordinate 201,370 of BSBK01006896.1, read as the reverse complement.
GGGAGATGAACCTTCTGAATGACTGAATCCTGCCTTGAAGGGATCTCATTTGACTGGCATTTATAGGTGCCCCCATTTCCATGATTTATTTTACTTTGGAAGGGTCTACCTCTATTCCTTTGGTGGAAAATGTGTACCCTAATAACTATCTTGATTGTGCACCAAATGCATATTTCTTTGGATTTAATCTTAATTTGAATTTCTCCAATCTTACAAATATCTTTTCTAAGATGGGTAGATGTTCCTCTCTTGAGTGGGATTTAGCAAGTATATCATCTACATAGTCCTATAGAATCTTGTACATCCTGTCATGAAATATGGTTTTCATGGCTCTTTGGTAGGTCGCTCCAGCATTCTTGAGACCAAAAGGCATAACATTCTAGTAGAATGTCCCCCATGTGCATGTAAATGCCATTTTGTCTTGATCCTCAAGTGCTATCTTCCATTGATTATAACCACTAAACCCATCCATAAGTGAGAACATGGAATGTATTGTTGTTAGACCCATGACGACATCTATGCTTGGTAGAGGAAAATCATCTTTATGACATGAAAGAATAAGATCTCTAAAGTCTGTAAAAATTGTGATAGATTTATTTGTTTTGGAAACTGGCACAATGTTTAAAATCCACTTGGCATAATCAATGGCTCTTATAAACCCTACTTTCAGCAATTTATCGAACTCCACTTTCACAAGTAATGCTATGTGTGGATGCATCTTTCTCAGTTTCTGTTTCACTAGTCTCACTCCTTTAATATTCAAATGATGCATGATTAGATTTGGATCTTGTCCTGGCATATCATCATATGACCATGCAAAATTGATTTGTTTCTCTTTGAATAATTTGATGAAATCCTTTGTTTCTTCACTAGATAAGGACACTGCTAGGTGTATGATTCTTGGTTCTAATTCTGACCCAATGTTCACTTTCTATGTTGTTTTAATTAAGATAGGTGATCTTTCTTTGTAGTGCTTGGGCAAACTATCCAACCTTTCTTCCTTAGGCACCTCTGTTGGGTTTTCACCTTTAGAAACAGTCTTTATTTCTTTTTCTTTTTGATCTAATGTTGCCACAATGTGGTTTTCAACATTAGATTCTTTTCATTTTCTATTTTTTTTTTTTCACTTTTTTCCAAACTAAAAGGTTGAATACTTCCCTTAATCACTTCTTGATATCCCATGGTAGAAGAAGGCTCAACTACATTAAGGTATTGGGACACCAAGTTATCATTCAATAATGTGGGGAGGATGGTAGGTTCAATGGAATCCAATTCAATTAGTTTGGGATAGATAAGTACCAAGGGAGAGGTGTTTTGGTTTGGTTTGATAGGGTTTAAGGCCATGACTTCATTTGAAGGTTCAAACATTGTATCTCTCAAATCTATGATATGTGCTTCTTCTAAATGCTCTATAGAACTAGAGTCAAAATATTCCTCACTTGAATCCTCTTGGGTTTCTAATGGGTAAAATTCTCTTGGGTTAATCCTAGGGTTAGATCCCTCTATAGTAGGTATCCATGATGGTGCGTAAGGCTCTCCTACTCGTTGAGTTTCTTCAGCTTCTAGATTTGGCATAGTTTCTAACACTTCATGGTTAGAACTTGAAGCTTGATTCTGACTTGATTTTGAGGCTTTCTCTTTTCCCTTGCTAGGAGTATAGGTATGGATGACATCAATCTCTTTATCTTGACATGATTCACTTGACAATGAATCCTATTCTCAATTGTTTGAATCTTGATCACTTTGGGAACCTAATTGCAATATTTGATCATAGACCCTAGGATATTTATTTTGAGTGTACCCTTCTTCTAGGTACCCTAATCCAATCTTTTCCTTACTATTTGTTGTGGTTCCACAACCACGCTCCCCTTTTAAACCACTTGGCTTCAGGGACACCCCTCTTTCTAGCTTGTTGTAGGCTATTTCTTTGCTTGTCTATATAGTTGTGTCTTTGGGTCCAATTGTTCTTTTTTGGGGTCTTGTTTGTGTTTCACACTTTTGGAGGTTAGTCACCCTCGAAAGTGCGAAAGGCCCAAAAATATGGTAAACCAAAGGCATAAACTAGGGTTTCAGACTTTTAGAGGTCCAAACATAGAAAGGTCTGATTCTCCGAAGAGAATCGACATTTTGGCACTTCAAGCTTTCGAAGGTTGAGGACACCTAAAAGGAAGAGGTGGCTGACATCACCCCCATCATTTTCTTATATAAGGTGGAGAACCCTCATTTTCACCTCACTTTTTCTATGCTCACGATCTTTTTTTAGAGTTTTCAAGTGCACATCTTTCCCTCAATTTTTCTACTCCTTGGCTACTTGTGTCTTCTTCCTAACTTTTCATCTCCTGGCTTGTTTAAGGTTGGCATTTTTCTCTCTCTCTCTCTCCCTCTCCCTCTCTCCTTTTTGGTTTTGTTTATGTTCCTTTCATTTTCTTTCTTAGATAGCATTTGAGCTAGGGTTTGTCTATTTTGGTCGGTCTTGTCCTACTTCAGGGTCACAGGGTTGTCCCCCTGGACCCCTTAGCCATGGGATTGTGGTTGTACCTATTTTCAAGGTCAAAACCCTAAACCCTTGATTTTCACTATCGGGCCCTAAAGATTTCCAACTTTCACAGTCTGAAAGTATTAGAGGGATATTTTTCATAAAATCAGCTAAGTCCTTTTTGTCGTTTCGGTGGTTTTGCACACTAAAAATTTGATACACCCAAATCATCAAAATTTGGTCTTTGGCACCTCTGAAGCGTTGAGCCTACAACTCTTGCAAAGTCTACTTCTTTCAACATTTTGGCCTTTTGGGCCTTTCAGAGGTCATGTACCCCCAAAGGTTTGAAAGGTCAAAGTTGGTTTCTAGAGACTTTAAACTTGGGTTGTTTGATTGTTTCTATCTCTTTTTCATTAGAGTTTCTTGCACAATTTGTGTAGCTTGATGATAACTGATTTTTTCCCCTTGAATCTTTACACAAATGGTAGAGAAGGTCAACTCTTAGGCCATGAGGTATCAATTCAAGGGATATCACAAACCCTCCAAAGTGGGGTGTTGGAGATTTTCCAGCAGGCCAGTACTAACTATATGTTTGTCATTGATGACAATATATGGAAAGTAGCATGCGTGGAAGTATTATGTAGAAAGATTTTAGTATATGTAGTAGGGACATGATATCAGCATGATGTCATGGGTGTAGAGGCTAACTATTAGTACAGACAATTATATAGTAGCTGGTGTCAGCAGTATTCCTGACAAAGTAACAAACAATGTTCTGTGTATGGTTGTCCATATAGTTATCATGGAGCCTTGTGAACTTAGATATATGTTGAAGACATGTTAGTGATGTTAAGTTCATGGAATCATGGTCTGATGATGAATGCAAGTGAATTTATGCAGTTGTTATTCGCCAGTAGCAGTTTCCTATGTTTGTTCAGCAGAGCCGACAGAGATTTTATTGGTTCTTGATTTGCGCCTATCTTGAGGGTATGTGTCCTTGGAGTTAAGCTTGGAGAAGTGTTATTCATGTTTAGTTAAGAGCGCATGCATTAATTCAGCTTACAGAGAAAGTTCCAGTTGTTTTGGTAGAGTTGACAATGTGTAGCATGCGTCTACATTTATTTTATTAGACAGGTCCCAGAATGAGTTACGTGCATAGTAGAGCCGACAAAATATTTATTGGAGTTTTTTATGGTTTCTCTAATATGATTTCAAGGTGGTTCTAATAGGCTGACTTGATTATATCATTTGGAAGAAAGATATTTATAGGCAGTCATTTGTGATTGCTGAAGTGTGGTTCATGGTTGATTAAGAAGAGTAGAGCAGAGTGTGCAAAGTGTTGAGCCATCAGAAGAAGGTCAATGTGACCAAGTAAAGTACTTGTGGTATTCATTGGAACTGATCCAGATAGCAGGTCAAAGCACAATTCACCAAGATCTAGATATAGTGTGTATCTATTATTCAGAAGGTTGTAGCCTTCGCCCATTTGAGAAGTGAGCTCTCGGACAGTGCGTCCTCTCCCCTAATAAGGAAAATTGTAAAAGACTCCTAATAGGGTCTGACCCTTGACCAGGTCTATTGTACTTAATATATTGTAAAGATACTCCTAATAGGGTAAAGGATCTTCTAACAAGGATCATTATACACTAGTACAAAATATTAGTGGGTATCATGTCCCACCGAGGTTTTTACCTATTTGGGTTTCCCTGTAACCAAAATATTGGTGTTGTGTTCAAGTGTTTTTTCATTGTATTTATGCTTTATGTTTAAGTATACTTAATTGGATAAAGAATTGAAACTTTTAGATAATCGATTCACCCCCCCCCCCTCTCAATTATCTCTTGGGACTATTCCCAACAATTGGTATCAGAGCCAAGTATCTTGATTGGAAGAACAAGATGGTGACTCATTTGTAGTGCATTGCTTTTGAATTTTTTAATGTAACCATCGAAAAAGCCAAGATTCCTACCTTAGAAGACCTTGCAAAAGATGATGCTACTGATGCACAAAAGAAATTGTTTCATCATAATGCTATTGCTAAAGAAGCCCTTATCAACACCCTATCTGATGGTGAATTTTCAGAAGTAAAAAAGATAGATACTGCCCATAAAATATGGAAGCACCTAGAAGACATATTTGAAGGAGACAAACATGCAAAGGATGCACACAGAAAGACATGGAAGAAAAGGTAGAATGTATTAGAGATGTTGCCTGAAGAAAATATCAGAGCTTACAATCAAAGGATTAATGAAGCAGTTGTTGGAATCAGGAACAATGGTGGAGAGATTTCAGAGGAGGACATTATGGACAAGTTAATGACTACTCTTACTCTAGAATATGAAAGAAAGATTAACATCCTTGATGAGACCATGCAACTTACATCAAATTTCAAGAGAGAGACCTTGATCAGCAAAATCTCAGCTTTTGAGATTTCAATATTGAAGACAAAACCAAAGAGTGAGATAGCTTTCAAAGAAACAATTCATGGTAAGAAATCTGCAAACACTTCTGGTAATTTTGATGGTGATGATGAAGAGAAAACATTAGATGATTTTATTTCTATGATTTCCAAAAGAGAAAAGAAAGGAAAAGGAAAATATGAAGGTCAATTAACATTTAAGTGCTTTTCATGTAATAACATCGGTCACTTGGCATCAAAGTGTCCCACTAGAGCTATAAAATTCAAAAAGGATTACAAGCCTAAGTATTCTAAGGAATGCTACTATGCTGGAGATGGAGTTTCAGATGAAAAATATGGTGAAGAAGAAATTGGATTCATTTCTATTGTAGACAAAATGAATAACAAGACAATTCATGTAGACAAGAAAGAAAATCATGAGCTAGCATTAATTTCACAAGTTGACATAAGGATAGACTAGATTATAGATTGTGGTTGCTCACATCACATGACATGTGATAAAAGCAGGTTTGTTCATTAGGACAAATACAATGGTGGTATGGTCAGATTCAAAGACAACACTCCTAAACCTATAGTTGGTAGAGGAGCCATCACTTTGGATGGAAAGAATAGTACTGATGATGTTCTTTATGTTGATGGTTTGAAACATAATCTTCTTAGTGTTGGATAGTTACTTGGAAAAGGCTATCAGTTGGAGTTCAAAGATGACAAATGCATCATTAAAAAAAAAGATGGTGTTATGATTGCATTAGGCACAAAGATGAGAGGTAATATTTTTCAACTCAATTCAGAAACAAGTTGTTTTGTTGCTAAAATTGATGACAGTTGGTTATGGCATAAAAGACTATGTCATATCAATTTTGATAACATAGTAAAGATAAGTAATGTTAAGGCAGTAAGAGATCTACCTAGCATAGAAAAGCTAGTTGATACTATATGCAGGGAATGTGTGATGGGGAAGCATGTGAGAAATTCATTCAAGAGCAAGCAAAATTCAGCAAAGAACAAGTTGGATCTGATTCATACAGACCTATGTGGTCCAACTCAAACAAGATCATACTATGGTGAAAGGTATTTCATTTTGTTTGTTGATGATTATACTAGGATGATGTGGGTTACGTTCTTAAAAGATAAGTTAGAAGCTTTTGAGAAGTTCAAAATATTCAAAGCTAAGGTTGAGAATGAATCTGGACTAAAGATTAAATGTTTGAGATCGGATAGAGGAGGAGAATTCACTTTTGACAGATTCTATGAGTACTATGAAGAACATGGCATAAAGAGATAGTTAAGTGCACCTAGAACCCCTCAGTAGAATGGAATTGTAGAAAGAAGGAATATGATCATTCTTGATATAGCACGCACCATCATGATAGAAGGAAAAGTTGCACACACCTATTGTAGAGATGCGGTCAATACAACAATCTATACCATCAACAAAATTCAATTGAGGCCACGCACTGACAAAACACCATATGAGCTATGGTTTGGTAATTTTCCCACCGTAAAATACTTCAGAATCTTTGGAAGCAAGTGCTACATCAAGAGGGATGAAGCAGTACACAAGTTTGATGCAAGAAGTGATGAAGGTATTTTTCTTGGTTACTCTACTAAAAGTAAAGCCTATAGATGTTTCAATTTAAGATTGAAGAAGATCATTGAAAGTGCTCATGTAAACATTGATGAAAATTTTATGATGCAAGAAAGATATCATGATTACTCACCCATGATTGAAGAAGAACCTAGACCCTCCACTAGTGAGATAGTTATTTAAGAAATGTTTGATAGTATTGATGTGTTATTCAATGACCCTAAGACAAGTGAAGAAGAAACTCCTAAGGATGATAAATTAGCATCACCTAAAGTTCCAAATTTGACATCAAGAAATCATTCCAAGGTAGACATCATTGGAGATGAGAGCGACAAAGTCTTAACAAGATCACAAGAAAAGAACTCAGCTAGCAGTGAAGTAGTATGTTTACTATCTCAGATTGAACCTTTAAGTGTTGAAGATGCCTGTAATGATTCAAATTGGCATGATGCTATGAAAGAAGAACTTGATCAGATTATTAAGAATGACACTTGGGAACTGGTCCCAAGACCTAGTGATAAGAATGTGATTGGAACAAAGAGGATATTTAGAAATAAGATGAATGAAGATGGTACAGTAGTAAGAAATAAAGCAAGATTAGTATGTAAGGGATATGTGCAAAGAGAAGGCATTAATTATTTAGACACATTTGCACCTATGAGTAGATTATAAACTATTAAGTTTTTTCTAGCCTATGCTACAGTTTAAAACTTCAAAGTTTATCAAATGGATGTCAAGTCAGCATTTCTGAATGGAGATTTGAAAGACGAAGTATACATTGAGAATCCAAAAGGATTCACCTTATCAAACAGACCTGATATGGTATTCATATTGAAGAAGGCACTCTATGGACTTAAGCAAGCCCCTAGAGCATGGTATGAGAGACTAGATGGATACTTAAAAAAGATTGGATTCAAGAAAGGAGCAGTAGATTGTAATCTATTCATTAGAGAGACATCTAAAGGTTTACTACTTGTAGCTATATTTGTTGATGAGATTATCTTTGGAGGTAATGAAAAATTCAGTGGTGAATTTTCCAAAGAAATGCATAATGAGTTTGAGATGAGTATGATTGGTCCTATCAAGTACTTTTTGGGACTAAATGTGTAGCAGGTAGAAAAAGGGATTTTCATTAATCAATCAAAGTATGTGAAAGAGATACTAAAGAAATTCAAGATGGAGGATTCATCTTTGGGGGAGTCTTGAAGAGGAAATGGAGAATATTATAATAGAATTGTTCATTTGGGTTGGTGGTGATTTTTCATTCCACATGTTGCCATCAATGCCAAAGGGGGAGATTGTTGGAGATTTTCCAGCAAGCCAATACTGACTGTATGTTTGTCATTGATGAAAACATATAGAAAGTAGCATGCATGGAAGTCTTATGAAGAAATATTTTAGTATATGTAGCATGGACATGATATCAGCATGATGTCATGGGTGCAGAGGTTAACAGTTAGTACAGATAGTTATATAGCAGTTGGTGTTAATAGTGTTCTTGACAGAGTAACAGACAGTGTTCTGTGTATGGTTGTTCATAAATTTATCATGGATCCTTGTGTGCTTAGATATATTTTGAAGACATGTTAGTGATGTTAAGTTCATGGATGCATGGTCTGATGATGAACGCAAGTGAAGTTATACAATCACTATTCGCCAGTAGCAATTTATTGTGTTTGTTCAGCAGAGCCGACAGAGATTTTATTGGTTCTTGAGTTGAGCCTATCTTGAGGGTATGTGCCCTTGGAGTTAATCTTGGAGAAGTGTTATTGATGTTCTATTAAGAGTGCATGAGTTAATTCATCTTACAAAGAAAGTTCCAGTTGTTTTGGTAGAGCCGACAGTGTGTAGCGTGCGTCTACATTTATTTTATTAGATAGGTCCTAGAATGAGTTGCGTGCATAGTAGAGCCGACAGAATGTTTATTGGAGTTTGTTATGGTTTCTCTAATATGATTTCAAGGTGGTTCTAATAGGCTGACTTGATTATGTCATTTGGAAGAAAGATATTTATAGGCAGTCATTTGTGATTGTTGAAGTGTGGTTCATGGTTGATTAACTAGAGTAGAGCAGAGTGTGTGAAGTGTTGAGCCATTAGAAGAAGGTCTATGTGACCAAGTCAAGTACTTGTGGTATTCATTAGAACTAATCTAGATAGCAGGTCAAAGAGCAGTTCACCAAGATCTAGATATAGTGTGTATCTATTATTCAGAAGGTTGTAGCCTTCACCCATTTGAGAAGTAAGCTCTCGGATAGTGCGTCACCTTACCTAACAGGGACAATTGTAAAAGACTCCTAAGAGGATCCAACTCTTGACTAGGTCTACTGTACTTAATATATTGTAAAGCTACTCCTAACAGGGTAAAGGATTTTCTAAAAAGGATCATTATACACTAGTACATAATATTAGTGGGTATCAAGTCCCACCGAGGTTTTTACCTATTTGGGTTTCCCTGTAACCAAAATATAGGTGTTGTGTTCAAGTGTTTTTTCATTGTGTTTATGTTTTATGTTTAAGTATACTTAATTGGATAAAGAATTGAAACTTTTAGATAACTGATTCACCCCACCCCCCTCTCAGTTATCTCTTTGGACTATTCCTAAAAATTCTTGATACAAGTAGTGTTTGTCGTTGCACCAAAAGATCGACATGTTAATGCCTGATACAACCACTAGACTTATAGAAGACATAGGAAGCTGTTAAACCATGTCACGAATCCTGAGGGGAGCACTTACCATTTTTCCAACAATCTCCCCCTTAATGTTACCTGAGGGGATTTGAACCTATGACCAAGCTCTGATACCACTTGATACAAGTAGTGGTTGTCATTGCACCAAAAGATTGACATGTTAATTCCTAATATAACCACTAGCCTTATAGAAGACACAAGAGGCTATTAAACCATGTCACAAATCCCAAGGAGAGCACTGACCATTTTGCCAACATTTTCATTAGATTTTCTTGCATAATTTGTGTAGCTTGATGATAACTAATTTGTGCCCCTTGGCTCTTTGTGCAAATGGTAGAGAAGGTCAACTCTCAGGCCATGAGGTATCAATTCAATGGATATCATGAACCCTCCAAAGTGGGGAACTTGTATGCTAAAATCATGGATATTGACATTGAGAACATCAGTTGGAATGACTACCTGGTCATATGTTTACAACCAATAGGGAGGTCCAAGGACTACACTTCATTAGTGTATTGTTCTCTGGTGAACGTAGCAACACACCCGGTATCCATCCTTTCATTAGATTTGATCACCACTCTGGCAAGTCATTATATACTAGATGAAAGAATGGTTAAGAATAGCATGGGTGAAGAAGTTTTTGATCTTTGGCTAGACAACATTGAAGATGTCTTCCACCTACCCAAGGGGGTAGACAAGTTCTACGACTTCTCCATTGGCAAGGGAATGGATTTTTACAGTAGATATGTTTCATTATCCCATGAGATTGTGAACAAGGAGTACCTCATATAGCCTCTACCCATAAATAACTTGGAAAAGATAGACATGCAAAGAGGATATATGAAAGAAGACATCCTGGTAGCTATCACCATGATCAGTCGAGTGTATGGAATTCCAAAGTCCATACAATTGGAATCTTGGTTGATCCTAATCATTGAGAAAATAAAGGATAGGTAGGCAATTTTTGATTGGGCCACCATCCTCGGTGATAACTTGGATCAACAATTGATCATGGTAAAGAATAACCCACACTTCTACATGAAATCCTATGTTGTGTACCTATTGGCTATGAGGGTAGTGTACCTAGGATTAGTGAAATTTGGTTCTATAGGCGATCTGAATGCATGGCCATTCACAATATACCCACAATTAGTTCAAAACAAGTGCTACACACATGACAGTCCTGAATTCCACATTGTAAATGATGCTTTTGTGTTCGCTAGCATACACTCCATAGAAGGATATTATGCCAGAAGGATGTCAACAGAAGTTGCTTCAAAGGTGAAGGCCCTATTAGCATTCTATATTTAGTTCAAAACTTTAACATACATCCGGGTGGAAGGAAGCACCCTGGCTCCTAAAAAGCTTCCAGGATATCCACTAGATATGATAATCTTGTTGGATATGGCTCAACAACTTTCAGATGCCCATGAACATATCCATCACAAGAAGAAGCATTGTTGGTACTTCCCAATTTCCATAGGGCCCCACTGTGTACAAGACATGAAGATCTATAAGTCCTTGGCATTCGAATGGGATGAATTCCCAATGTAGAGTTACAACCTCATAAGGACCCGATTCAATCCAAAATGTACATACAGTCACATAATGGGAAGGCATTATGTACACAAGCCCCACATTCAGGACCATTGGATAAATTATCTTGATGACTATGAGGTCAGGATCTGTGACTACTGCCGGATGAGCTTGGAGATGGCATAGACTACCCTAATGCTGAGGATACCCCCAAAGGTGAATGGAGTTGAATCTGAGGATGTCCTAGATCCTATTTATAATTTGGATAAAGTATACACCAGGGCCACTTTGAATGCAGAGGTCAACCAGGATGAAAATGATGATATCAACTTCAAGAAAAGACATGTCATCAAAGTGACTAAGGCATGGATCACTCATCCATTTTCTATGGACCCAGTGCCAATGAAACAACAACCAGCTCAGCCCTCCAAGGAAAAGAAGGGGAGAAGGTGTTGATGCCACAATTCCAAGAGGTTACGCCACAAAAGGCAGAAATGGTGTATAGACACGAGTGCCCTACAACATATGGCTCTACTACCCATTCAAAGAAGCCCAAAACTAGAATTACTGGAAGCATAGCACCTCTAGATGTTCCTTCTTTGAGTGGTCTCAAACCTCTAAGTGCCCTAAATAAGGCACCTAAATTCAAGGTAATTGGACCTAGGTCGATTGGGGTGATTAAAGGGCACATATACTAAAGGAAGAAAGATGTGACATCCACTCATATGGACACCCTCTTAGAAGAAGATAAAGATGAGGAGGATCAATTACCCCTAAGTAGAAGAACCCAGTCTGCAAGATTCTTGAAAATAAAGTGGGTACTAGAGGATGATCAATAATAAGATGTCGTATGAGGAACCTAAGGGGAACCTATAAATATGGATGCTCTAGGAGATGATGAATTTGACATCTTTGACTTTGAGGGACTTCATGGTTTCCAAGAGTTTGAGAAACAGGCTCAAACTATAGGACAATAATTTTCTTTTGATTCCATCCCTACATAGTTCACTAGTCCTCTTGGTAAAGTGGGAGAGGAAGTCCTACAAGACTCTCAGGAATCAATCGAGGAGGTTGCGGTTGAAATTTAGAAGGAGACTATAGAGTTAGGAAGGGATTCTTCTATAGGTGTTGCCTCTGAGGAGGACATAGTAGAAAAAATTCCCCTGTTTTCACACTCAGTTCCACCTCCACCTCCGCATCAGTTAAAACTACTCCATTGCCACCACAACCTCCATTGGTTCATGTTCCCATGCCGACTCTTCCTCCTCCACCAATGCCTTCACCCACTCCCCCTAACGCTCCTACTCCTCCCATGCAGAACCCTCCTTCCCAAGGTCCCATTCCACCACTGGTCCATACTGAAATACTAGCACAAGGTCCTCAGGAGTTAGAAAAGGAAATAGAGGCAGTCGGTGAGAATTTTTTAGAAGGAAAAGATGGATCAGAGAAATAGGTGGAAGAGGAAGAACAAACAAATGTGGAAGAAGAGCTGAATGTGATGGAAGATCAGGAAATAGAAGGAGGAGAGGAGAAGAGTCATGAGGAGATGGAGATAGAACACACAAATACTACCTCGAATCTAGCTTCCCCTTATGAGAATCTCAATGCCTTTTCAAAGCCCACTTGGTTCACAAAGGAAATTTAGCCAAGGACAAGGGTGTATATAGATGATGATACCGATATGGTAGCATTGGGGTGATCATTCCATCAAATAGGATCTAGTACCTGAGAAAGAACTCTCTCATGTGTAACACAAGATTAGGAAGGTAGATGGAAGCCTCAGGTGGTTGTCCCCAAAATTAATATTGGTATGGTGAAAGTCACTCCAAATGATTACGTGCTGGAAGAGGTAGACCTAGGAGAGCCGATAAGAGAAGGAAGTAAAACTCTAGCTACATTATGGCTAAAACATGCCTTAGGCTTCATGGACAAGGATGAAGAGAAGACCAAGGAATTGATGGAGTAGAATGAGGCAATGAAGAATTTTATCCTCAAGACAGTGGGTCCCATTGACCCTAGTAACCTTGAGGCCTCATTACAGGCTATTTTAGAGAAAAGGGGTGTTGTAAGTATATCAACAGATGTCCCACACTCTTTTGTTCATGCATGTATAGATTGGAAGCAAGATTTTGAATAATTTGTCAGTATGGATCTCAAGAAGATTCTAAGGCCTTTTAGGAGTATTCTTGAGGGAATCACATTTTTGGTTGAAATTATGAGTGAGGAGGATGGTCTGGAGGAGAAGATCTAGAAGTGGAAAAGGCATAGGAAGATCTCATAGTAATAAGGAAGAAACACTTCCAAGTTTTTGTCAAGGTGTATGTGTTAGGAATGAATGTTGAATATAACATATGGGGGACTATTCGCAACCATTTTTTAGTAGTTTTTTTTGCATTCATGACTGTGATTGTCATTGATGTCAACACAGTGATCTACTAAAGATTAGTAGAGAAGAAAATAGTTTTTGAGTTAGCACACATGGGATATTGAAGATCTAACTATGCAGAGTTGGGGAATTACTCTATGATATTCTATAAGATCTTGGTTAAGAGCATGTACAAAAATTCATTTATTCATGACAGTTATGTGGAAATTAGTGGAAGCAATATTCAAGCAGTGTTCTTGAGTAGTGGTTTGTGGAAATCAGATGATATCTCCTAATCAGGATTGAATCTAATCATGCATAGTTATGAGGAATTTTAAGACATTTTGTTAGTGACATGGGCATGAGCGCAAGGTCTGAGGTCACATGAGTGAAGAATTATCTTAATTGGAAGTCGAAAATTATGTGTAACTTTTGTGTAATGTGTGGAAGATTTTATTTTGTAATTTTTATGCCAAATCATTTGTAATTATTTGAGTGTGGTATAAAGGAAGGAATGTTTTCCTTATTATAGAAAGTAGTTGTACCTTGCACTACAAAATTTAAGAGAGAAACTCTTCTTGGAAGATTGGAAGTAGCAGAGATGAACTTGAGACTATCAGGAGATTTACCTAGAATGGAGACAACATTCACTGCACTTAGTGTTCACCCTACTTTTTCAAGAAGCATCAGTGTAAGCAGAGATTATGCTAGCAACAACATATCTAGAAATGAAGAAGACATAAATATTGAAGAAGGTATTCCCTTGCTTGTGAAAAGAGAACCAGACAATAAGAAAAAAATTAAATGTTGAACTTGTCAAGAATTTGGTCATTTTGCATCTAAATGTCCTAAGAGAGTTAAGAAGTATAGAAACAACTTTAAACCTAGAAGATCTAAAGAATTTTATTATGATAATGATGAAGAACTTGAAGCTAGTTTGGAGAAATCTTTAAGTGAAAGTGATACTGAGAATGATGATATAGGATTTGTAGCAATAAAAGAAGAAAATCTTGAAATAGAATTAAGGAAAAAAAAGCCTTAGTTTCTCAAGTAGAAAAGAAATCAGATTGGATTATAGATAGTGATTGTTCACATCATCTGACTAGAGATATGAAAAAGTTTATAAAGTTTAAAAATTATGATGGAGGAGTTGTTAGAGTTGGAAACAATGCACCTTGTTTGATAAAAGGTATAGGATCTATTAATCTTGATGGAAAGACTAATACTGATGATGTTTACTTTGTGGATGGTTTGAAACATAATCTTTTAAGTGTCGGATAACTAGTTGACAAGGGAAATCAAGTTTGGTTTACTAAGAAAACTTGTGTAATCAAAGACAAGGATGGTAATTTGATTGGTACTAGATTAAGAACTAGAGGTAATTTATTTTAGTTGAATCCTACTGAGATGACATGCTTGATTACTAAGATTGATGATAGTTGGTTATGGCACAGAAGATTTTTCATATAAACTTTGATAACATTGTGAAAGTGAGTACTACTCTTGCAGTAAGAGATTTGCCTAAAATTATGAAGCCTAGTGATAGTGATTTTTTGAATGAAATCTATAGTGAAGAAATCATTGAAGAACCTATAGGAGAAACAAAAACTGAGACAGTGACACCTAACAAGAATCTATCAAGAAATCATCTTATTGAACAGATTATTGGAAGCATAGACAGAGGAGTTCTGACACAAAATAAGGTACAAGAACAATTGTGTTTGATTTCTCAAATTGAACTTAAATCTAGTAGTGATGCTTGTGAAGATGAACATTTGATTAAAGCTATGAAGGAAGAACTAGATCAGATTGAAAAGAACAAGACTTGGGAATTGGTCCCTAGGCCTAAAGATAAGAATGTTATAGGAACTAAATGGGTATTTAGAAACAAGATGAATGAACAAGGAGAAGTTGTAAAGGAATAAAGAAATATTGGTATGTAAAGGATACTCACAACAAGAAGGAATTGACCATGAAGAAACTTTTGCACCAGTAGAAAGAATTGAAGCAGTAAGAGTGTTTTTGGCTTATGCAGCTTATAAGAAATTCAAAGTGTATTAGATGGATGTGAAGTCAACATTTATGAATGAAGAATTGGAAGAAGAGGTCTACATTGAGAAGCCTGAAGTTTTTCCTTTAACTAAAGTAGGAGATGTGGTATGTAAACTGAAGAAAGCTTTATATGGACTAAAACAAGCACCTAGAGCTTGGTATGCAAGATTGGATAAGTATTTGATAGAATTGGGATTTACAAAAGGCACAATTGATAGCAACCTATACACAAAAGAAATTGAAAATGGTTTGTTGGTTGTAGTTATTTTTGTTGATGATATTATCTTTGGAGGAGAAGATGAAGCTAGTGATAAATTTGTAGATGAAATGAAGACTGAATTTTAAATGAGTATGATTGGTGAGATGAAATAATTTTTAGGATTGCAGATAACACAAAATAGTGATGGCATCTTTTTAAGTCAGACAAAGTACTTGAATGAATTATTGAAGAGATTTGGAATGGATAACTATAAACCAGTTGGAAGACCTATGGTAACCAGACACAAATTATCTTGCACAGATGAGACTCCTATAGTTGAACAGAAGAAGTACAAATCTATGATCAGAGGATTGCAATATTTAACTCACACAAGACCAGATATATCACATGCAATTGGAATTGTAGAAATATTTCAAGATGAACCTAGAGAATCACATTATGTAGCAGTGAAGAGGATACTCAGGTACTTAAGAGGCATAGTTGAATATGGATTGTGGTATGAAAAATCTAATGATTTTACCCTATGTGCATATACAGATACAGAATGGGGAGGTAGTGTTGATGACAAAAAGAGCACCAGTGGTGGAGCATTTTTCCTTGGCGGAAGATTAGTTTCTTGGCTAAGAAAGAAGCAAAATTATATTTCACAAAGCATAGCAGAAGAAGAGTATGTGGCAGCAGAAAACAATTGTAATCAGATAATTTGGATGAAGCAAATGCTGAAGGATATTGGAATAAAATTTGTTGAACCTATTGTTATACATTGTGATAACACTACCATAGTTAGTATGTCTAAGAATCTTGTACTACATTTTAAGATAAAGCATTTAGAAATAAAGTATAATGTAGTGAGAGAGAAAGTGGTAGAGAAAGAAGTCAGACTTGAGTATATAAGTATGAAAGAGAAGATTATAGATATATTTACAAAACCTTTTCCTAATGATACATTTGAGTATCTGAGAGGTATGCTTGGGGTTATGCCCCAGCCTACTTTTGAGAAGTGATGCAGATTGTTGCATCTATCTAGTGGTATATGAGCCCTATCTCTCTTCTGGACTGGATGGTGGTACTTCCTCTATGGGGGAGTATGTGTATCTCAACTAAGTCATGAGGATTCTAGTGAATGTATTTTCTAAAAAGTGTCTTTTGACATTAAAGTTTTTGTAGACATAAAGATGAAACATATGTCATTCATGTCAATGGAGGAGAAGTATACATGAAAAACCATCTATTGGAGATAATTTAATAGGAAAATGAAGCAAGATTTGATTGATGAAGAGGACTTAAAAGAATTTTCAAAGCAACAATGTTGTAATGGTTGATATTCATGGAACTTGGATGTTTTTTCATCTATGTTGCCATCAATGCTAATGGGGGAGATTGTTAGGAATGAATGCTGAATATAACCTATGGGGGAGTATTCACAGCCATTCTGTAGTAGTTGTCGTTGCATTCATCATTGTGATTATCATTGATGTCAATGTAGTATTCTACTGAAGATTAGTAGAGAAGTAGATAGTGTTTGAGTTAGCGCACATCGGATATTGAAGATCTAACTATGTAGAGTTGGTGAATTACTCTATCATTTTCTATAAGATCATGGTTAAGAGCGCATATAGAAATTCATTTATTCATGATAGTTATGTGGAAATCAGTGGAAGTAGTATTCAGGTAGTGTTCCTGAGTAGTGGTTTATGGAAATCGCATGATATCTCCTAATTGGGATTGAATATGATCATATGTAGTTATGAGGAAGTTGAAGATATGTTTTAGTGATGTCCAGACATGAGCACAAGGTCTGAGGTCACACGAGTGAAGAATTATCTTAATTGGAAGCCGATAGTTTTGTGTAACTTTTGTGTAACATGTGGAAGATTTTATTTTTTAATTTGTATTCCAACTCATTTGTAATTATTTGAGTGTGGTCTAAAGGAAGGAATTTTTTCCTTATTGTAAAAATTAGTTGTGTATTGTATTTGAAAGTGAATTACAGAATTGTGCAATACTTGTTGGAAGAGGATATGCAAAGTATAGAGATCTGGTTTTGAGATCTGATGAAGAAGTTGTTACGGTTTGGCATAGTCAGAGAATGAGTATTAAGTTGTTGAGATCGGTAATATTTTGGTATTATTCTATTGAGTAATACAAAGATCAGTTGGATAGTGTGTTATGTGATCTTACACCTGAAGTTGTTTGGGCAGTGGGTCCTTCTGTCTTCCATAACTCCTAACAGAGTTAGAATCTTTTAGCAGGGATTCAAAGTCTCCTAACATGGACTCATATGTACTGAATGTATTTCATAAGACTCCTAACAGATTCCATCCTCTAACAAGGAACTTTCATATTAGTGCATCTTTTGTGGGCATCATTCCCACTGGGGTTTACTCTTTGCTCAAGAGGTTCCCTAGTCAACATATCTTGTGTTACTATGTATGTTTATATTCTATGGTTATTGATTACATTTATTACATGGTTAAAATCTATTGAAGCTGATAAAATTTGTATTTATTAGATAACTAATTCACCCCCCCCCCCCCCCCCCCTCTTAGTTATCTTGGTGGACTTTACTTTCTAATAGTATGAGGGGTCAGAGTTGGATAATTTTGAGGAATGGATCCTAGATATCACTAGCACTTTGATTGTTTTTGGAAAGGTGTTGAAAAGGATGAATAAAAGGAGGGACGAAGGTCTTCTTTTTGTGGGGGAAATGCATAAGTTTTTTGAAGGATTAGACCTATATTTATATAAACAAGATGATGAGAAAATAATGCATCCCATAAATGTCATCGTAAATCAGTATCTAGATATCTTCAGAGGAGCTAGTACAAAAGAATATCTCTAGAAGATGTTCTATCAGAAAGAAGAAATTCAGAAGATACTATCCCAAGAAGAGGAAATAAAAGGTCTTGCAACTGAACTACTCACCTTCTGAGAGAAACAACAAGAACTCCTTCAAGGGGTGAAAATGGTTGACTTTGGAAAGGTGCAAGAGATTGTGGATAGGTTCCACAAAGCTCACCCAGAAGTCAGGTCCCAAGTCGATAGACATCCAGTTTTGACTTAGTCAAATTTTCACACTTAGCCATTTTTGAAGGCCTTGATTTTTGACATTTTGACCCTAGAGGATTTTCAGCCTTTAAAAGTCTGAAAGATTGAGAAAAGCTAACCTCCACACTTAGTCAATTCCTGAGCTTCATTTTTTTGGGGCAACAGTCAAGATCTAAATTTTTTGGGTATGACTGTTGTTTAACTTCATTCATCTCCAACTTGATTTTTCAGTCAGAGAGATCACGTCAAGGGGGTCATTTCTACATGACTTGAGGGGCTCTTCCAATTGAGTCCATGTGGGGGATACATAATGGAGAATAAAGGGCAGGATCGCAAAGTTTTATGAAGAACATGCATGAGTTCTAATTTTGTTTTTGAGTTATTTTATGCATTATCTGCTCTAGTTTTGTAATGCACGAGGTTTAATTCCATGCTATGGTAGTTCTAATTAGTTTTAGAGATAGTTTCCTTTATGTAATCTTTAGTTTAGATTTATTTTCAATTTTTAGATGTAGTCGAAACCCTAGCTGTGAAATTGAGAGAACTTCTCTATAAATTGTATGAACTCAATGTAATTAAGGTCATATTTTTATCATTAATACAATACATACAATTGGTACTTCAATCGTGGTGTGATTATTCTACTACCTTTGCAATACTTATGAATGTGTAAATTTCTCATTTGTTTATTTCAAAGAACTAGTTGATTGTGTGGTGATTTTGATCTGAAAAATTCTTTTAGTTCGGTGTTTACCTCTGCTGCATTTCTTCTTCGTGACAAATTATTGAGAAGATCTCTCTTTTTTAGTTCTTTGAAGATAAACTTATCTCATGTGTTCGCACATCCATGGTGGCTTTGTGATTTGATGAGTTTTGGCTTATTATACGTCTGCATTTATTTCCATTGATGATTGCATCTTCCTAGATGAGATTGTGATTTCATTAGATCTTTATTTTGTTAGTTTTCTCATCTTCTTGATATTTTAATTCATGAAGCAGTGTGATATTAGTTTATGTCCATTAGTTTCTTTTAGCAGATTTATTTTAAATTCTTGTTACCTTACCTCTTACCTTCCTTGAATATCTGTTATGGTAGATTAATTAGATTAACATTGTTTTCATTTAAAAAATATAAAAATCCCAAAAAAGAAAGTATTGTTGTGCTAAAGTTTTTTTTGTAGTATTTTCAAGATACAAACCAGCAAAGGCCTCCTCGTGAATAGATTCACATTTATCTTTTGTTGAGCTATCCAAGTGGTTGAGACCCAACCTAGAAGGAACCTTGAGGGTGATTAATATCATTCTTCCAAGAGGGTAATTTTCTCACGTAAATTCCTAGTTGTTGTCTCATGTAAAAACAATGCTCAACAAAAGTGGCACTAGAAGGAGGCCCCTCGATAGGGAGACCTAGGAGCATTGGATAATTATCTCCCTAAAGGTTTGTATGAGTCCTCAAATCCTCACAAAATAAAGGGGAATTCCTAGAACTCAGAGAAGTTCAAAGACCTTGTAGAAGTAAAGCAAAACAAGGGGAGGACGTCTCACAGCACCCTAACCTTCCTCCATTTCCGCACATCCATGCCACACTTATTGTTGTTCCACAACTAGCTCCAATGACCTTCTTCAAAAATGCACAAAGTTCTCCATTGGCTCTACAAGGAAATCTCCATGAGCTACCCAAAAACCCCAAGAAATTTTGTCCACATTTCATCTATGTGGAATCCAAGATAGTGGAAGACCACATTCATGCCTTCAAAGAATTATCTAACCACAAGGAGATTCCACATCAAGATGTTGTGTGCTACCTTTTACCCTACACATTGGGGGATTTTGCATATAATTGGTACTTGAACTTGCAACGGGCATCCATCTTGACATGGGGAGAATTTGAAATGAAATTCCTGAATCAATTCAAGCTATACATGGATCTAGAAAATCTTCGCCACCAATTCATATCAGTGAGGAAACACCACAATGAACTGATTCCCATGTTTAGTCACCGCTTCCATGAGATTTACCAAAAATTGGAGGCTCCTTACACTTTACCTGAAGGGGTTTCTATACAAGTATACCAAAGGTCCTTAGATCTGTTAACTTCCATATATTTGAAAAGGCTACCTACAAGTGACATTGATACTATTGAGAAATTTTATAACAAAGCCATCACATTCACCCAACAAATGGATCCACAAGCAGGTGGAAACTATGGTGTCTCACTAGCATTAGGGAACACTACCATGATTGGTCCATTCATAGAAAATAATCAACTCTCAGTGCAACACACCCCAAGATTCAATCCAGTGCTGGCCCCATACACTTCTACCCCACCACTAACCATCACATACCTAGGATATGATGCACATAAGGAAGCCCTCTATGAGAAAAAGGCTACTATCCCAAATGAGCTGGACCATGCCTTAGTTAATGAGTTGGATGCCATGAAAAATTCATTGTCCTAGTTTATAGGTGAGATCACCAGGATGAAGTTTAATCCACCTCAAAACCAGGGGAACTACCAACGAATGATTTCTACCCCAAACACCTACTCCCAAAATCAAAATCATAATTATGGTAGTTACAACAACAATAATAACAATAACAGTGGAGGTTATGGGAATGCTTCTAAAGATAAACAATTTGGTCAACAATAAACTAATAGAGCATGGAACACACTCCCCAATAATGATAGCATGCCCTCTGATAATGCCAATGTCATTAACTCATCTAAGGTTAATTTCACTCAAGCTCCCAACAAACACCAATCAGATAATGAGTACAGGGGAGAGTTTGATAATCAACCGATCGAGGATCCTGATAACTCCTAGGCTCATTTCAGTGCTATGGACTTCGATTCTTATGACCCAGGTACAGTGGGGGTCCCACTGATAACACAACTAAAGAGGAATTTGTCTTCCCTTTCAATCAGCAAAGTCATCCTGAGTACTCTGAGATCCATGCCTTTCAGAATAACAATAGAAGCAATTATAACCTAAGAAGTAGAAGGGAACCTCTAACTGATGGTATTCCCCTAGGAATGTAGCCCACTCTATTAGGAATAGTCCCAAGAGATAACTAAGAGGGGGGGTGAATCAGTTATCTACAAGATTCAATTCTTTATCCAATTAAGTATATAAGAACATTAAGCATCAACACAATAAATGAACACTTAACATAACAACACAATTTTGGTTATAGGGAAACCCAAATAGGTAAAAAACCCGATGGGAATTGACATGCACTAAGAACTGCACTAGTGTATTATGATCCTTGTTAGAAGATATTACAACCCTGTTAGGAGTTTATCTTTACAATGTAATAAGTACAGTGACCTGGTCAAGGGTCAGACCTTGTTAGGAGTCTTTTACAATTAACCCTATTAGGGGTGAGGACACACTATCCAAGACCACACTTCTCAAAGGGGTGAAGGCCACAACCTTCTGAATAAAAGATACACACTATATCTAGATCTTGGTGTCACCTGTTGTCTAGATCAATTCCAATAAATATCAAATACTCTTTACTTGGTCACATAGACCTTCTGCTAATGGCTCAACATTTCGCACTTTCTGCTCTACTTTTTTCTTTCAACTCTGAACCACACTTTAACAATCACAAATGACTACCTAGAAATATCTTTCCTCCAAATGATATAATCAAGTCAGCCTATTAGAACCATCTTGAAATCATATCAGAAAAACAAAACAACTCTCCAATAACACCTCAGTTAGCTCTACTAAGCACGCAATGTAAATTAGGACTTCACAATTCTATGTGAGTAGATGCCACACTACACACAGTTGGCTTCACTAAATTATTTCCAACTTTCTTCTTATACTAAATTAAATCATGTGCTCTTAACTAAACATTGTTAACTCTTCTCTTAACATAAATCCAAGCACACATACCGTGATGATAGGAGAAACTACTGCGAACTTATAAACACTATCGGCTCTCGCATATAAACTCAGGAAACTGTAACTATCAACTGGAGACTTCATAACTCAATTTGTACTACATATCTAACTCTGCATTCATGAACATAACATCAGACATATGTCTACAACATAAGTATAAGGGTGCAAGGCTCTACTACAACCGTACATCGAATCACATATAGAACTATTCCTGGGACCTATCAGGAATACTCTCTAATATACATAACTGTATTACTATCTTTACTCATAATCAAACTCTATGTCTATGATATCATGTTGATAATATATCCATGCAACATATGTTGAAGGCTCTCTTCATCAGGCTTCCATGCATGTTGCTTACCATATATTGTCATCAATGACAAACATACAGTCAGTAATCTAGCTTGCTGACAAATCTCTGTTGCCAATTTGGCTGAGGTATGTACATGGATGTTGTCATTATGGAAACATATGTTCCCTATGAAGATTGTATAAGCTAGAAAGTAAGTATGGAAGATCGCAGACTAAAATTGTCTAAGTATGAAATAGTGTTTTTAACAGAGCACCTGATACAGTTTGTTTTGGTGACATTCACTGGAGCATGATCAGATTTTGTGTAATTGAACATAGACTCTATGGTGTCTAAGGATACCCCATCTCAGTGTGCAAAAGAGTACGGATAGTATGAACAAAGTTATGTTTGTTTTACCGATGACAAAGTATAGTCGACAGAGCAATTTTGAAGGCATAACTAGTAAATGAATTAAGGGATTATTTTTCTTGTCAAAATAATGACTTAATATTATAAACAGATGACATCCTAGATGTTTACTCTTGGATAAAGATGTGGAAGCTGACTGAAAAAGATATTATGTTTGTATCTTGTATAAAGATGTAATATTGTAATGTACCAAACATACTTGAAATGTAACTTGTGACAATTGTATATTGTGATAGCGGCAAAAGGTGTTGATGTGAAGTTGTAAGCAGTACCATATTGTAATCAGTAAAAATTTGTATTACTTGTTTGGGCAGTGAGCTCATTTGGTAATCAAGTTTTGTATCTACAACTCCTAACAGGGTTGAGGCTTCTAACAAGACCTATAGTCCCTTAACCAGGACTGATACACTATATGTTTATAATAGACTCCTAACAGGATCAACATCCTTAACAGGATACCTTTTGATAAGTGGATCCTTGTGGGTACCATCCCCACTGAGGTTTTCTCTTGGCTAGGGTTTCCTCAAGAACATATCATGTGTTATGAGCTCTTTACATTTACTGTTATGTATGCTATTTAGTCTCTTATGCTTTAAAGTAATTTTTTATATCCATAAATGGGAAAAAGTAAAAGTTTTTGAAATACTAATTCACCCCCCCCTCTCAGTATTTCCTACTTCTAACAATTGGTATTAGAGTGTAGTTACTCAAAGAAGGAACATTCAAGGAAAGCCTAGCAGCTTGAGTAAGATCTCTATGGATATGGATCAGTTACAGAAGAATCTTGAAGAACCTCTTGAACAAATTGATATGCTTACTAATGAAAGAAACACTCTAAAAAGAAAGTATGATGATGCAAAGAATCTTATTGACAAATTGAAAGGTAAGATAGAAGATCTGAAATCTGAGAAGGAATCTAAAATTCTTGTTGAAGATTGTGATGATTTAGAAAAAGAAAATGTGATCCTTAAACATGAATTGAAGATAGCAAATCTGAAGCTTAGCTTGAAAGATGGAAATGACAATCTAAGATCTGAGAATGAAATTTTAAAGAATGAGAATGAAGATCTGAAATCTAAACTTGGCAAGGTAGCATCTGAATTTGATAAAGTCAAATTGCAATATGATGAACTTGAGAAATACAACAAGATTGTGAAAGGTGAATTGACTCAATCTAAACAACAACTTGAGAGACTATATTCAAATAGTGAAAAGATTAATGAGCAATTATCTTATGGAAAACCATTCTATGACAAAACTGGTCTTGGATTTAACACATTGAAGATAGTTAGTGAAAGTAAGAAACCAGATCTGAATGTATGTGAAAGCAGTGAAGAAAAGAAGTTAGATGAGAACAAATCTGAAGATGCACCTAAGCAAGAAGAATCACCAAAGAAAGAAGATGCACCAAAGCAAGAAGAACCACCAAAGCAAGATGAACCATCCAAAGGTATGCAAAGAGAATTCAAAGGTAGATGTTTTTCTTGTAATAATATTGATCATATGAAGAGAGATTGTATAGGTAAACAATTCAAACCTCTTAATGGATATTGTTATAATTGTCATGATTTTGGACATAGAGCTATTGAATGTAGAAGATCTAAAGTTATTGAGAATAATTACAATAGTAGAATGCCTAGAAATACTAAACAAAATTGGACATATTGCTAGAAATTGTAGGACACAAATCAATCAGCAAGCACCTAGATACAAAACCAATGGAATCATTTGTCAGATATGTAACATGATTGGACACATATCAAGATTTTGCAGAATGAAAAATGGAGGTTATCATCATAACCCTAACCCTAGAAAGTATGCAAGAAGGAATGAAAATGCAAGAAACAAAGAGAAAGGTTGTTGTAGCAATGAAGATGAAGTAAAATTTGTTAAAGGCACATATCAAGGAGGTATATTTAGCACTGAAGGTAATCAGGAAGGTAATGTATTTGATGGTAAGAATGAGTCTTTACCTAACCCTTCTTTAAGCACTTAAATTATGTAAATTTCTATAGTTTAGGAACTTAGAATTAGTGTAGAATTAGATTTTGAATGAGTTAAGTTTTGCACAATTAGATGAAGGTTTGTTATGTTATACTAATGCTATGGTTAAGTGTGCAAAAAGAAATATTGTGTTTTGCGAGGTCGCAAGAATATTTATGGTTGTAGGTTTACAAAATCAACTTTTTGGCATTTTAGCAGCAAAAAAATTGAATGCGATGTCAGATCAAGTAAATGCTAAGTATTAAAAGATTGAAATGAAAGTTATTGTGATTATCAAGCAATTAGAAGTGATTTGGAGAGTGAAGAAAGAATTTTGGAAGCGATTTGCAGAAGTTTGAAGCACTGATCTAGCGAAAGCCCTAATTTTGTGAATTTGAGGTATTTATTTGACTAAGATCTTGAATCAGTTTAAGTAATCAGATATAATCATGGATGTTTCGTTGATTCACAACATTAAGGATAAGAATAGAACTAGAACTAAGAAAGATCCAGTTGAACCCTCAGAAAGAGATGCTAGTTTAGCTTTATCATTCGTACCAGATGGAGTTCTTCATTTAGAGAATGTTAAATGTTATCTTGGATGAAAATATGAAACCCTAAGGGAGAGTAATTTTAATGGTGAATATCAAAAATTTTACAACAAGGATATGTCAGTGAAATAAGGTTATGAACATCTAGAAAATAATTAAATCATTGAGTACTCTATGAAATATGAATTTGATGATGAGGAGTTTACTAAGATCATTTTGAGTAGGATACATAATGGTAAATTTTGGTTAGAAGATAGAGTTATATACATAACTACAGACATAATTCATGATGTGACTGGATTATCAAAAGTTGGTGCAATTCCACTGAATGAGAAAAACATGAGAAAGATTGTGATTGATAACACCAGTTCAATATACAATGGCAGAGGTATAGTCATTAGTAAGATTAAGCAAGATGATGTAAGATGCTTATGTAAGATTTTGACAACAAAATTCTGTGGAAGTTCTAGAGAAGATGATATTTCAATAGGTATAGTACACATTGCTTATTTGATGTGTGTGGACAAGAAGCCTGTAGATATGTGTGAAATTCTGAGAATACAGTTGTTTGAGAATTTGGAAAAGATAAAGAAAGCTAAATACACTCACTTTAGATTTTCCTCATTGGTTACTTACATGTTCTTCCACTTGCTAAGAAGATTTCCTTACACTATTGATTGGAATGATGGTGAGAATACTATGGAAAGAATCAATAAAGTTTACATGAAACATCTTATTGAGAAGGTTAATGACAGTGTAAAGTTAGTGTTGAAAAATTTTCAGAACATTGTGGTAAATAGATCAAGAATTCCTCCATCCCTAGTTGAGAAATACAAAGATGATATATGTTTTATGGTTGATATTGATTTCACTTACATTGAGGTAGTAGAACCTAGACATGAATTCATAGACCCTCTTGGCTATGAAATCTCTGAAGTTGAAATAGAAGGATATGTTAGTAGATTGTTGAAAATTAAAGTGGATGCTCATAGCAATAGATTTGGAACATATGATGAAAACTTTGATTCAACAAAGACACTCAAGGAAGAGAAACAATCAAAGAAGAGAGTGGAGACTACAATAAAGAAAATTCTAAAAGAAACAGGTATGAGTGAGTAGGAATTTGATATTGCAAGAAAGACTATAGAAGCAATAAGGCAAAGTGAGATACTATCAGTCCCACCTTTGGCATCAAGTGCAGAACCCATTCAAGTTAAGGTAAAGGTTGAAGAACCTGAGAAGGAGCAAGAAATTAGTCAGACAGAGAAACCCTCTTCTTTAGCACCAAGCAAAAGAATGAAGGTAAGTGCTTCAGGACTGGGTAAAAGACAAAAAGTAATTGTTCCACCAGTACCTAAAAGAGTTGCAGAGATAAAAGATGATGAAGTAACAATAAAGAAGAAATCATGGAAACCAAGGATAGAAAGAGTTAATGAAGACATATTGCAGCATGGAGACTTTACCAAGATGAACAAATGCTATGATTTATATGGATCCTCTTATAGATTAAATCTAGAGAATGCAATGGTTACACATATGATTTTGGCAAACAAGAAATTTGATACTATTCATGGAAAGATACCAGAAGATTTGTACAATAGACTTGTGAGTAGAAAGATGAGAGCACAAGAAGAAGATACTAAAATAAGAGAGAATGTGATAAGATAGTTCTGTGACATAAGAGATGATGACCACCTTAAATAGATCCTCAAGCCACTTGAAACCCTATTAAGAACCAAAAGAAGAACTATACAAATAATGGGAGGTCAGTATGAACAAGTGAAGACTGAAACTAAATAGGAAGTTGTGCAAGTGCTAGCAGACTTGGTAGTAGGAAAAGATAGAAAAGATCAATCAGTTGCAGAACCAATAGAGAAACAGAGTTCAGAATAGGTAGAGGCAACAACAGAGGTAGTTGAAGTTGAAGATATTCCCTTTTCTTCTATAAACATTGGCACAAAATCTATGGACATTGAAGGAACAAAAGTTACTTTAGATTCAGATGATGTGGTACTCAACAGTTTGGATAACATTGTTGACAATTTGGCTTTGGGAGAGCAGGAAAATAGTATTGAAACAGAGATTACATGACAGAGAAGCAAATGGCAGTAATGGTCACTACATCTAGTACACCTATTGTACCTATGATACCTCAAGAGGACATCAATTTTACCCCTAAGACTGGAAAGAAAAGAGAGATCGGTTCGATGCTTGAAGATTTAGGCAAAGAAGTGGATGATGTTGATCAACTAGATTTGATCACATCTTTGAACAAAATTATTGGGAAAAACAATAAGGTCAAGAATTTGGAAGGTAGCCTGAAAGATTTGACTGAGAAGATACAAAGTGTTATATCTACAAAATTCTTTGATTCAGACCGACTTGAAAGATAAAAGATGGTAATAAATTATTTTGATGTTGAGCTCACTAATTTGACTGATATTGCTAAATTTAAGGCACAGGTAGCTTATGAAGCTGAGATGTTGCAGAATATAAGTTAGAATATCAAAAATGACATTGGCAACCTTGATAGATACATTAAGAACTTAAGGAAACATCTTGAGACTAGAAAGTGTTTGTACATTCAATGTAAAAAATCTGAATATATAATAAGTGAGGAAGAGGAGAAGATAAAAGAGAAGCGAGATGAAATTGCAGTAGAGACAAACTCAATGGCCAGCCCAAACATAAAGATCAGTACAGTTGACAAAAAGATCAGAAAATTATGTGATGAGATAAGGACTTTGAATGATGAGAAGAACATGAAAATTATCAGGATGAACATCTTGAGAGAGCAT
The DNA here is from genome assembly GCA_027943335.1 of Chamaecyparis obtusa. Classification (NCBI taxonomy): domain Eukaryota; kingdom Viridiplantae; phylum Streptophyta; class Pinopsida; order Cupressales; family Cupressaceae; genus Chamaecyparis; species Chamaecyparis obtusa. The sequence goes on along the minus strand of BSBK01006896.1, from coordinate 173,007 downwards.
GTCTCAATCAAGTTGACTATAATAGAAGAGCAGCTAGAAGAATGTCTTACTGCTAAGACATCATTTCAGAAGTTCAACTTTGAATCTCTTCAAGCTTGTCAAATTGTAGCATACGGATTGAGTACTTTACTCAATGTAGCAGAATCATTTAAGAAGTCTTGGGAGAAAGATTTTGAGGCTTGGAAGTTAGATTTTTTAGATTGTGTTGCAAGCCTATCAGCTTTGGAATAAGACACTAAGGTAAAATTTTTGACACAATTTTGTATATCCCTTTTCCACCCTTTATTTTGTCATTGTTGTCAAAGGTGGAGAGATACTTAGAAAATTTTCTATATATAATAAGGAAGGATACTCATAGGGGGAGTTCTATGGAGTATTATGAAGTGTTATAGATTATGTGTATATTTTGAGCAGATATAAGGATAATATTCTATGGCCACAATTTTGATACAAATTTTGAGATTTTGACTTGTACACTTAGCCAATTTTCTGATATGTTGCCACCAATGACAAAGGGGGAGATTGTTGGAAATTTGGCTAAGGTATGTACATGGATGTTGTCATTATGGAAACATATGTTCCCTATGAAGATCACATAAGCTGGAAAGTAAGTATGGAAGATCGTAGACTAAAATTGTCTAAGTATGAAACAATGTTTTTGACAGAGCACCCGATACAGTTTGTTTTGGCGACGTTCACTAGAGCATGATCAGAGTTTTTGTAGTTGAACATAGACTCTATGGTGTCTAAGGATACCCCATCTCAATTTTCAAAAGAGTATGGATAGTACAGACAAAGTTATGATTGTTTTACTGATGATAGAGTATAGCTGACAGAGCAGTTTTGAAGGCAGAACTAGTAAATGAATTAAGGGATTATTTTGCTTGTCCAAATAATGAATTAATATTATAAAAAGATGACATCCTAGATGTTTACTCTTGGATAAATATGTGGAAGCTGACTAAAGAAGATATTATGTTTGTATCTTGTATAAAGATGTAATATTGTAATGTACCGAACATACTTGAAATGTAACTTGTGACAGTTGTATATTGTGATAGTGGCAAAAGTTGTTGATGCAAAGTTGTAAGCAGTACCATATTGTAATCAGTAAACATTTGTATTACTTGTTTGGGTAGTGAGCTCATCTAGTAATTAGGTTTTGTATCTACAACTCCTAATAGGGTTGAGGCTTCTAACAAGGCCTATAGTCCCTTAACCAGGACTGATACACTATATGTTTGTAATAGACTCCTAACAGGGTCAACATCCTTAACAGGATATCTTTTGATTAGTGGATCTTTATGGGTACCATCCCCATCGGGGTTTTTCCTTGGCCAAGGTTTCCTCGAGAACATATCATGTGTTATGAGTTCTTTACATTTAATGTTATGTATGCTATTTAGTCTCTTATGCTTTAAAGTAATCTATTATATCCATAAGTGGGAAAAAGTAAAAGTTTGTGAAATACTGATTCACCGCCCCCTCTTAGTATTTCCTATTTCTAACAATCTCCAACAATCTCCCCATTTGGCATTGATGCCAATATATGGAATGAAAAATACCACCAATCCAAATAATCAATTCTTTAATAACATTCTCCATTTCTTCAACTGTACTGCTTCTTATGACTATGTTTTTTACTCCCCCTTTCTACTTATTTTCTATTACTGTATATTCCTTCTTTTTATATTTTTCATGATTGTATATTACTCCCCCTTTGACATCAATGGAAAAGGGTTCCAAAAACATTAACCATTAGTACTACTCCTGAGGTAGAGTAGTCAACCTTTCATCCATCACTGAGGGTTGATGCACTCCTTCTATCTCTAATTAGATTCAGGGAAGGGAATTACTCCCAGCTTCTCCTTGAGATACTCAAAAGTATTCTTAGGTAAAGGCTTTGTGAATATGTCGGCTAGCTAATTGTTTGTACTCACATAATCCACCATTACTTCTTTCTCCACTACTTTCTCTCTTAGGAAGTGATACTTTATCTCAATATGTTATGTCTTTGCATGCATCACATGGTTCTTTGACATATTGATAGTGCTAGTGTTATCACATTGAATAAAAATAGGGTAGTCAATCTGAATACCAAAATCTTTTATCATTTTCTTGATCCACACAATTGTGGAACAATTCAATGCTGCTGCAACATATTTTTCTTTTACTATTGACTGAGAGATACAATTATGCTTTTTAATTGTCCAAGAAACAATTCTATCTCTGAGGAATATAGCTCCTCCAGAGGTACTCTTTCTATCATCTATGCATTCTGCCCAATCTGCATTTGTATATACATGAAGCTTTACATTCTTTGAATTAGGATACCATAAACCATAGTCTAAGGTTCCATTCAAGTATCTGAATATTCTTTTTTCTGCCATGAGATGACTTGTCTTAGGTTCTACTACAAATATTCCAACAATACCAACTACATTGGAAATGTCTGGTCTGATTTGAGTAAGATATATAAGTTTTCCAATCATAGACTTATACGAGGTTATGTCTACTACTGGTGAATCATCTTCTTTTGAAAGCTTACATCCTATTATCATAGGGGTACTTACTGGCTTGCAATCATCCATCTTGAATTTTTTCAAGATCTATTTCACATACTTAGTCTGATTTATGAATATACCTTTATCTGTTTGATGCACATTCAATCCCAAAAAGTACTTAATAGGACCAATCATGCTCATTTAAAATTTTCTCTACATCTCTTTAGAAAATTTTGCACCAAGCTTATCATTACCACCAAATATAATGCCATCAACAAATATAGCAACTAACAATAGTCCATTAGATGTCTCTCTTATTAATAAGTTACAATCCACTGCTCCTTTCTTGAATCCAATCTTAGTCAAGTAACCATCAAGTCTTTCATACCATGCTCTAGGGGCTTGCTTAAGTCCATAGAAGGCTTTCTTCAGTCTGCATACCATATCAGGTTTGTCTGATAAGGTGAATCCTTCAGGCTTCTCTACGTAAAATTCTTCCTTCAACTCCCCATTCAGGAATGCTGACTTAACATCCATTTGATAAACCTTAAAGCTTTTGTATGTAGCATAAGCTAGAAACAACTTTATGGCTTCCAATATACTTACATGTGCAAATGTATCTAAATAATCAATTCCCTCTCTTTGCACATACCCTTTACATACTAATCTTTCTTTTTTTCATACTATGGTTCCATCTTCATTCATCTTATTTCTGAACATCCAGTTTGTACCAATCACATTCTTATCATTAGGCCTAGGGACCAAGTACCATGTATCATTTTTAATTATCTGATCTAGCTCTTCTTTCATTGCTTCATGCCAATCTGAATCATTACATGCATCTTCAACACTTAAGGGTTCAATCTATGATAGTAAACATACCTCTTCATTTGTTGTGGAACTTTTTGCTTTTGATCTTGTCATGACTTTACTGCTCTGATCTCCAATGATGTCTTTCTGTAATCACCTGAAAATGGACAAAGATCAATTTAATGTCCAATCAAGGCAAATCAAAGCAAATCAAAGATAAGATTAAAGTAATTGAATCACAATGTACAATTAGCCAATCAAAATTAAAATCAAGTCTTAATTCAAGATGAATCAAAATTGAGAGCATTTTAATCAAATCAAATCAAATCAAAGTGCATTGTATATATGTGTTTTTCCTTTCTTAGCTTAAAGTTGCAAGGAAAAAAATGCAATAAGGGAGTTTGAAATAACTTACCATAGGTCCATAATTAGGTGGCCTCACATATCTCTGACACCTCTCCAATTGATGCTCTCAGATAGGGACAACCATCTCAAAATTCACTACAAGATTAGAGCAAAATCACCAAAGAAAAAAGTGAAAATGAATAGTAAATCTAGGTTTTTCAACCTATTTAAACTAATTTGACCTAATTTTGAGGTGAAAATTTGACTTCGACCTATTTTAACCTATCATATTTAACCAGAGAAAATTCTGAATCATGGCACATCATCAGTGTTTGTCAGAAATGAAAACATATTATATCATATCAATCAATCATTCAAATTTATCAAACCAAAACATCAATAGTTTTTATTTCTGAGGGGCATACCATCAGATAATTAGATCAACATCAGTAGTAACATCATCGAAAATCAAGGGACTAATCATCAAATCAAAGTGAAAGCTTTTATCAAAAAAAAAATCATGATCAAATGAAAGGGGCATCATATCAAAATCAATCATCAAATCAGGTATCATACTAGGATCAATCATCAAATCAATCATCATATCAGGAATGATCATTAGAGAACCATATCAATCAAGAGTTTCATATCAATCATATCTGCATCGAGAGTTTCATATCAATCATATCTACAACAATCTCGTATCAAAAATCAAAGGATCGACCATTGAAAGACATCAAACAAACATCAAGGATTTGACCATCATTGAATCAGGACCTTTTCATCAGCAAGATCAGAGTATTCTTTGAATTGACATGCTTCACACGTGAACTCAAAAAGGGGCATTTGTAATCACCTAAAAAGGGACAAAGATCAAATCAAAGAAAATCAAAGACATAATTGAAGTAATTGAATCACAATGCATAATTAGCCAATCAAAATTAAAATCAAGTCTTAATTTGAGATCAATCAAAATTGAGAGCATTTTAATCAAGTGTAATCAAATCAAAATATAATTAAATCAAATAATTGTATAGTCTTGAATTAAATTAAATTCAACCCATTCAAGGGGTACATGGCTAAAATAAATCAATTAAATCAATTAATAAATCTCAATTGCTCTCAACAACACAAAAAGAGAGGAAATCCGAGCAACCAATGAGATTTGAGGAAAGGCATTCACATGGATCAAGCCAAATTCAATCTCAATCACTAAAAGTGAAAGAGAATCTTAGCCATCCATGCTGTCTACTTGTCCCAAGCTTTGAGGACACAAAATTTTCTTTGTCTTCAAAGGGTGGAACCAAGGACTCAACCAAGGTTTAATCATGATCAAATACAACTACACCCCCTACTATTGGAAAATATATAAAAGGAAGGCTAAAATCCTTCATAATTCATAACCACACATCTGAGAATTGCATTGAACCTCTTGCAATTTGTGTTTAGAAAGGAATTTGAGAGCTTAATTAGCATTTACTTTGATAATTGTTAGCATTAGCATTGTTTATCTTTATCATTCTCATTCTAGGACTGTCATTAATGAGAGCTTGTTGAGAGCTTATAAATCAACATCTTAGTTAGAGAGCCATAGGATGATCAATTGATCATTAATTTTCTATAGTCTGCTCTATTGCTTTGTGGTTTAATTTAGTTACTATTTCAATTATTGATGATTAACCTTAATTCTATGAAGATACTTTTATTAGTATACACAACCCATTCAAGGGGTACATGACTAAATAAATGAATTTAAATCAATTAATAAATCCTAATTTCTCTCAAAAACCCAAAACGGGAGGAAACTCAATCAACCAATAGGATTTGAGGAAAGGCATTCACATGGATCAAGCCAAATTCAATCTCAAACACTCAAAGTGAAAGAGAATCTTGTCCATTAATCTTGTCTAATTGTCCCTAGCTTTGAGGACACAAACTTTGCATTGTCTTTAAAGGGTGGAACCAAAGACTCAACTCAAGGCTTAATCATGATCAACATAACTACACCCCCTACCATTGCATAAATCTATAAAAGGAAGACCAAAATCCTCATAATTCATAACCACACATCTGAGAATTGCATAGAACCTCTTGTATTTTAGAGCTAGAAAGGCATTTTATGAGCTTAATTAGCATTCAATTTGATCTAATTGTTATCTTTAGTTTAATCTTTATCATTTCTCATTCTAGGACTATCATTAATGGTAGCTTGCTGAGAGCTTCTATTAACACTCTTAGATAGAGAGCCATAGGATGCTCAATTGATCTGTCATTTGCTAAATAGTTTCTATATTGTGGTTTATTTAGTTACTATTTCATTTATTGTCAATACTAATTCTATGAAGATACTATTTCTAGTATACAAAATGGCACCCACCGTGGGGCAGAATGCTTCACTTTACTAAACGCTTAGAATTATTTCATTTTTATCAAATTTGTGCATGTTTAACTCTCAAGTTTTTCAAGAAATGATGCTTTTGACAGATCAAATGGCACTTTTTCATGATTAAATGATGCTTTCTAGCACTGTTTTAGTGCTTTCACGATAAATTTGTGTGCCTTTGCGTTGATCCATGGTGCTTTCAATCCTTCTTTTATCTGTCTGTCATTCTTGCAGCGCCTTTGCATAGAACTACAACACATTTTTCCTGACTCATGAGCACTTTTTCTATTTTACTGAGCACTTTCACTACATTTTTACTACCTTTGATAGATATTGCAGTGCCTTTATTAGTTATTTGTGCACTTTTGAGTTTACTAAAAGAGTTGAAACAACACTTTTAATCAAATTAGCAACACTTTTAAGCAGTAAAATAATTCTTTTAAGCATTTCAGGAGTGCTTTTGCATAAATTATTAATTTGCATAATCTGACTATGGTAAAATGGTTTGTATGACTCTATAGGATGTCTGATCATAGAAAAGTGAAGAAACTAGAGAGCAGATTTAACCAAGGGAAGGCTTTAACTAAGAAAATCAAGGAAAACTTTATTCACATCAAATCTATTCTTGAGGATTCACAAGAGGAGGAAACTCAGGTTTATGAGAACTACCTTAAAATTGTAGAAGCATATAAAACTAAGTTTGTATCACTTAATTGGATTTTCTCACCTTAGTTCAAGTTTTTCTTAAAATTTGCAAATAAGGCTTTAGATTCAATTCAAACTTTGCTTCTTCAAATTCATTTTGGTTTCCTTCATTATGGCTGGTTTTTTTTACTAACTTTGTTGGAGGAAAAGAACATTGGAAAGGAGCTATAGCCAAGGTAAGCTAAAAATGACAAAAATCACTCAAAAATGCCCCTAGCCTATGCTAGCTGCAACGAGAGGTAAGCTCTAAAACTAGTGAAAATTTTTCCTTAAATTGTGGCATTGGTGCATTTGAAAATCTAGTAATTAAAAAATAACCTCTCTTTGTTTGGAAAATTTAGCATTTAGGCCTATGCTCTTCACTTCTTCTAGTGAATCAACATGCCAAAGGTGTCTAACTTTTTAATTAAGAAGAAAGGTTGAGGAAATTAGGCACATAAAATCAAAGCCCCTTGTTTGTGGAAGATAGTAGAAATACTCAATTCTCTTTAGTTAGTGGACTAGTAATTGAACTGTGTTTATTATGTTTAGGAAATTAAGGAAAAGTTAGGGATATGCTCTTCACCTTTTTGGTGAACCAAATTCCCAAAAACTTGTTCTCAACTCTATTTCCTTGCTTTACATGAACATGCTAGAACATTCATGGGCTCACCTCCCGAGAAATTGCCTTAACAAGGCCGGTGAGAGGGATAGCCCAAAGTGGGATACGCTTTCTTTTGCTGTGAGAATCCAACCCACTATAAAATGAAATGCATATATCCTTAATGGGGAGTGTGACAAAAGGATTTTAAATTTTTGAACTTCCTCGAGTAGTCCTCACGGATTGCGCAAAAATATGACATACCGGTGGTGGGAATCCCCTTAACATACTTGGAGGATGAAAGTTTAAGATCCATTTTGAATGGAATCTATATTAAATCCTTGATAAAATAGCAAGACCACCTTTTATAGCCATGTTTACGAACCAAATCTTGTGCTAGGTAGGTGTTTGAAGTTTCTTTTTTTGCAAAACCCATGATAGTGTTCTTTCAAATCAAGCATTTTTTGTTAAGTGGGTAGAAAGATACAAGTGAATGTGTGATTGTTGTGTTTGAAATACATAAACAAGTGAGAGAGATATCCATTGAAAGTTCATCTTACATTTTTAATCTCTTCAAGTTAAAATCAACAATTCTCAAATCAAGGATCACTTCAAATCAAACCCTTGTTGGATGTCAGTTTCCATGTGGTCCCACACATATAGGGTATATTTACAAGGAGATAGCACTCCTGTTGCAAATGAAGGGAAAGAAGTTGAGTACCAAAGTGTTTTCAAAGGTCCCAATCAAGAGGAAATTTTTCCTAACTTATTTTTAAAAAGACTTGGAGAAATGGATAGAAACTTTGCATATCATAATTACCAACAAGGAGGAAACAATCATAACATCAACAATGCCAATCATAATCCTAAAGAAATACTTGAAGAAAAAGTTGAGAAAGCAGTCCAAGACCTAGAATTCCTAGAGGTCATGGAGAAATTAATAGATAGGGATAGGGAGAAATTTTTCCTAAACCTAGCCCAAGTGGGAGTAAAGCTTTCCCATGATTTCGATATAGAACAACTTAAGAAAGACCAAGAGAAACATGACCCCATGAATGCTATGACTAGATAGATAAAGGCCTTTCAAGACTAAATTGATACTATGTGTGTGAAAATTGTACCTGATCTGTAGACACAACACTTTAGTAAAACATTAGAGGTTAGCTATAATCAAATCATGCAAAATTAAAATCTAATCTAACCAAGCAATTTACTGCCTTCTAGTAGGTGCGAGATTAATGTTCTCAGATTGTTATCGAGATCAGTGACCTAGACGACACCTAAACGAAGGATTTGAATGCAATTGATCTAGATATGAATTGAATGAAATTAAGCTATTTTTTTGGTATTTCTATGCAATAAGAATGATAAAAACTGATATGAATCTATGCTAATATGGAAATTGATATGCTATGCTAATCTAACAATGATATGAAATATGAATGCAAAAATAAGATTGATCTCACAAAGTTGTTGATTCACAAGAGCTTTGATCCTTCCAATTCTAATTCTCCAGCGTGATTGTGCAAAAAATGAGATGCTTGGATGCAAATTTGAGAGATGATTGAGAGATGAGTTATGAAGAGATGAGCCTTGTTTTTATAGAAATCTAGGGCTTTGGAGGTGCATGAAAAAAAGCCATAAATCACTCAAATAACTCAGGTTGATTTTTGAGTTATTTTTAAATAAAGGATAATTAACTCACAAAAACATGCAAAAGCTAAGCTTTAACTCAAAATATAGTTTAGCTTTAATTGATAATTGATAGTTGTCTACTTTTATGATTGTGCATGTTTTATTTATGAATTAATTTAATAGTAAAGTGATTTATTTCCAACTTAATTGCTTTTTGAAATAAAATAATTAATTTATGGGTTAATTAACTATTTTATCAAACTTTTATTAAAAATTATATTATTAAATAATGACAACATGCTTTAATTAATTAAATAAGAATTTAATCAATTAAAGATAGGAATTTTGATTTATTGTCAAAATTAAATAATACAATTAATAATAGATAGAATTAAATTTAATTAAATAATTAAGTGGCAAGATATTAAATCTAATTAATTAAATATGAAAATATTCAATTAATCAAACTTAGGATAAATGTGATTTATTGCCAAATAATTATAAAATTAAAGATAATTATGATGATTAGGAATATTACTAGGAATATTCCCTGATGCAGAATTTAAGATAATCAATTATGATTCGATGATGTTTAGATGTGCATTAGATTAGGACTTTGATGTCGATTTCGTTCGAATTGTAAATGTAGGAGATTAATGAACTTATAGCCCATTTTTGGGGTATTACATTTTGCCCCTCTTTGAATTATTGTGCGAAGTGCAGTGGTTCAAAGAAAGTCTGTGTTTGATAAAGATATGAAACTGATGTTTGAAATTGATAATTGATATGAGACAGAAGCTGATTGATATTAATTTGATATGGAGATAATAGGTCCTGAGTGACCAAAGATAATGTTCACTATAACAAAAAAATGAACCGATGATTGTGAAAAAGTGTCAAAACGCCTGATTCCAAACCATAGGATTGCAAAGAAGTGAGTGACCCGTTCTAGACTCGATTGTCTTAGCAGAACTAGCAGGTATCACATGCAAACCCTTCAGTCATCGAAGAACCAAGGAAAGAACACTATGATCTGATGGTTGCAAAAATTGATACAGTTTACAAGATTAGGAGAATACCAGATTGATATGGATCTTGATGAATCTGATATGCCCCAAGTGATGATAGATTTGCCCCGAGCGATGAGGACTTTTGATGAATCAGTAACTAGACGTGATTGTTTGTCTTGATCATTGATGAAAGATATTGATAGACTTGATCGATAGAATTTTGATTTACAGACTTTGAATTGATGTGCAATACCATGCCCCCTTCGGGATTAAAATTGAAATCTGACAAGAAAAGTCAGCATTGATAGTTCAGAAGCATGTTAATTGATTTGAAAGGTGGTTAAACATGTTCAAGAACACATTCTGCATTGTCGGAAGGTCCCAAAAGACCAAGGTTGACTAGGTTTGACCATGAGTTGACCATGGTTGACCAAGTTAAAATTTTGATAGTTTGATGGAAGATAATCAGTTAAGTTGAATACTGGATTTCTATGATGATTGAAGGTTGATTATGCAAGTAGTGAATAAGATAAATGATCTCAGATTTCAATTTTGATCCTGAAAAAGGATTCTACTTGCTGTTTCATTGGAGGAACCTTCATGTGAGATTCAGCTCTTGTTAGACTTGAAGATGCGATTTGAAGAATCATTTAAGCATTGAAGTTCGTTTAATCATTGTGAGATCATGCAAACATGCAAAATGCAATGAGATAGGCAAAATGAAATGCAACCTAAGACCTAGGACCTACTCACTGATCATATGTCGATTTGTTATCATCATTGAACTTTTAGGTAACTGGATAAATCAATACAATGCCCAATAGCTATGAAACCATAGACATATGAATATCAATTTGTATGCGCATGAATCAATACAACACCCACTGGTCAACAACCATGGATATATGAATATCAATTTTATTTTCAGAATGTCGGATTAGATATGAGCACCAAGGTACAAGCGCCAGGATGACCTGAATATCATGTCCATTTTGATATAGCAATTTGTATAAGCATCAAAACATAAATGTCATGATGACCAGAATACTCCTTGCATTGCAAACACATCAAACAGTCAAGAGATCATTCTAAATCCAATGTGAATTACCTATAGTGACCCTTTATCGTTCACATCCTTAGGCAAGCTCGCGTTCCACAGTAGGAGAAAGAACTTACTCAAAAAGACAATAGTTAGATCAAACTTCCTTGAATTTTTCGGGTATCAATGGTCGAGGTACGCATGGCCATCCAATTTGAGATAGAGGCTCTTATAGTCGGACACCATTTCAATCTGGAATTTCCAAAGTTTTTAGATTGTCACATACAAGCAGAAGATAAAGAAAAGATTATGCCCCCAGTCATCACTCTCTAAATCCTATAAAGGACATCATCAAAGAGCTTGAAGGGACACAATATGCAGAAATCTCAATGCGAATCAATAAGCATACAAGGAGATAAAAGTATGTAAAAAGCATAGATTGTTTTCAATTGAGTTTTGATGTTTGATTGCGTTGTTGTAGATGCAAAATCTTTTCTGGAGACAAGACTGACTAACTGACTCACATGAAGCTTCAAAGGACTCTAACTAGATATGATCTATCTAAGATACATGGAAGACCATAGGATATGACATTGATTGCCCCCAAGTGTTAAACATTGATAGGATACAGACGCTTGAGCTGATTGGTGTACAAATTGACTTATTGAAGACTGGAAATGCAGAAACAAACTGGGAGATATGTACAAACTAAAGCAAGACTGAAAGCTGGGAAAGACCAAGAATGTGCTGATAGATGGAGCATTTTGAACAAGTGGTACCTATTTGCCAGGTTTTCACCATCTTGGCAGAGATTCTATTTTTGCTACCAAGGTGCTTGTTTCCAGGTTTTCACCAAGGCACTTTTTTCTTTTTTTTTTTTATACTTTTGATATTTTCTAATTTTTTTGTGAATCATCAAGGCGCCTATTGCTAGGTTTTCACCAAGATGTTCATTTTTTCAAGACTTTTTCAGATTTTTATGATTTTTTCAGGACATTTAACCATAGACTGAATGCCTTAGGCATAGAATTTCTTCAGATGGAGAACATTGATTGGTTCTCGGAGCTGTTCTCCTTCAGTCATTGAGAGTTGATAGGCACAAGAGCCAAAAGTAGCAGTGATTACAAAGGGACCCAGCCAGTTGGGTTCAAACTTCCCCTTGCGTTCTCGATGGGATTGATTTTTAGGATTTTCTCTCAAGACTAGATCACCAACCTGAAATTCTCTGTGTCTGACTTTCTTGTTGTAGCCTCTAGACATTCTTTTCTGATATACTTTGAGATGATCATACACTGCTTGTTTGTGCTCATCTAGTAGTTCAAGTTCTTGCAACCTAGACACTCTGTAGTCATCATCAGTTACTAGACCATGCATTCTGATTCTTAGTGATGGGATTTCAACCTCAATAGGTAGTACCGCTTCAGATCCATAAACTAAAGAAAAAGGTGTAGCCCTAGTAGGTGTTCTGATACTTGTTCTGATACTGGTTCTGATACTAATTCTGATACTTGTTCTGATATTGATTCTGATACTTGTTCTGATACTGGTTCTGATACTGGTTCTGATACTAGTTCTGATACTTGTTTTGATATTGGTTCTGATACTTGTTTTGATACTAGTTCTGACACTTGTTATGATAATTGGTATACTTGATAGCATCTTTTTCCATTGCAAACTCCCAAGGAAGATCATATCATGCAGTCCCAATGTCTAGCAAGGTGGAGAAAAAGAGGGATTGGCAAGCTGGTGGAAGAGATGGAAGACAAGAGAATGAAAGCTAATGAAGGGAAGAAATCCTCAAGAATACCCAAGCTAGGGAAAAATTGTCATGTAAAGCACATTGGGACAAGCAATGAAAGGCTAGCATAGGATAAGTCACAAAAGTGTAATGCGAGAGCAGGAAAGGATGCAGTCCAAAGGAGTAGACATGTCAAGAGGCTTCACAGCATCGTGTTTTACTCTTTGTTTGTTTTTAGATCAAGACCAAAGGGAAAAGGATAGTGAAAGGCTAAAATGAATGGAGGAAGATGGATATGAAGGCTAAAAAGGAAGGGAATGAAAGCAAGATCACTATAAAATAACTCACAAGATAGCTAAATGTTCGTGTATAGATCAACATTGTCAAGATCAAAGAGAGAAGATGAAATGGATGAAATATGTAGAAGAACTACGCACGATGTCTGATTGCCAGGTTTTCATCATGGTACTTATCCAAGGTGTCACAAGGGAGTGGTTTTCACCATAGGATGAATTTATTTTTCTTTACTTTTGCTACCAAGGCGCCTGTTTCCAGGTTTTCACCATAGCACATTTTCAAATTTTTTTTATTTTTTATTTTTTAGAAGAAGGCAAACTTTTTAGATAATGCTCCTTGAAAGGATGAACCATGATATGCCAAGGATTCAAAATGATATGCTCAAAGATGCTGATAGGGAAAGGGAGATGGAAGAGAAAAATGGAGGATAAGGTTCTATGTAAAGTGAGTGAGGTTGGAAGATAGGAGGAATAGGCAAATGAGGAAAAAGGATAGAAGATAGAAGGATAATGAATGGAAGGATCGTGAAAGGGTAGATGGAAAGGAAGGCAAGATCAACGTCAACACATACCTTGAAGGGTGGTGAGAGGATGGAGGAATTGTGAATGAAGGAATACATGAAGGAATATGGTGAATGGATAGCAGAGGTTGCGGTTTAGGCGCATGGAATGGAGGAATGCTTTTGGAAGAAGATGAAGTGGAAGCCTTTGGAAGCTTGAATGTCAACTTCACTTTTTGTTCAACACCAGACTCTTTCAAGAGAGACTTTGGAATCCATATAGCCGTAGGATTTTTATTTCTTTTTGGTAATTTGGAGAGAATATCTTGAATGATGGATTTTGGAACCCATACTTGTCTTGTAGTTTTTTTCTTAGATATCTCTTTTGACTTTATGTTTCCATGTCTATTAGAGGAGACATGGTGATCTTTTTTTGATAGATTCTTGTATTGCTTCTTTTTCTTGTATTGAACATTCAAGTTACTTCCAAAAGACTTGGGACTTGTGGAAGAAGGAGGATATGACTAGTTTAGATGGGTGGGTGGATGAAAAGGATTCAAGGGTATGCATCTATGTTGATCTTGAAGAAAGATGGGAGATGGAGGGACGTAAGGACCCAAAATGGATGGCAAATTAGGAGAGTTAGGAGGGGAAAGTGAAGGGACATAAGGACCCAAGATGGAAGGAAGACGTGAAGCCTTTAGTAGTGATGGAAGAGGTCCAAGGATGGACATGGAAGACGCAAAAGGATAATCAATAAGTTCATCAGCATCTATATGACAACCAAGGATATCAGCATCTTTAGAGTGAGCATTAGAATTTTCAATAGAATCATGGACATCTTGAATAAGAGAATTTTCTTTGATAGGATCATTCAAAGCTTGTGAAGACTTAGGAAGAGTAGAAAGTAGAAGTGAACATGGAGTGGTAGAATAAGAAGATGGAAGACTTTGATCTTGACAAGGATCTTTGGATAGCATAAGTGCATAATTTTTTTCTTAATTTTCAATAGGCTTAACATCGGAAGTAACAACACCATTTTTACCAACCTTAATGGAAGTATCATCTTTGGAAAGTGCAAGCGTAGTAAGGTTATTTTGATTGTCAATAAGCTCAATAGTGTAAGTAGTAGCTTGATCTTGCTTAGGAGAAGACTTAAGACATGGTGGAATGCATGAAAAATGGTGTGTAGGATCAAAAGAACCATGAAGCGGATAAGAGACATCATGAAAAGGATTGGATGAAATGGAGGGTTCTTGATCTTGATCTTTCTTTATGTTCTTTTCTTCATCATTTTTAGAATCCTCTTGACATGGAGCCACTTCTAAAGACAAGGAAGCATGTTGGGATTGTATGGATGACTTTGGAAGAGATGGTGGAGGACTAGCTAAAGTAGGCATTGTAGCGTATGAAGGCTTAGGCTCTTTAAGTTTAGCATTATTGAAAGTATTAGCAGCCAAGTGAAGGTTAGCTTGAGTTTCTTTAAGAGGTAGCCCTAGAGGATAACTATAGGGAACTGCATGAAAAGTATCAGGGCTTGTGTCGGATGAAGATTTTGTGAAAGATTTGAAAGACTCGGAAGCTTTAGGAAATGTACGGGTATTGGAGGAAGTAGGGGATGGAAGGGAACCATCACAAGACAAAGGTGCAACATTAACATGGCCTTGCTTGAGAAGATAATCTTTATTTTCAGCAGGAGAGTCTTTAGGAGAAGGATTCTTATAATATTGATGTTTCAAGCTAGCACGATGCATTTTATAGTCCTCAGCAGTAGTAGATGGATCATAATCAAGGTATTGTCCACAAAAGCCATCAAAGTCTCTTTCAAAATTAGAATCATATAGATCACCATCACGATCTATCCAATGTGATGGCCCATTTGTAGTAAGTAGGAACGAATGATGAGGAGGACTCTTTGGAATAGAGGTGTCATAGGTATCATTACATTGTCTATCATCATAGTCATCATAGTCTCCAAAGCTTGATGTGTCACTCTCTGTGGAAGAGGTATCATAAGGATTGTCACGTTGCTCACATTTTTTCTGGAGGCATGGTGACATGTACAAGTCTTTATCACATGGAAAAGGGCATAGAGCTTCCATGGAGAACTCTTTAGGTTCCTTTTCTTTCTCAAGTTTGTTAAGTTCAATTTGCATAGCTTGCAGCTACTTCATCATAGCTGTGATTAGAATGTCTTCCTCATATGTACTGATTCTTTGAGACATGTGTACTGATTCTCAATAGCTACTGCTCTATTCCTGACATAGTGATTCATTCGACAGATTCTAGAATTAGGCTGAAAAAGCTAAGTATCTGGCAATTCTAACAATTTTCTGACAACTCTTCAAAATTTTCCCAAACAACACTCTGCAGACTCGTACAACAGTTGCAAGCAGGATTTGACTTTTGAATTTGACTAGCAGAAAGACTCGTACGACATTGGGTACTCAATGATAGGACAGATGGGTTGTAATGAAATGACACTTGGCAAAAACTCGTATGACTTTTGACCTCCTAAAATGTCTTTTGACTCTAGAAAGGATTTTACGTCAATTTTTGCAAAATTTTGAGTTTTCAGATTTGAATTGTTTGCAAACTTCAATGTCCAGATTTGAGGATTGTAACAGATTTGTCCGTTTTCAATAACCAGATAGATAAACAAGCATGCAAAACAACAAGCAAGTGATTTCAAGCATGTCTGAAAACAATGAACAAGGGCAAAAGCAACCTTGCACATGAACAATCAAGTGACTTATTTGTTCTAATCCTTAGAAGCACTAATTGTGTGTGTTCCAAAAATGTTTTTCAATAATGCACATATACCCTATAAAATGAAAATTTGGCCTCGCTAGGGTTTTTAGTAATGGTTTGACTCTGTAACTTTTATGATCCAAAGGGGTGAACTCCAATCCCGGTGCACCAGGGTTTTGACATAGTCTGAGAACTTAATCTTCAGGAGCTACTAGGGAGATCTAACAACCCAACAATGAACCATACCCATGGATATTTATTCCACAAGGACATTTATATAGCGGCTGTCACTACCATGGTGAAAATGGCTATTACCGCTTGAGGTTCCATCAACATAGTTTGCCCTATGAAGGGATTGTTCACTATGGTTAACCCTCTCTAAAGGTGACTCATAGATTTATACCACAAGGGGACTTGGCTCTAGATCCAAGATTTTTGACACCTTTTCACTTTTAACCCAAACAAAGCAAGCAGATTAATCCGACACGCTAAGAAAAAGTTTTGTTCCACCAAGGTCTGTGATATCAACTCCATGTGATCTATCAACCTCTCCAGGGAGAGAATGTATCAATCGATAAGAGAAGACGCACTAACCAATTTTGATTCACCAAAGCTCGTGATATCAACCCCATGTGATCTATCAACCTCTCCGAAGAGAGAATGTGTCGATCAATAAGAGAAGACGCACTAACCAAGTTGAATGTGAAATGCACTAAGTATCCTCCCTACCTACAAGGATTCTGTCATCAAGAAAGATTTCTCTAGGAATCCAATCTCTCAAGAATCACAAATAGTGTTCATAGAGCCTAATTACTATGTGAGCACAGATATATTCCCAAAAGAAAATCTACCAAAAGTACCCAAAAAGAAGAAAGAGGAACACTTAACACTTAAAGCGAATATGAGATGAGTCCACAAGGTGGAACACTTAACACCTCACACAAGCTGAAAATGAGTCCCCAACTTAGAAAACAAGTGAGTTCCTAAAAGCACAAAAGGGTTGCCAAGTGGAACACTTAACACTTCTGTCCTGTTGACCCCTCCCCTTTATGGCGCTGAGATTGCAACCACGGGGTAGAAATGAGGGGCCGACAGATTAGCAAGTCCAATAACCCAAGATAGCAATCAAGATCAATCACAAGTATCTAAGACTACTTAATGAATCCTTAAGGGGTCACAACCTAGTATCAATTATGCAAGTGTGTAAAACAAAAGCATGAAAAGAATCACCCAAGCTAGACACACGAGAGATTTATTTTAAGTCCCAAATCAAAATGTCATTAGATGAAGGAGAATACCTAGGATCCTTGCAATGCGCTTAGTAGATTTTACCTAATTTTTAGCAATTTTTGCACTTTTCCCAATCAAAATTAGTAGAAATCAATCAGAAATAGTAAATTTCAATTGTTAGGGTTAGCTGTTAGTTAAAATCTAAAAATCAAATCTGACAAACTATCTGCAAAAATGTAACGACAATTGAAATCTGGTACCAAAACTCGTACGACAGTGGGTATGCTCCCATACGATAGTTGAGCTCCCAAACAACAGTGGGTATGTGATGAAATGATATTTGATAAAGTCAACTGTCGTATGACAGTGGGTATGCTCCCAGACGACACTAGGTGTTCACTGAAATGACAGTCTGAATAACTCGTACGACACTAGGTGTCTGATGAAATGAAAATCTACAAAAATTGTACGACACTGGGTGTCTGATGAAATGATAGTCTGCAAAACTTGTACGACACTGGGTGTCTGATGAAATGACAGTCTACAAAACTCGTACAACACTACGTGTCTGATGAAACGACAGTCTCCAAACTCGTACGGCAATCTGAAAACTTGTACGACAACTATACGGACTGAAATTAAAATCACACTGTATAGACAACTTCGATAGAAAAAGTAACATCCTACTGAGAATACCACCAGAACAGGCAACAGCAAGGGAGTTCTGATAGAGAAATGATAAAAGATTGATAGAAATTAAGGGAAGCCCATTTCAGGGCCCCACTGTGGGTGCCAAAAATGTGTGTGTGAAAATTGTACCTGATCTGTAGACACAACACTTCAGTAAAACATTAGAGGTTAGCTATAATCAAATCATGCAAAATTAAAATCTAATCTAACCAAGCGATTTACTGCCTTCTAGTAGGTGCGAGATTAATGTTCTCAGATTGTTATCGAGATCAGTGACCTACACGACACCTAAACGAAGGATTTGAATGCAATTGATCTAGATATGAATTGAATGCAATTAAGTTATTTTTTTGGTATTTCTATGCAATAAGAATGATAAAAACTGATATGAATCTATGCTAATATGGAAATTGATATGCTATGCTAATCTAACAATGATATGAAATATGAATGCAAAAATAAGATTGATCTCACAAAGTTGTTGATTCGCAAGAGCTTTGATCCTTCCAATTCCAATTCTCCAGCGTGATTGTGCAAAAAATGAGATGCTTGGATGCAAATTTGAGAGATGATTGAGAGATGAGTTATGAAGAGATGAGCCTTGTTTTTATAGAAATCCAGGGCTTTGGAGGTGCATGAAAAAAAGTCATAAATCACTCAAATAACTCAGGTTGATTTTTGAGTTATTTTTAAATAAAGGATAATTAACTCACAAAAACATGCAAAAGCTAAGCTTTAACTCAAAATAGAGTTTAGCTTTAATTGATAATTGATAGTTGTCTGCTTTTATGATTGTGCATGTTTTATTTATGAATTAATTTAATAATAAAGTGATTTATTTCCAACTTAACTGCTTTTTGAAATAAAATAATTAATTTATGGGTTAATTAACTATTTTATCAAACTTTTATTAAAAATTATATTATTAAATAATGACAACATGCTTTAATTAATTAAATAAGAATTTAATCAATTAAAGATAGGAATTTTGATTTATTGTCAAAATTAAATAATACAATTAATAATAGATAGAATTAAATTTAATTAAACAATTAAGTGGCAAGATATTAAATCTAATTAATTAAATATGAAAATATTCAATTAATCAAACTTAGGATAAATGTGATTTATTGCCAAATAATTATAAAATTAAAGATAATTATGATGATTAGGAATATTACTAGGAATATTCCCCGATGCAAAATTTAAGATAATCAATTATGATTCGATGATGTTTAGATGTGCCTTAGATTAGGACTTTGATGTCGATTTCATTCGAATTGTAAATGTAGGAGATTAATGAACTTATAGCCCATTTTTGGGGTATTACAGATACCATAAAAAAGGCAGCTGAACCTAAGGCCTTTTCCATTGAATCTTTGTGTCCTTTCCCATTCAACAAAAGCTTAGTTATGGTATCTTTTCCTTTTAATACCATTTTTCCTAAGTATGATAAATATACAGGTAAAACAAACCCACATGATCATTTAAGGGATTTTTGTGCCCTAACCATTGAGTTCATACACAATGATACATACCTAATGAGACTCTTTCCTAGGAGCTTAGGAGGTCCCACCATGGAGTGGTTTTCAAAGTTACCCCAAGGAATAAAGACCTTTGAGGAGTTAGCCTCCAAGTTTGTAACCCATTATTCTTATAACATTGAGCATGAAATCACAATGCTCAAGTTGTGTGATACCAAATAGAAAGATGGAGAATCCTTCTTACAATTCCTACAAAGGTGGAGGGCCATTTTCCCAAGGTATCCATGAAGTATCCCTGAGAAAGAGAAGATGGAAATCTTCACAAACCATTTTACCATGGAAATGAATAATAGATTACAACTCCAATGTCCCCCAGCATTTGAAAAACTCATCAAAAATGGGATCAAGATTGAAGATGTATTGGTCAAGAGAGGTGAAATAAAATTATTTAAAGATTAAAAATCCAATAACACCAACAACAACAACAACAACAATAATTATGTGCCTAAATATGTCAATAATCAAGGGTCCAACAATCATAATGATAAGTCTAAGTCATGGATAAAGAATAACAACAAAAACCTTGTGAATAATGGATTTGTGGAGGCCCACAACTTAAAGGCAACCCCTTTTACCCTACCATATGTAGCGAATTCTTCAAATAATGTTAATCAATCAAATAAAGCTCCTAACAATTCCAATAATTCCAATAACAATTCCAATAATAATGCCAATAATTCTCATGATAATGCTAATGGGAACAAGTCAAAACCCTCTTATTCCACTTATAACAAAACAAAATTCACCTACCTAGGTGAACCGTTGGAGAATTCATTAAGGACATTGGTTGCTAACAAAATTATCACATTACCCGATGTGAGAGATTATGAACCTCGAGTTAACCTCATTGGTGGAATGATGCTCATCAATGAAAATATCATCAAAATAGAGGTCATCCAACAAATGAATGCATGAGGTTAAAACACTTAGTGCAAGATTTAATTGAAAATGGAACCATCAAAATTGAAGGGCCTCAAAATAATGAGGACCATATGGCCTTCAAGAACCCCTTTTTGAACAATGAAAAGGGTGAGTCATCTAATGCTAGTCAAAATAAAATAAAAAAGGCAATGACAAAGTGAAATTTTCTCATACTTATGATAACATGATAAATAATCTAAGAGAGGAAGATCATACCATAAATGTTATCATAGTAAAGGAGAAGTTAAGAGAAGCATCATCCAATGTTGTCACTAGGGGGCAAGCATAAAAAATAATTCTACCTACCAATGCTTCCAAAATTGTGTTATCAAACCATGATTCAACCTCATCATCAAAACAATACAACCTAGTTGATCAACTATAAATAACTCCATCTCAAATCTCTATTCTTGAGTTTCTCAAATTGTCACCAACTCACAAATAAATCTTGGAGAAGGCCCTATTGGAAACTAATGTGCCTCTAAATTTGGAGGTAGACAAATTTCAAAATATGGTAGGACACCTAATTGCACCCCATTGCTTATCATGTTCTGAGCAAGATGACATGTCCCTTAATCATCCTCAAAATATGCCTTTGCACATAGAAGTCTTGACTCATAAGCATAGGGTAAAAAGAGTCCTTATAGATGGAGGAGCTAGCCTAAACATTTGTACCCTTAGCCTAGTGAAAGCCCTAGGATTTTCTAAGGAGGCTATTGACTCTAAGAAAAAGATAACCATGAAAGCCTATGATGATGAAGAAAGAGCTTCAAAAGGAGTCATAGTGTTACCTATAAGAGTTGGTCCCATGCAAAAAGAGACCATATGCCAAGTTTTAGACCTAAATTTGACTTACAATATCTTATTAGGAAGGCCATGGATCCACGAAATGCAAGCCGTTCTATCTACTTATCATCAATGCTAAAAATTTCCTTATCTAGGGCAAGAGATAATGGTAAGTGGGGACCTAAACCCCTTCCAATATTGTAACAACATCAAGCCTATCAATGAATCCTTCATCCCACACAATGTAGAAGGGTCTATACCTAATCAAATGGAGCAAGGGAAAAGTTCCAAAGACATCCCATTATTGAAGGGAAAAGAAAATATGGAAGAGGAAATTGTTATTGAAGATACACCAAAACTCACTAACCTAACTACATCAACTAAAGGAAAAGAGAAGGTTAGTGAGGATAAAATTATTGAAGAACCAAAATAAGACCATACCAAAGCTATCCAAGTGTACACCAAAGAGGTTCATTATAAAAAAATGGACCAAATGATGAAGAATTTTGATAAACAATGCAAGATCAAGCAAAAGGGAGTAGGTGAATACTCCTTATCTATGATGGAATTTCCCTTATCACCCAAGTCCTATGGAAAACCCCCAAATCTACCCCATAGATATAATGATAATTTTGTGAGGGAAAGTACATCATCTTCCATGGATGAAGTAGACAATGAGATCCTAAACTGGTAATATAAAGATGAAGAATCAAGTGCACATGTTGAACATATTCAAAATATAACTATTCCCACACATCAATATGGGAAAGGGTTTCAAATCATGCAAAAGATGGGGTACAAAGGTCAAGGACCTTTGGGCACAAAGAATGAAGGGCTCATTGAACCCATAGAAATAATATGGCAAGATGCTAGGAGAAAACAAGATTAGGGTATTTTGATGAAGGATACACCCAAAAACATTATCCCAAAATCCATGATCAAATATTGCAATTAGAATCTCATAGTGATGAGGATTCCAATGAGTGGGAATGGGATACATTATTAGATGAGTCATGCCACGATAAGGGTATTGATGTTATCCACACCTATACTTCTACCAAGGATAAAGGACCAATAGTAGAATCAAGTTCAAATCAAGCATTTAGTTCAAATCAAGTGGTTCTAAATGATGTGAAAAGCATAGCAATAGAGATAAATCAATGGGTAGGTGAACCCTACATTCCTTCATGGAGACCTACTATGGAGGAATCAAACGTTAGGTTTAATCCACATGAATTTTATCCAACAGAGACCTTAGAGGAGTCTAGTGAGGAGGACTTTGATCCTTCTTCTTTAGAACATTTAGAGGAAGCCCATGTCATAGACTTGTACGATACAATGTATGAACCATCCAATGAGGTATTAGCCTTAAACCCCATTGAAACAAACCCAAGTATTGACCCATTAACTCTCATACACCTGGACTTAATCGAATGAAATTCCATTGAGCCCACTACCCTTCCAATCTTCTTGAATGACAACGTGGTGTCCCAATACCTTAACGTAGTTGAACCCTCTTCTATCATGGAATATCAAGAATAATTGATCAAGGGGAGCATCCAAACTTTCAATCTAAGAAAAATTGAAAAAAATAAAAAAAATAAAAAAGGAAAAGAATTGAGTGTTGAAAACCACGTTGTGGAAACATTAGATCAAAAAGAAAGAAAAAAATAAATAAAGGATGTTTCCAAAGGTGAAAACCCAACTGAGGCACCTTAGGAAGGGATTTTGGATGTTCTACCAGAACATTATGAAGAAAGATATCCAATCTTAATTGAACCTACAGAAAAGATAAATATTGGGTCAGAAACTAAGACAAAGATCATCCACCTAGTGGCATCCTTATCTAGCAAAGAGAGAATAGAATTCATCAAATTCTTTAAGGAAAAAAAAGTTAACTTTGCATGGTCTTATGATGATATGTCGGGATTAGATCCAAATATGATAATGCATCATCTAAATATCAAGGAAGGAGCCAAACATGTTAAGAAAAAGCTAATGAAGATGCATCCACATATAGCACTACTTGTCAAAGTGGAATTAGAAAAATTGTTGAAGGTGGGATTTATAAGGGCCATTGATTATGCACAATGGATCTCAAATATAGTGCTAGTATCAAAAGAAGATAAATCCATCAGAATCTGCATGGATTTTAGAGACTTAAACTTGGCATATCCTAAGGATGACTTCCCACTTTCAATTATAGATTCCATTGTGGACCTAATAGGAGGAAACTCTATGTTCCTACTCATGGATGGATCTAGCGGATATAACCAGATAAAGATAGCACCAAAAGACCAAGATAAGACAACTTTTACATGTGCATGGGGTACTTTTTGCTAGAATGTCATGCCTTTTGGTTTGAAGAATGCCAGAACGACCTATCAACGAGCAATGACCACAATATTTCATGATATGATGCATAAGTTCATGGAGGATTATGTGGATGACATATTAGCTAAATCTCACTCAAAGAAAGAGCACCTACCAATTTTGGTGAAATTTTTTGAAAGGTTAGAGAAATTCAAAGTAAGGCTTAATCCAAAAAAATGTGCATTTGGAGTCCAATCTGGCAAACTACTAGGCTATATTGTATCTACAAAGGGAATAGAGGTGGATCCCACTAAAGTTAAGGCCATTATGGAAATGGAAGAACCTAAAAATATTAGCCAAATGAGGTCTCTACAAGGAAGGATACAATCCATCAGGAGATTTATCTCCCAACTAGCTGAAAAGTGCCATAATTTCACCCAACTTTTGCATAAAGATACAATTTTCAAATGGGATGAAAAGTGTGACAAAGCCTTTAATATATTGAAGAAATATCTCATGAACCCACCAATCTTGATGCCACCTATCAGAGGCAAGCCCTTGATCCTATATATTTCAGCAATGGAGAATTCATTGGGGGCACTTTTAGCACAAGAAGATGAAACAGGAAAAGAAAAGGCAATTTACTACATAAGTAGAACCTTGGTCAAATACGAGCTGAATTATACATTCATGGAAAGGGAAATGTGTGGCCGTGCTTTTTGCTTCCCAAAAATTATGCCATTATATGCTAGCCCACAAGATAAGGCTCATTGCCAAAATTGATCCTTTGAAGTATCTACTTAGTAAAACAGCATTAAATGGAAGGCTAGCAAAGTGGGTTATGGTTTTAAGTGAGTTCAAAATTGAATATGTTGATAGAAAATCAATCAAAGGGAAAGTCATTGCTGACCAATTAGAAGAAGCACCGCTTCAAGATGATCAACCCATCCAAGTGGAATTTGTTAGAAAGTAAAGTCCACCAAGATAACTGAGAAGGGAGGGGGTGAATTAGTTATCTGATAATTATAACTCTTATCAACTTCAATAGATTTTAATCATGTAAGAAATATAATTACCAACCATAGAAAGATATTTATACACAATAACACAATGACACAAGATATGTTGAGTAGGGAACCTCTTGATCAAAAAGTAAACCTCGATGGGAATGATGCCCACAAAAGATGCACTAATATAAATATTCCTTGTGAAAGGATGGTCTCGGTTAGGAGTCTTATGAAATATATTTAGTACATATGAATCCTTGTTAGGAGATTTTGAATCCCTGCTAAAATATTCTAACTCTGTTAGCAGTTATGGAAGATAGAAGGACCCACTGCCCAAATAGCTTCAATGGCAAGATCACTAAACACACTGTCCAACTGATCACTAGATTATTCAATAGAATAATATCAAATCATTACTAATCTTGATGAAGGGTGCTCCCCTTAATACCACAAAGACATAATAGAAATAGAGAAACAACAACAATATGCAAGAACAAAAAGATCGGCTTCTTATTATCTCCACAAATGTGGAATTACAAACTTTTAGAATTACAATATGCAAAGCCACATGGGCATTCCCTTACAATATTTTGTATGACAAAGCCTTGACTCAATACCCAGATCTACTACCCAGAACTGTCTCGAACTACCTAAGACAACACTATAGCCTTCCTTATATAGGCAATTTCCACCACCCGAGAAGGTTCTAGAAATTTAGCCTTTTAGGGCCAACCAAACTTAGAATTATTTTATTTTCACAATTTTTACAATAGGGTCAGCTCAAAAGAAATACAAAATATGATTTTAGGTAACCCAACTTTCGGAGGCCATAACTTTTTAACCGTAACCCTATTTTTCTATTGTAACCACTTTTCAGAAACACCATGATGAGATCTACAGTGCCTGACAAGTGCTAGCACTAGTTAGCTGGGGGTCGATAGCGATCCGGAGCCTCTAAGACCTTCAAAATTGACCTGAAAGATTTCATACCTAAAAACCTCAATAATTTCACCAATACTGATGATGTGGCAATGAAACTCAACTAGTAGGCTGAAATGACTGAGATGAACCTCCAACTATGAAATCAGAACATTCTGAAATCATATGACCAACTTACTAAAAATAGCAAGTTTCCATAAATAGCAACTCTACACAAGATAGCCCTTATTGAAAAAGAAACCAAAAATATTTTTGGGTGATCAAGATTTCTCTTACACCCAGGATGCTCCTACATCAGACACCCGAGGTAATTTGAGAAGTGACCCTATCATGACTTAGGTGTGTAGAGGAAAACCAAGATGGTTAACCTCCTCCTTCATTAGCCATGATGAATCTTCAACATTTCATTCTTTCCATTTGACCAAATATTATTCATATGTCCTATTCCTTGTGCTTCTGCCAACATGATTGTCCAATATGTCCTCAATCTCCTTGGTATCTGAACTAGTTGCTGGGATACTCCACTGTGCTGCTGTAACCTCATTTTCAACACCTCCTTCATGATACTCTATCAAATCTGAAACATTAAATACTGGTGAAATATTTAGCTCAGTAGGCAACTCGACCTCATATGGATTTTCTGAATCATGCTTCTTCAGTATCTTACATGGCCCAAACTTCTTCATTTTGAACTTGTTATATGTACCAACCAGAAATCACTCCTTCTGCAAATGAACCATGACTTCATCTCCAACCTAAAATTCCTTATGCCTCCTTTTCTCATATGCCTTAGCCTTATACTATGCATTCATCTTGGTAATATGCTTCCTCACCTCCTCTTGGATGTTCTTCAAATGTTCTACAAAATCCTCAGCTTCAGCACTACTTATTTCTCCTTTATCTATATTTCTTAACTCAGATGCATTTCTGGGACTACTTCCATATACAATCTATGGATGATGTGATGAACTAAACTTCAAATCTATCTTCAACTCTTCACTTTCTGCTAGTGTCATTCTGCGTGATTCCTTATTTGGAAAACTGGCTCCTGGAATCAAGTCCATCTAATGACTGATCTTTCTTACTGGTGGTAATCCATCAGGCACATTATCAAATACAATATCCTAAAACTCATTTAACAAATCTACAACCTCTATAGGTACATCCTCTACTTCCTCTTTCTCAGCCTTTGGAATTAAGGTAAAACACATATGCTCATGTCGTATACCATCTAAGAAATTTCCTCTAACAAAAGTTATTCTTGCATTACAACATACATTTTCTTCTGTTTCCTTCAATGGTTTTAGCTTATGTCACACTCCATCCTTTGTCAGGGAATAGGTATTCACATGACCATCATGTACAACACATCTATCAAACTGCCAAGGTCTACCCAACAACATATGACATGCATCCATAGATATGATATCACATAGTACCTCATCTTGGTACCCGCTGATCTTGAACTTCACTAGGCATTGTTCACTGACCATGACCTTGTGGTCATCCTGCACCCAGGCAACCCGATATGGATGTGGATGTTTCTACCTCTTGAGCTTCAACTTTTTCACCGTCTCTTCTAACACCAAATTATCAGTACTGTCACTATTAATAATCACATCACAAAACTTATCCTCACACTTGCACCTAGTGCAAAATAGGCTCCTCCTTTACTCAGGTTCATTCTCACCACTCAGCAGGACTCTTCTGTTGATTAGCATTTCTCATCTTTTAGCCTCTTCAGAATTTGATGATTTGGTGTCCTTATCTACATATGCAACTCTAGCCTAGCCTTCATTCCTCCTATCCATCCTTCCTTGGCATTGAGGACATTCAAATGCCCTATGACCTTCTTCTCCACAGTGAAAACATGTTCCACGGAAGCCTCCTCTTCCAGATCCTTGTCCTCTTCCTCTTTGATCTCTATTATTCTGATCATGGAAATGATTGAAATTATCTCCTCTCTAATTTTGACTATTACTGGCCTCAACCTACTTTTTTGGATCTTCATTTTGATCTCCATATGACCATCCACCAAATCTTCCATCATGACCTCTTCCGCTTTGTCTGCTCTCAAACTTCTTGTTGAACTTTTCCTCTACTTTTAGGGAAAACTGGTATGCCTCTTCAATACTATTCATTTGAACTAGATTCAGCTCCTCCTGAATGCTCAGCCTCAACCCATTAAGGTAATGGACAACTTTCTCCTTATCAGCTTCTGTATGTCCTATTCTGATGAGGATTCGATAGAACTCCTCTATATACTCCTGGAAAAATCTTCCTACTTGTTTCAAACTTTGCATTTTCCTCAGTAGGTCAAGCTCATAATCAATAGGGATGAACTGTCACTTCAATTTATCCACCATCTGATCCCATCTTGTGATTTTATCCTTTCCTCTTTGATTTCACTCTAACTAAATCTCTTGCCACCAGATCTTCACATGAACCTTCAGTTTGGCCTTCACAAACTTGACTCGATCAGGATCCTCGATATCTTCATACTCAAAATATTCTTCACATTCATTGATCTAGTTGATCAATTCCTCTAGGTTAAGATTTCTGAAAAATGTCAGAACCTCAATCTTAGGTCTTTTCCCGATCTTGGAAATGGCTTGAAAAAATATTTCTTCCTCTGGGTTCACAACTTTGACTTCTCCTTCTTGATCTTCTTCTTCAGCTTCATCCTCACTTTCATCTTTGACATTAAGATTCATTCCTCTACAAATCTCCTCTCGCATTGCTCGCACTTGTCTCTGGAGTGCTCTAACCTCAGGTGTTACAACACCATCTCTTTCACCACGTTCCCTTCATGGAGGCATTTTCATGCTTA
The DNA here is from genome assembly GCA_027943335.1 of Chamaecyparis obtusa. Classification (NCBI taxonomy): domain Eukaryota; kingdom Viridiplantae; phylum Streptophyta; class Pinopsida; order Cupressales; family Cupressaceae; genus Chamaecyparis; species Chamaecyparis obtusa. Next base: position 144,451 of record BSBK01006896.1, on the reverse strand, counting down.
TCATTGAAACCCTAACCATAGTCCTAGTGCAAACTACCTCACAGTCAGCTATCTATTTACATAGAAACCCTAACCCACGGTTCTGGTGCAAACTGCCTCATAATCAGTGATCTATTTACATAGAAACCCTAATGCATGGTCATAGTGCAATTTGCCTCACAATTGACGATCTGTTTACACACTCAAGAACTCTCACTCTAATACCACTTGATGAAGGGTGCTCCCCTTAATACCACAAACACATAACAGAAATAGAGAAACAACAACAATATGCAAGAACATAAAGATTGGATTCTTATTATCTCCACAAATGTGGATTTAAAAACTTTCAGAATTACAATATGTAAAGCCACATGGTTATTCCCTTACAATATTTTTTAGGACAAAGCCTCGAATCAATACCTAGATCTACTACCTAGAACTATCCCGAACTACCTAAGACAACACTACAACCTTCCTTATATAGGCAATTTCCACTGCTCGAGAAGGTTCCAGAAATTTAGCCTTTTAGGGCCGACCAAACTTAGAATTATTTTATTTTCATAATTTTTACAATAGGGTCAGCTCAAAAGAAATACAAAATATGATTTTAGGTAACCCAACTTCCGGAGGCCATAACTTTTTAACCATAACTCTATTTTTCTATTGTAACAAACTTTTTAGAAATGCTATGACGAGATCTACAGTGCCTGACACGCAGTAGCACCAGTTAGCTGGGGGTCAATCACAATCCGGATCCTCTAAGAGCTTCAAAATTGACCTTAAAGATTTTGTACCCAAAAACCTCAATAACTTCACTAATACTGATGATGTGGCAATGAAACTCAACTGGTAGGCTGAAATAACTGAGATGAACCTCCAACTGTGAAATCAGATCATTCTGAAATCATATGACCAACTTACTAAAAATAGTATGTTTCTATAAATAGCAGCTCTACACAAGATAGTCCTTATTGAAAAAGAAACTAGAAATATTTTTGGGTGACGCAAGATTGCTCTTACACCCAGGATGCTCCTACATCAGATCTCAACAATATTTTACCTCTTCTCTAACTGTGCCAAACCGCACTCACTACTACACCAGATCTCAATTTCAAATCTTCATACCTCGCATGTCTTCCTTCACAAATTTTTTTTCACAACTTTATTCACTTCATCATAATTAATTACAACCATATCATACATCAAAAAGGAAAAAAATTCCTTCCTTTATACCACACTTAGATAATTACAAATGAGTCGGCATCCAATTACAAAATAAAAGTTTCACATGCTACATCAAAAATTACACAAAACTGTCAGCTTCCAATTAGAATAGTTCTTCACTCATGCGACCTCAAAGTTTGCATTGTCATCCACATTACTAAAAAAATGTCTTCAACTTCTCTCTAACTGCACAAAACCAGATTCCATCCCGATTAGGAGATATCATCCAATTTCCACAAATCACTACTCAGGAACACTGCCTGAATATTGCTTCTACCAAAATTCTCATAACTTTCATGAATAAATGAATTACTATCTGCGCTCTTAACCATGAACATATAACATATCAAAGAGAAAATCCTCAACATCACATAGCTTGATCTACAAAATCCCACATGTGCTAATCAAAACACTGTCTTCTCTTCTGCTAATCTCTAGTAGATCACTGTGTTGACATTAATGACAATCATAGTCATGAATGCAACAACAACTGCTACAGAATGGTTGCCAATACTCCCATAGGATATATTTAGCATTCATTCCTAACAATCTCCCCCATTGGCATTGATGGAAACATAGATGAAAAACATCCAATGTTCCATGAATCCAACACTGAAATACTGTTGCTCTGAAAAAAAATATTTTTAAATCCTCTTCATCAATCAAATCTTGCTTCATTTTCCTATTTAGTTCTCTCCAATAGATGGTACAAATGGTTTTTCATGTAAACTTCTCCCCCATTGACATCAATGACAAAAATTTCATCATTATGTCAACAACAACTCTAATGTCAAAAGACACTGTTCAGAAAATACATTCACTAGAGTCCTCATGACTCAGCTTAGATACACATACTCCCCCATAGAGGAAGTACGAACATCCAATCTAGAAGAAAGATAAGGCTCATATACCACTAGATGGATGCAACTAGTCTACATCACTTCTCAAAAGTAGGCTGGGGCATAATCCCAAGCATACCTCTCAGATACTCAAATGTATCCTTAGGCAAAGGCTTTGTAAATATGTCTGCTATCTACTCCTTTGTGCTTATGTACTCAAGTCTAACTTCTTTCTCAGAAAATTTTTCTCTTACTACATGATACTTTATCTCTAAATGCTTTGTCTTAGAATGTAATACAAGGTTCTTAGACATACTAATTATGCTGGTGTTATCACAATGTATAACAATAGGTTCAAAAACCTTTATTCCAATATCCTTGAGCATCTGCTTCATCCAAATTATCTGGTTACAATTATTTTCTATTGCTACATATTCTGCTTCTGTTGTGCTCTATGAAATACAATTATGCTTCTTTCTTAGCCAAGAAACCAATCTTCCTCCAAGGAAAAATGCTCCACCACTAGTGCTCTTTTTATCAACACTGCCTCCCCAATTAGCATCTGTATATGCACATAGGGTAAAATCATCAGAATTTTCATACCACAATCCATAGTCCATTGTGCCTCTTAAATATCTCGGTATCCTCTTTACTATTGCATAATGTGATTCTCTAGGCTCAACTTGAAATCTTCCTATAGTTCCAACTAAATGTGTTATATTAGCTCTTGTATGTGTCAAGTAATGCAATCCTCCAATCATAGATCTATACTTCTTTTGTTCAACTGTATGAGTCTCATATGAGCTAGATAATTTATGTCCAGTTACCATAGGTGTTCCAACTTGTTTACAGTTCTCCATTCCAAATCTCTTTAACAAATCATTCAAGTACTTTGTCTGGCTTACAAAGATACCATCATTGTTCTATGTTATCTGTAATCCCAAAAAGTATTTCTTTTCACCAATCTTACTCATTTCAATTTTAGTTTTCATTTCATTAGAAAATTTATCACTAGCTTCATCTTCTCCCCCAAAAATAATGTCATCAACAAAAATAAGTATAATCAACAAACCCTTTTCAATTTCTTTTGTGTACAGATTGCTATCAGTTGTTCCTTTTGTAAATCCTAATTTTAACAAATACTTATCTAATCTTGCATACCAAGTTCTAGGTGCTTGCTTTAGTCCATATAAGGATTTCTTTAGTTTGCATACCATGTCTCCTTCTTGAGTAAAAGGAAAACCTTTAAGCTGCTCAATATAGACTTCTTCCAATTCTCCATTCAAAAATGTTGACTTCACATCCATCTGATATACTTTGAATTTCTTAAAAGGTGCATAGGCCAAAAACATTCTTACTGCTTCAATTCTTGCTACTGATGCAAAAGTTTCTTCATAGACAATTCCTTCTTTCTATGAGTATCCCTTGCATACCAATCTTGATTTGTTTCTTACTACTTCTCCATGTTCATTCATCTTGTTTCTGAATACCCATTTAGTTCCAATAACATTCTTATCTTTAGGTCTAGGGACCAATTCCCATGTCTTATTCTTTTCAATCTGATCTAGTTCTTCTTTCATAGCTTTAATCTAATGTTCATCTTCACAAGCTTCACTAGTAGATTTAGGTTCAATTTGAGAAATCAAACATAACTATTCATGTACCTTATTTCGATTTAGAACTCCTCTGTCTATGCTTCTGATAATCTCCTCAACAAGATGATTCCTTGATAAGTTCCTGTTAGGTGTCACTGTCTCAGATCTCACTTCAGGTGTCAATTCTTCAATGATTTCACTATGGTTTTCATTCAACAAATCACTGACAGTTTCATAGAATAATTCAGTAGTTTCAGTGTTAGGTTTAGGATGAGTTCCTTGATCAAATTCATAATCAAGCATTCTTTCCTGAATTTTGAACTTTTCATCAATCTTAACATTTGTGCTCTCAACAATAGTCTTAGTTTTCTTGTTATAACATCTATAGGCTTTTCTCTTCAAATAATATCCAAGAAATATACCTTCATCACTTCTAGGATCAATCTCTCTTCCAAAAATTCTAAAATATTTAACTGAGGGTGCATGTCCAAACCATAATTCATAGGGTGTCTTGTCTGTGTCTTCTCTAATTTGTACTTTGTTCATTGTATACACTGTTGTGTTCACTACTTCTCTCCAAAATATCTTCACCAAATCATTCTCAAATAACATAGCTCTTGCTGCTTCAGTCACTGATCTATTTCTTCTTTCTACAATACCATTTTGTTCAGGTGTCCTAGGGGCTAAAAACTATCTATTAATACCATTCACTTCACAAAAGGTGTTAAACTTTATAGAAGTAAATTCTCCACCTCTATCAAATATCAAACATTTAATCTTCATTCCAGATTCATTCTCAACTTTATTCTTAATTATCTTAAACTTATCAAATGCTTCAGACTTTTCTTTAAGAAATGCAATCAACATCATTCTTGTAAAATCATCAACAAGAATCATAAAATAACTTTCTCCATAGAATCCTCTAGTCCTGGTAGGACCACTCAAATCTGTATGAAGAATCTCCAAATTCTCTGCAGATGTAAACTTCTTACTGGGAAATGAACTTCTCTTCTGTTTAGCCATCACACATTCCTTGCAAATCATGTTAGTAGGCTTCATAATTTTAGGCAAATCTCTTACTGCAAGTGTAGTACTTATTTTCACAATGTTATCAAAAATTATATGACAAAATCTTTTGTGCCATAACCAACTATCATCAATCTTAGTAATCAAACATGTCATCTCAATAGGATTCAACTAAAATACATTACCTCTGGTTCTAGATCCAGTTCCAATCAAATTTCCATCTTTATCTTTTATCACACAAGTTTTCTCAATAAACCAAACTTGATGTCCCTTATCAACTAGCTATCCAACACTTAAAATATTATGTTTCAAACCATCCACAAAGAAAACATCATTAGTATTAGTCTTCCCATCAAGAGTAATAGATCTTATACCTTTAATCAAACAAGGTGCATTGTTTCCAACTCTAACAACTCCTCCATCATAATTTTTAAACTTTATGAACTTTTTCATGTCTCCAATCATGTGATGTGAACAACCACTATCTATAATCCAATCAGCTTTCTTTTCAACTTGAGAAACTAGGGATTTTTCTTCCTTAACATTTGTTTCAGGATTTTCTTCTTTAATTGCTACAAATCCTATGTCATCATTATTCTCAGTATCACTTTCACTTAGAGTTCTCTCTATACTAGCTTCAAGATCTTCATCATTAGCATAATAACATTCCTTAGATCTTCTAGGCTTGAAATTGTTTCTGTACTTTTAAAATCTCTTAGGACATTTAGATGCAAAATGACCATATTCTTGACAAGTCCAACATTTAAAATTTTTCTTACCATCTGATTCTCTCTTCACAAGTAGGGAAATACCTTCTTCAATCTTCATGTCTTCTTCATTTCTAGATCTACTACTACCAGCATAATCTCCACTCACACTAATGCTTCTTGACAAAGTAGGGAGAGCACTAAGAGCACTGAATGTTGTCTCCATTCTAAGAAAATCTCCTAATAACCTTAGGTTCATTTTAGTTGCTTCCAATCTTCCAAGAAGAGTCTCTCTTGTAAAGTTTGAAGTACAAGGTATAACTTATTCAATCATCTGTGTTGTCTGCTTAAATGCAGGAGTCAATGTCCTCATAATTTTCCATATCACTTCATTTTCTGTCTTTGTTCCTCCACAAGATTTTATGCCTACAACAATTTCTGGCATTCTACCAATATAGCTTCTAACAAATTCATCTTCCATCATTATTATATCTTCAAATGAACATATCCAATTATGTAATCTAACTTTCTTTGCATGTCCATCACCTTTAAAAGTAGAGTGTAAAGATTTCCAAATTTCATGAGTTTTTTTAAAATATTTTACCTAACTATACTCATTCTTCAGAAGGGCTGTCAAAAGTGCTTCTCTGGCAAGTATGTTACACATGAATAGATCTCTCTCATCACTAGAAAATGTTTCAAGATTATCCTCATAAATGATAGTCTTCTCATTCTTTGTAATCAACCAATAACCTGTTCCTAAACATAATAGATGTGTCTTCATCTTTTTTTTCCAGCTGTCAAAATTCACTCCATCAAATTTAGGGCTTTCTTTCATGAAATTCACCATGGATCTCCTTAAGATGCTAAACTTTTCTTTCAAGGACCTGTTTCTCTGATACCAATTGTTAGAAAGTAAAGTCCACCAAGATAACTGAGAGGGGGGGAGGTCAATTAGTTATCTAATAATTATAACTTTTATCAACTTCAATAGATTTTAACCATGTAAGAAATATAATTACCAACCATAGAAATATATTCATACACAATAACACAATGACAGAAGATATGTTGACTAGGGAACCTCTTGATCAAAGGGTAAACCTAGGTGGGAATGATGCCCACAAAAGATGCACTAATATGAATATTCCTTGTGAAAGGATGGACTCTATTAGGAGTCTTATGAAATACATTCAGTACATATGAATCCCTATTAGGAGATTTTGAATCCCTGCTAAAAGATTCTAACTATGTTAGGAGTTATGGAAGACAGAAGGACCCATTGCCCAAACAACTTTAATGGAAAGATCACTAAACACACTGTCCAACTAATCTCTAGATTATTCAATAGAATAATATCAAATCATTATTGATCTCAACAATATGTTAACTCTTCTTTGACTGTGCCAAACCGCACTCACTGCTACACTAGATCTCAATTTCAGATCTTTGTACCTCACATGTCTTCCTTCACAAATTCGCTTTCACAACTTTATTCACTTCATCATAATTCATCACAACCATATCATACATCAACAAGGAAAAAAATCTCTTCCTTTATACCACACTCAGATAATTACAAATGAGTCGGCATCCAATTACAAAATAAAAAGTTTCACATGCTACATCAAAAATTACACAAAACTGTCGGCTTCCAATTAGAATAATTATTCACTCGTGTGACCTCAAAGTTTGTGCTATCATCCAAACTACTAAAAATATGTCTTCAAATTCTCTCTAATTGTGCAAAACTAGATTCCATCCTGATTAGGAGATATCATCCGATTTCCACAAACCGCTACTCAGGAACACTACCTGAATACTGCTTCCACCAAAATGATCATAACTTGCATGAATAAATGAATTACTATCTACACTCTTAACCATGAACATATAACATATCAAAGATTAAATCCTCAACATCACATAGCTTGATCTACAATATCCCATGTGCGCTAATCAAAACATTGTCTGCTCCACTACTAATCTCTAGTAGATCACTGTGTTGACATCAATGACAATTATAGTCATGAATGCAACAACAACTGCTATAGAATGGCTGCCAATACTCCCATAGGATATATTCAAAATTCATTCCTAATAGAATTCCTAGATTCAGAGATTGTGAATGTTGAGGCAAAAACATAGCAACTATATTTTGATGGTTCATACACTCAACATGGGTTGGGAGCAAGCATACTTCTAATCACTCCTCAAGGATCTACTATTCCTAATTCCTATAAGTTTCTATTTTTTTTTACCAATAATGTAGCAGAATATGAGGCCTTGGTTATTAGAATCAAGTTGGCATTAGAATGAAAAGTGACAGAACTAAAGGTTTATGGAGATTCACAATTAGTCATTAATCAAGTTAATGAAGAATATCAGAAGAAAGATGACAAATTAGTGCCCTACAAAAACATGGTGGAAAATCTTAAAAATTACTTCATACTTATTACATTTGAGCAAGTGCCAAGAGAAAGAACAAAGCAATAGATGCAATGGAAACTTTGGCTTCACTTCTACAAATACTTGATCAGAGTGCCAAATATGAATTCCTGGTAGAAGAAGTGGATCAACCTACGTTTGAAGCTGCCCACCCTTATACCATTTTCTTGCTAACTACATATGAATCACCTTGGTATGGGCCTATTTAAACTTACTCAAAAGATCAAATTCTTCCCGTAGACCAAACCAGGAATCAAAAGAAAAGCTTCATTCGCCAAGCCGCCCGATACACTATAATTTTTGAAACATTGTATTGCAAGAGTTTAGATAGAATTCTCCTTAGATGTCTAGAAGAAGAGGAATCAAATGTAGCCTTGTGAGAAATCCACAAAGGAATTTGAGGGTCATGCTCAAACAGATTAACCCTAGCTAAGAAACTTCTTAGGATAGGATATTTTTGGCCTACGATGGAGAAAGACACTTGTAACTTTGAAAAAACTTGTAGAAAGTGTCAATTCCATAGAAAATTGATACATGTGCCCACATAAGAACTTCACCTGATGAAAACACCTTGACCATTCTATCAATGGGGTCTAGACTTAATAGGCATGATTTATTCACCATCCTTGAATGGTCATAAATTCATCATCACGACAACAGATTACTTTACCAAGTGGGTGGAAGTTATACCCTTATCAACTTGTTGGTGTTCAAAATGGATGCTTACGCTCTTAGGCTACCAGTATTCGCTTAGGTTGATTTTAGGATTGGTTAGTTCCAAAATGTATAAGAATCTTAGGGTAACTGGACCAACTATAGTGACAAGACTGCCTTCTTCACTTCTGGCTCTGCAAAACCAAGGCGGGTGCACCTAACCTAGTGAAAACTATACTTCACACACCAAAGACTAGGTCTAAACGACAGATTGAATAGTAAGAAAGTGCTAAATGCTAACCTCACATTCATTGACTCTCTATTACTATAGGGTATTACTGCTATCAACCAAATACAATTAAAACTTGGAAAGTGTTGATATCTAGAGATGGAAAGAGGTAAGCAAGGACCAATCCATCATTGAACTCGACTGAATATACTAATCTCTGATCAGTGTCATTATCCATTGGGAAAATCTCAAATACAGACATTGAAACATGAACCAACTATTGTCAAAGACTCATAGCCATAAACACAAGTATTTTAACCTATTTACTACTTATAATATCCTTCTGTAGACAAATTAAAGTGAATCTATGTCCTATCCAAAGTATATTTCACTTGATCCTAGATCAAGAATTGAAGACTAGAACATATAAAAAGGTAACCCTATGCAATAGATCAAAAAATCTAGAATTCACAAGATTGACACCAAGGAGAGACTTGAAAGCTTGAAATAATTGTTTTAAGTATAATGAATCATGTACATGTTCAAAGAAGAGGAGAGAGAAAACCACTTCAATAACCTGCAAAAGACTATAAGGAAATTCTCTTCAATCTAATACAATATGATACCACCTACTAGAACTCCCTAGAACTAATCAAGATCAGAACCCTTTCAAAATAAAACACCTTTCTTCTTATACCCCTAGTCACCTTGGAATCCTCAAAAAGGATGCATCAAGCTTCAGGTGACTAGGGTTAGGGTTTCAACAACTCAACCAACCAAAACTACATCAAAATTTATTACAGGGGAAGAAACATAAGCAACTCGGAGAAAATGAATCTCAGACGGATTTGCAATCATCAAAATCCACAAGGACAGGACAAAACAACAAGGAATTGCCATGAACACTAGTCAAATCAGCCACCCACAAACATATCTTGAGCACAAAACAATACTTCTCCTAGTACAAAAACATCATGCCACCTACCATAAGGACCCTCAGACCAGTCTGCAATAACCAGGGCCACCAAATCAATCAAAACCGGCCATTAAAACCATAAATTTTGGTACCTTCTATCACTTGAAACCCTTTGCAAATTCAAATTTGAACTTCAACGATCATTTTATGGCTTTAACAACAAATTGGTGGTCAGCATTTGAGTATCCATCAACTTTAAGTCGTGACCGTCTGATCTCTCCCTTTCACGGTCTTTTATGGTCTTAACTCAACTGCCACCCTAGGTTCACCTCTAGCAACCATGCAACAATGCATTTCCAATTCATGAAAAGAAAACTTAACCCATCACTTAACTCCGCAACTTGGTGACCCAAAGAAAATTCTAACCTCGATCCCACACTTGGCGAACTAGTAACAAAAGGACACCGCCAGTTTGTGAAACACTTTATAAAACTGCCAGAAAGTTTAGCGATTCTGTGAATGCTTGTTCGCTGAACCGCTAAAACATTTAGAGAACTGCTACTATTTCACATGAATGAGTGAAGCCTTCATAAATTTGTCAGCCGCTAAACACTTATCCCGACCGCCAAAAGACTAAGAAACTTTGACCGGGCTCGCATCAAGAAGATTGACAGCCGTCTAAAGTTCACAATGAATTCCAAGATTCTATCAAATTTCACGCCCATCATCGGATTGAGAATCTCCTCCCTGCCCTGAAAACCCTCTGACACAAAACAAAATCAATGACTGTCGCAAGATCTTAAGCCTTTGAATCATTTGATGAGATCATATGCCATTCATTGATTCACTGATAGGATCAGGACCCACTGACATATCTGGAAACTAGGTCCCACTGACTACCTCCACCTCATTAATACATGGACCAATCAAATAGTGCCAACTGTGCCTACGTGTCAATGGACCCACCTGCCTTCCTTGCGAGAATCAATGGATGTTGCTACACTGCTACATTAAAAATTGAGCATGTTATATCAATGATATAACAACAGCCACAAGATTAGATTGAACTTTAATCTGCCTGAACGCCAAGAAAATTGGTCCCACTGATAACATTCCACTGTGTTACTTTTTTTGACCAATGAGATACTACCAAGTCAACACACCTGGTAGTGGACCCACTTGAAAAGAAGGGATACGTCATTAGGAAAAATCAATGATCGGCATAAGATCTCAAGCTTCTGACAAAGTCTATGAGAACTTACGCTGACTGTCAGATGGAAATAATGTTAGAGACCAGGCCCAGAAAACACTAAGGATGAAACATAGGAAAAATTAAATGCTAAGACTTAGGCTTTCAGGGAAAAATTTAGGTGCTGAAGGCTTTAGGAAATATTAAATTTGTCGGGAGTAGAAACTTAGGAAAAGTTAACATTGGGGCTGACCAAAATATAAATCACGTGCATTTAAAAGTTTTTAAGTGACCCGAAAAGGTAACACGAAATTAGAAAAGGGCCATGATTTTTTAAAGGGTTTTGTATGCAACGGCTATATTTTCAAAAATTTGAACCAGGGCTAAAGGCGGAGACCTAAAAATAACTGCAGAGACCAGGGGACAAGGGCTAGAGCCATGAAATTTTTTTGCACATGCTAACAGTGGCTCATACTCAGGGATGTGTATCTCCTGCAGATACAAGGAGCAAGCTAGAATCTCCTGGAAGAGTAGACCAAGTCAAAACTTTGATACACAAAAAACAAAAACAAATGACTACACAAGGGAAAAGCTAAAGTACCACTAGTTAAATCTTTCAGAACATAAGAATCTGTCCCCCATTTGCTTTCAATAAGATAAGGGCCCAACCAAATTGGATCAAACTTTCCATGCTTCCATTTATCTTCCAACCTTGCATTCCACATTAGGACGAGGTCATCAATTTCAAAACTTCTTTGGGTGGCCCTCCTATCAAACAAATTCTTACATTGTCTCTGCAATGCCTCATTTCTTTCATGTGCATCCCTCCTAACCTCTTCCAATTGGATCAGTTCATCCATTCTTACTCTCATTTCATCATTCAAGTCCTCATCATATGCTTGGATAAACTTCTACATTTGCAATAGATTATTTTGAGGCAATCTAGCACCTATTCCATATACCCAATCAAATGGAGCACAACCTATGGCCCTCTTTACAGTTACCCTGTCAGCCCACAGTGCCCACCATAACTTTGAGTCCTAGGCCTTCTTATTCTTGTCCAACACTCTCTTGAGAATATTAATCAGACTTTTATTACTGGGCTCAGCTTGGCCATTTCCTTGTGGATGATATGGAGAAGAAAATCAAATGTGTATCCCATACTGCTAACAAAAATCACTAAATTCCTGTGATCTAAAACACATTGCATTATCAACCACAATTACCTCTAGGCAACCAAACCTGGTAAGGATTTTTTGCATCATAAAATCTATCACCACTCTACTCATAGCCTTTCTAGTGGGGATAGCTTCAACCCACTTAGTAAAATAGTATGTTGCCACTAGTATGTAAGAATGTCCACCACTAGACTTATTTGGAATTTCCCCAATGAAGTCAATACCCCACTTCTGGAATGGAGCCTAAACTGCAACAGGTTTGAGTCAAAAATTCCCATTAAACTTCAACTTTCTAGCAAATCTCTGACATGCATCACATTTTCTTACAAACTGATGGGTGTCCTTAAAAACTATAGGCCACCAAAATCTAGACCTAAGTATCTTGTGGGCTATGGTCTTTTCCATATAATGTCCTCCACACACACCTTGGTGCATTTCCTTTAATAGAGCCTCAAACCTCTCATGGTTTATGCATTTGAGCAATACTCCTTCATTGATTCTCCACCACAACTTACCATGTATAATGGCATACCTTGCAGATTGCAACTTGATAGTTCTCCTTCTATTTTCATCCATCTTGGGGGGAAGGACCAATTTTTGCAAGTAGCCAATAACATCTTTGTACCAATCACAATAATCCATATCACAAATGTATGGCCTTTGTTCTTCTTCTAACACATTCACATGATTTGCAACTAAATTTCTTTGTGCCATTAACTTTGCAAGACCTAAGCCTCTTACCAATTTTGTAATTTGGATATCAATATTAAATTCTTGGATCCTATTGATCCATCTACATCTTTTTCTTGAAACTTCTTGTTGCACCAATATATCCTTAACTATAGCACTGGGAACATAAGCAACCACCTTAGCTCCTACAAGATAACATCTAAAAGCCTTGACTACTTTGACCAAGGCATAAGCCTGTTTCTCAGTAATATCATATTTCAACTCTGCTGCTTGTAAGGATTTACTAAAAAATGATATGGGTTGTTCATATCCATCTAAATTCTTTTGTAATAAAACTGCTGCAACTATATGACAAGAAGCAAAAGAAAATATCTGCATGGGCTTACCATAATCTGAGATACGGATACTGATTTCTGCAAAATTTTTAATAAATCTCCTTAGGAAATTTACCTGCCCAAAGAAAGACTATATTCCTTTAACATTTCTAGGTGGTGAAAGTTTATCTATAGCCATAACCCTTTCAGGGTCAATTCTCACTCCATCCTTGGACACAATATGTCCTAAGAGCTTTCCTTCCACAACCCCAAAAGAGCACTTCTTTGTATTCAAAGAGATCCCATACTCCAAGGCCCTAATAAATTTTTTCTCAAGATGTTCACAATGTTGACTTTCCTTATCTGAATATGTTGTGAGATCATCCTGATACACCACTAGAATTTTGTTTACAAAGTATGCAAAGGCTACATCCATAGCTCTCTAAAAAGTAGCTCCTACATTTGTCAGACCAAAAGGCATTCTAACATAAACATATGTTCCCCAAGGGGTAGTGAATGTAGTCTTAAATTGTTCTGATTCCTTGACCATGACCTGATTATATCTAGCGAAACCATCCATCATGGACATTAACTCTGAACCAGTAACCCTCTACAACATATTCTCCATATTAGGTACACCATAATTGTCCTTCAAAGAATTGACATTCAAATTCCTAAAATCAACACATAACCTAATGTCACCATTCTTCTTCCTGATCGGAACCAAGTTTGACACCCAAGTAGAATGTCTGACAAGCTTGATAATGCCAGCATCCATCATCTTTTTGAGTTCATCTTGCATTTTTGGTGCCAAAGTAGGGTTCACAGGCCTTAACTTTTGCCTAAAAGGTTTGGTTCCTTCCTTCAATGGTATTTCATGCTGGAATAAATCCTCTCTATAGGCTTTCAAATCATCATAAGACCATGCAAAGACATGTCTGAATCTTTTGAGAAGATCAATCAGATTATTCCTAGTTCTTTGGGATAAACATTTACCTACGTAAACATTTTTGGGTATTTGACTTGTTCCTAAATTTATTTCCTCCAAATCATTTATCTTATCAAAAAATTTAGGAAAACAAATCCTCTCTTTATCATCAAATGCCCTCTCAAGAGCAACTAGTCCCCTTGGGATCCTATTTGATTTTAATTGCAAAACTTCCTTCCCAAGAACATTCTCTTTTCCATTTCTAATGTCAAAAAAAGTGCTGAAATCCATCTCCTGACCATCAAAATGAGATTCACATTACAAAAACCTTAGTATATCCTGATCATCAGAAAACACCTACCAATTCTCAACATTGTCTTGGATAGAAGGCCGAGACTTGCACTCAATCCTGGATATCCCCGCAAAGGTATAATCCTCTGGCCTTAATGCTATGTTTGCTAGTAAGTCAGCCATCCTATTTTGGCTTCTATCCACCCAATCAATACCAAAGGCACTGAAACCTTCAATTTCATCCCAAACAACATTTCTATATTGTTTCATCCTTTGATTCTTTGATGCATACTTTGATCTAATCTAAGAAACTATTAACTCAGAGTCACCAATCACCCTAAGATGTTTGATCCCATGTTTTGATGCTTGCCTCAAACCAATCAGTAGGGCCTCATATTTAGCAACATTATTTGTGCAAGGGAACAAGAGAGTGAAAGAAAACTTAAAAGCCTCACCACTTGGGGATATTAATAGCACTCCTACTCCAACACCTTCCTTTGAACTTGCTCCATCAAAATACAGGGTCCGTAATACATTACCTTCTGCTGTGTTACTTTTATTATCAGCTAGAAAGATAGGCTTGACCCTTTCTTGCATCTCTCTCTCCTAAACTTGGAAAGAACCAATATCAGTGTCCACAAAACAATTCATATTGTCCTCTTCATCCTCCTCAATCATATGTGGAGTTCTAGCTTCCCTTGAAACTTTCATACTTTCACCTTCAATGCTAAAAGTGGCAAAGGATAGGTCACATTGAATACTTCCTCCCATGGAGGCACTCCACTTTCTAGATAACAACATTCCATATTGAGGGGGAATGTCGACTACAAGAACACTCATAGTTAATTG
The DNA here is from genome assembly GCA_027943335.1 of Chamaecyparis obtusa. Taxonomy (NCBI): domain Eukaryota; kingdom Viridiplantae; phylum Streptophyta; class Pinopsida; order Cupressales; family Cupressaceae; genus Chamaecyparis; species Chamaecyparis obtusa. Next base: position 129,392 of record BSBK01006896.1, on the reverse strand, counting down.
TTTGCCAGGATATGCTGCTAATTTATAAGGCAAAGCCTTAATGGTACCAATAATTGGCACTTCTCTTGAGTCCATAGCTTGGTATCTCCCATGAGGTGTATCAACCTTTAGTCCCAGTGACTTCATGATCTCTACAGGCATGACAGTGTTTGATGCTCCAAAATCAATCATGCAATTCTTTAATAACTTTCCATTTATCATAAGGGACAAGAAAAAAGGATCAATTGTCCCTAATGTAGTATTTACAATGCTTGCATCCAAATACCTCTGAGGAATCTTAGAGACAATTTCTTCATTTTTACTATTAGGTGTGTCATCTAAAGTAGCCACATGCTTGTCACCTCTATTCATTTCTTGGACCTTTATGGAAGAGGCACCATTTACCCAATCCAAGGCCTTGACCTTGTTCTCTTCTATTCTCATCATTTCTAACAATGGAACCTTGACAATTATTTGTGAAAGCAATTTAGTCATATCAATGGGAACATAAGAATGGTTGCCCATATCTTCCTTAATCTCAGAGTTATCTTTATCCTCTTTTTGGACAATCAAGTTAGAGTTACTCTTTTGTACAAATTCATCTTCCTTTTGAGTTATAGGGACAACTACTTCTGATGTCTTTACTTTACCCTTAGGTATTGCAGTAGGCCCACTCTTCTTTTTTATTTTAACCTGACTGACAACACCAACACCCTTTTCCTTTTCCTCATGTTGTTGTGTGTTCCTTTCATAATTTTTGATAAACATGCTACCTAGTTTACCACTTGTGCCTCCAACTATCCTGCTTCTCAAATTGTAATTACTCCTAGCTTGAGTGACCATGTCTATAGTGATTTGTGCAATTTCCTCATCAGAGGGTCTCCTTAAGGAAACATGTTCCTCACACTTCACTACACCACATCCAACATCATCAAATTCTTCCTCCTCATCATCAATAGAGTCAACCTCATCCCATGCATGTGAAGAAGTCATTCCACAACCACTCCTATCATAGTGTTCATCTTGTTCTTGGTTATCAAGTAAATTCAAAGCAATAACACAATGCTCTAGACTATGAGGAGATTGACAAATAGTACACCATGGGATATCATCATTCATGTTAACTGAACTTCTTTGCAAAGGGTCAGGAATCCTATCATCAGGCCTATCCCTTTTAATTGGAAAAATGGGCTTGCCATCCTTCCACTGAGTATTGTATGGGTAATTTTGCAGTCTTGGTTGCCTGCTAAAATTACTTGAAGCTTGTCTTTCATTTGTTGCAACCTTATTGTTTCTTTTTTCATCATGCTTTAGACTCTCTAAAGCACTTAGAATCTACTTTAGATTGTCCTCCTCCTTAGGCTTAAAATTAGCAGACCTTCCCATTTCTTTCTTGTTTTGCACTTGAAGCCTATAATCATCCCTCCTCCCTAATTTTCCTGATATTCTTCTATTACTTTCTATGTTGATAGCCAACTTGTAAGCCTCCCCAAGATTTCTAGGGTTCTTATCCCTTAAGAGGTAACCCATCTTTGCATCAAAAGCATTTAAGTATGTCACAAGACAGACCCTATCATCTAATCTGATAACTTGTAGTAGCCTATGCATAGCCTTTTGCAATCTTATATTAAATTCAAGGACCTCTTCGTTCTGATTTTTTTTATGTTATTGAATTCTTTCAAAATAAAACCCTCATTTGTTTTATCTCCATAATGCTCTTTGAAATAATTCTTAAATTCATTCCAAGATCCTATACTAGCATGGGGCAATCCTCTAAACCAATCCCTAGCATCCTCGGTCAGAGATTGTACAAATAACTTCATTACAACATCATTAGGCTCAACATTATAGTCATCTATTACATCCATAAATTTTTTTAGATGTTCTTCACATGTAATAACATTGTTTCCAGAAAACTTAGGGAGTTTCTTTCTAATTTCATCAAGAATAACATTAGGATAACCAGGAATTCCAAAAAATATAAGTTGTTTGTACCTTTCATGAACAGGAACTCCATGTGGTGGATCCATTCCTTGAGATGTAGATGTCCTTGTGTTTGAACCATCAATAATTTTAGCAGCACCTAGAATTCCATTTGTTTGAGCTGCAAGGTTACCATGATTTCCACCTTGTCCCAAAAAAGAAGCAACAACATTTAAAGGTCCTAAGGTATGCTTGAGAAAATCAATCTTCTTCCTCATTTCTACAGTAGTAGCCTCCAACTCTGCCTTCTCTAGTTCTTTAGCCCACATTTCTTTCTCTTTTCTAGCCCTCTCAAGGTCTGGATCTAAGCTCAACCCTTGATCTAGTCGGTTTTCCACATGAATCTATTCACTAATCTGCACTCCAATAGTTTTTTGTTTTCCCTTATCTCTAGGCCTAGTTATCTCATGTGTCTTATACACAATAGGCTGTTCCTCTACTCTTTCAAGCTCTGGGACAAAATTAATTGCCTCCAAATCTAACAACTACCTCTTTAGCTGATCAACCCTTATCATCACTTGTCTTACTCTATCCTCTTTGTCCTTTTCTCTTTGTTGCTTGATAGCAACTTGTTCTTGGACTCTTCTTTCTAGTTCATAGACCTCCTCAAAGATCTCTTTTGATTCAGGGAGAGTAGTCTCAGACTCATCATCTCCCACTTGAAATTCATCCTCATACTAGTTCAATCCCAAATCAATAGCCTCTTCATATTCTGAAATATTTTCTTCTTGACTAGGCTTGGTTTGAGTTTCTTGTCTTGTATCCTTTTTATTTCTCTAAGTATGAGAAAGATTTCCTTTCTTCTTTCTTCCCCTTGTCTAACTAGGCCTGGAAGTGCTTGGAATACCTTCTTCCATTAAGCTTTCAGGATGCTCCTTTCTCCGGGACCTAGTACCCCTATAACTCATTTGATAAAAATCTACTGACTAGCACTACTGCAAAGATGTTTGAGTCACCACCCAAGTATATTGGGAATCTTACAATACCACTTAAAAAATACCCAAATGAGACTATAAGACAAGGGACAAGAATAACCCTATTTTTCAATGATGACCTACTAGTTACTATAGACTCGTGTAACACTTCCCCAGTAGATTTTCCATCTTGTTGGTGACTTGGATGGGTAAATCAATCTGGTCAAATTTTTTTTTTGATTTTAACAATATAGTCCCAACCAGAGATCCTAACAGATATATTTCTTAATCATTGTTCTCCCCAGCAGAGTCACCATCTTGTTGGTGTTCAAAATGGACACTTATGCTCTTAGGCTGCCAATATACCCTCAAGTTGATTTTAGGATTGGTTAGTTCCAAAATGTATAAGAATCTTAGGGTAATTGGACCAACTATAGGGACAAGACTACCATCTTCACTTTGGGCTCTGCAAAACCAAGGCAGGTGCACCTAACCTAGTGAAAACTATACTTCACACACCAAAGACTGGGTCTAAACAAGAGATTGAATAGTAAGAAAGTGCTAAATGCTAACCTCACATTCATTGACTCTCCATTACTATAGGGTATTACTACTATCAACCAAATACAATTAAAACTTGGAAAGTGTTGATATCTAGAGATGGAAAGAGGTAAGCAAGGACCAATCTAGCATTGAACTTGACTAAATATACTAATCTCTGATCAGTGTCGTTATCCATTGGGCAAATCTCAAATACAGACATTGAAACATGAACCAACTATTGTCAAAGACTCATAGCCATAAACGCAAGTATTTCAGCCCATTTACTACTTATAATATCCTTCTGTAGACAAATTAAAGTGAATCTATGTCCTATCCAAAGTATATTTCACTTGATCCTAGATCAAGAACTGAAGACTAGAACATATACAAAGGTAACCCTATGCAATAGATCAGAAAATCTAGAATTCACAAGATTGACACCAAGGAGAGACTTGAAAGCTTGAAATAATTGTATTAAGTATAATGAATCATGTACATGTTCAAAGAAGAGGAGAGAGAAAACCACTTCAATAACCTGCAAAAGACTACAAGGAAATTCTATTCAATCTAATACAATATGATACCACTTGCTACAACTCCCTGGAACTAATCAAGATCAGAACCCTTTCAAAATAAAACATCTTTCTTCTTATACCCCTAGTCACCTTGGAATCCTCAAAAAGGATGCATCAAGCTTCGGGTGACTAGGGTTAGGGTTTCAACAACTCAACCAACCAAAACTACATCAGAATTTATTACAGGGGAAGAAATGTAAGCAACCTGGAGAAAATGAATCTCAGACGGATCTGCAATCATCAAAATCTGTGAGGATAGGACAAAACAATAAGGAATTGCCATGAACACAGTCAAATCGGCCACCTACAAACATATCTCGAGCACAAAACCATACTTATCCTAGTAAAAAAACATCATGCCACCTACCATAGGGACCCTCAGACCAGTCTGCAACAACCAGCGCCACCAAATCAATAGAAACCGGCCAAAAACCATAAATTTTGGTACCTTCTATCGCTTGAAACACTCTGCAAATTCAAATTTGAACTTCAACAGTCATTTTATGGCTTTAAAAACAAATCGGCGGTCAACATTTGAATCTCCATCAACTTTAAGTGGTGACTGTCTGATCTCTCCCTTTTGTCATCTTTTATGGTCTTAACTCAACTGCCATCCTGGGTTCACCTCTAGCGACCATGGGACAATGCATTTCCAATTCACGAAAAGAAAACTTAACCCATCACTTAACTCCGTGACTTGGTGACCCAAGGAAAATTCTAACCTTGGTCCCACACTTAGCGAACTAGCATGAAAAGGACACCACTAGTTCGTGAAACACTTTATAAAACCACCAGAAAGTTTAGCAATTCCATGAATGCTTGTACGTTGAACCACTAAAACATTTATAGAACCACCGCTATTCACGCGAACAAGCAAAGCCTTCATAAATTTGTTAGCCACTAAACACTTATCCCAACTACCAAAAGATTGAGAAACTTTGACCGGGCCTGCATCAAGAAGATCGACGGCCATCTGAAGTTCGCAATGACTTCCAAGATTCTATCAGATTTCACACCCACTATTGGATTGAGAATCTCCTCCCTACCTTGACAACCCCCTAACACAAAACAAAATCAACGGTCGTTGCAAGATCTTAAGCCTCTGACACATTCGATGAGATCATACACCATTCGTCAATTCACTGACAAGATCAGGACCCACTGACATATCTAAAAACTAGGTCCCACTGACAACCTCCACCTCATTAAAACATGGACCAATCAAATAGTGCCAACTATGCCTACATTTCAACGGACCCACCTACCTTCCTTATGAGAATCAACGGCTGTTGCTACATCGCTGCATTAAAAATTGAGCATGTTGTATCAATGGTATAATGATAGCCACAAGATTAGATCAAACTTTAATCTACCTGAACACCAAGAAAATTGGTCCCATTGACAACATTCCATTGTGTTACTTCTATCGACCAATGAGATACCACCAAGTCAGCACACCTGGCAATGGACCTGCCTGAAAAGAAGGGCTATGTCATTAGGAAAAATCAATGATCGGCGTAAGATCTCAAGCTTCTAACAAATTCTATGAGAACTTACGCTGACTGTCGAATGGAAATACTATCAGAGATCGGGCCCAAAAAACACTAAGGCCGAAACATAGGAAAAATTAAATGCTAAGACTTAGGCTTTTGGGGAAAAATTTAGGCGCTGAAGGCTTTAGGAAATATTAAATTCACTGGGGGTAGAAACTTAGGAAAAGTTAACACTGGGGCTGACCAAAATATAAAGCACGTGCATTTAAAAGTTTTTAAGTGACCCGAAAAGGTAACACAAAATTAGAAAAGGGCCAAGATTTTTCAAAGGGTTTTGTATGCAATGGCTATATTTTCAAAAATTTGAACCAGGGCTAAAGGTAGAGACCTAAAAATAACTATAGAGACCAGGGGATAAGGGCTAGAGCCATTACATTTTTTTACATGTGCTAACACAACTGCAATGGGAAAACATATATCTTTGTTTATCCTCAATCACATCATTTGTAGATATGGCATACCTCATGCTATCATAACTGATAATGAAAAGCATTTCAAAAATAAAGACCTAAAGGAATTATGCACCAAGTTTCACATGATTCATCAGTCTTCTTCAATCTATTACACCCAAGGTAATGAACAAGCCGAGGCAACAAATAAAAACATTTTGAAGATATTAAAGAGAAAGATGGAAAATTTAGGTAGAGATTGGCACATCAAAATAAACCCAACCTTATGGGCTTACAGAACAAGCATAAGAACACCAAAAGGAGCTACACCCTTTTCTTTAGTCTTTGGAACAAAAGTAGTTTTACCTTTAGAGGTAGAACTTCCATCCTTAAGGGTATCTCTTCATGGCTTGATAAGTGAGGAAGACTATAGGGTTTCTAGGCTACAAGAACTAGAACTCCTAGATGAGAAATAGAAATAGGCATTTGAGCATTTCAAGGTATACCAAAATAGAATGTCATCGACTTATAACAAGCACATCAAGTCAAGAACATTTGAAATAGGTGACCTATTTTTGTGAGAGAATCCCAAAAATCAAGCAGAAAAGGAAAAGAAAGGAAAACTGGAAGCAAACTGGTTAGGACCATTTATCATCATTGAAAATTTTGGGACTGGCACCTACAAATTAGCAGATTGTGATGGAGAAGAGCTACAAGAACCTATTAATAGCATACATCTAAAGAGGTTCTATACATAATGTAGATGAAAGAGTATAAAGAGTATTAGATGGGAAGCATCATATTTATTGTACATAGTCAAAAGAGACCTTGAAAATACCAAAAACATTGGAAAAGCAGAAAAGATTAAAAATAGTAGAAAATTGAGCATGAAGAAATACCAAAAACATTCATATGTGATCTTCAAAAAGATGTTGTCTTGGTAAAAACCTAGCAAATAGGGGCCTTGATGATGTGACAAAAATTGAAAAAGAAGAAAAATATAAAAAAAGAGAAAAAGAGAAAAAGTGCCTTGGTGAAAACCTAGCAAATAGGTGCCTTGGTAGCAAAAAAAAGAGAGAAAAGCTTTAAAAATAGAAAAAAGACCAAGATCTAGTCAATCGGTGAAAACCTGGTAAACAGGTGACATTGAAAGTCCAAGTCGAGCGCATGCCTAGAAGGTCACCTTGTAAATATTGACTTTTCCAGCATTTGTATATATTGCGTAATAAATCCCCATAGTTGCATTTGCAAGTACCTCAAGATTTTGGTCACCTAATCTGTAAATTGTCCTAAGTCTCACAAATGAAATCATATCAAACTAGGGGCAATCTACTCAAAAGGAGAAAGGATTCATCAAAGCAAGTTGTGTTCAATCATAGAATCAATTCATCAAAATTCAAAAGAGGAACACTTAATCAAATCTACATTCTAATCCAATTTGAACTAAATGCAAAATTTGATCCAAGATCTTACATGACCTTATCCTTATTAGGATTAAAGTATGAAATGGATGGAACTACACTTGAAATATGGATTTGAAAAACATTGCAAGAAATTTTTCTAAGTGTTGACTTAATTGATGAAATCATGTCTTTCTAGGGAATCCATGAAAGTTTTAGACTAGACAAGCTATGATGAAAGGATGATATTTTTGTTGATTTCTGAATGACTGTCTTAAAATCAAAGTTTTAAATCATGTATTATTTTTCTAAGGATGTGATCATCAAAGAATCATCAAGGACTTGTACATAGGATAAAACTGACATTTCTACTTATTTACAAAAAAGGATACCTTGGCTATTTTGATCTTCAATATCATAATACCAACATCCACTTGCAACATAGAATCCAAAAAAATTGGTATTTGCACTCTCATGATTGGTTTCAATCAATGATAGTTGTACCGAAGAAAGATGGGAAAGAAAACAAAGAGGTGTAAAAAGTATTCATATCATCATAGTTGAACTAGTGATGGTTGTACTAAAATGGGATTCCAAAAATGCTCAATGATGATTATAAGATCCAAATTTTGAATAATGATAGTTAGTTTCATACATCTTAGATTAAGTGCATTGTATATATAATTTTTCCTTTCTTAGCTTAAGTTGCAAGAGGAAAAAGGAAAAATAGGGTATACTCAAATAAAAAATCAAAGGATTATCAAAAACAACTATATAAGATTGAGTGTGTTGGAAATAAAAAACAAAGTGCATTTCATTAGTTCACTTGCATTGATTAAGCTGCATTAAGTCATTTTCATTAAACCTTGCATATATTTAAATGTGTCCAACATTTGAATCATTAAGTTCATTACATTAAGTTGCATTATCATTAGATTGCATTCACCGCATTTTAGGTGCATTCATTAAGAGCATTGCATTAGTTAGAGATCATTCATAGTATCCATTAAGATCATTAAACATTAAATGCATACAATCCATGATAGTATCATTCAACCATATTGCATTTATCGTTATTCATTAAAAGCTCATGATCATGGCATCATCACATAAATTGATCACATTTACATATCAAAAATAAATACATTCATTAGATTCATTATTCATTATCCATCTAACATTTATTAAATATAAGCACATTATCATTATATTAACATTGCATTCATCTATTCTATGTCATACATAAGACAAATCATTTAACCATCATTAGGACATATGCATACATTTGAAAATTGCATTCTGAAAAGCATAAAACAAAGCATATAGGAAATATAATCATATAGAACTGCATATCATGAAAAACACTTGAAAAAGAGATCCAACACATGATGACATCATATATAGTAAAATCTATCAAAGAGAGTATCAAAGTCCATGGTACCATCATCGTAAAATCAATAAGATATCAAAGTCTAAATGAATGATCATAAAAGAAAAATCCAAAGATCAATGTCTAACAATTATCAGAGTATCAACATAAGCAACATCAATCAATAAAAAATGATATAACAAGAGTCCAATGTCTCGATCATAATAACAAAAAGGAGATCATATATCATCAAAGTATAAATGAAAAAACTGAAATATCTCATGGAATATATCAACTGATAGTGTCATCAGCACCATCACTACCATCGGGACCAAGAGCACTATCAAGAGGCCGACTTGAACTAGCCTGTAAGCCATGCTGACTCATAGCAACCATGAAACTCTACATCATAGAGCTCAACTGAGAAACCTTCTATTGTACTGCTAAAATCTGAGTCTATAGACAAACAACATCTGATGCTGATGTTGGGGCAGGACCCTGGGCCACAGAAGACTGTAGTAGAGGAAAAAAAGTAGATGGCATAGAGGAGGATGGATCACCCAAAGATGGAATGAAATGAGAAGATGATGGATGTGAAGAAGATGAAGGCATCAAAATAGAATCATGTGCCTAAGATGTGGTAGCTTGAGGAACAATCAGAGGAATGACCTACTGAGCAGGAGCACCCTGTGCCTGATTAAGTAATACCTATGAAATATCTGCATCAATAACTTTGATACCTAACTCTAGGCCTATTTGTGGGATCCCTGGCAACATGATGCAATACTCTATCAACCCGTTGACTCCTCACCTGATCACCAAGCCTAGGAGGAATCAGAGCAGCAACAATCACTAGAATATGAACTCTACCTGCTCTAGCTCCTCGACGACCCCATCGTCCATGCCATCCCCTAATCCTACCACTACCACCTATTCCATCATCCTCATCATCACCATCGTCACCACCATCTCCACCAGTACCGTCATATCCATCTAATAACTCATCAATAGTGGGAATCCTCTCTACAAGATTTGTGAATATGGGAAAAGGGTATCAATGTAACCAAGCACCATAATCATCTATAATACCCACATCTACAATATACTCTGTCATGGACCAAGGAAGATACAAAAGGTCTCAACTCTCCCTCATAGTGGGGCCAAAATCAACATAGGGGCCTCATAATGATCTCTCCGCCTGTACATGGGCATACATCGCTACTCCCTATGGCATACATTGTCTACACCCATACTAATGCAAAACTCTATGAAAGAAAAATATCTCTATAACAAATGTAGAATGTCCAATCATCCAGCAAGGATAAAACATGTAAGGTATCTCAAAATAATCCTCTGGCCAACCCTCGCAACCAAGATAGGGCTTCCAAACAATAGTCTCCATGTCATCAATGACACGCCACTAGTAATCCAGCTTACCCATACGGGTCTGGATGATAATACCATCGTACATCTAAGGAAAAGGCCAACCTGGACTATGATCTCACGTAGTAATAGGACGTGTCACTGGGATATGGTCCTAGCTCCAAAGCCGTAAAAGGATAGCTCCTACAGTTAATGTAGTGGAATGCCTATAAACAATAGTGTATAACTCATGATACAACTGCGCTAACACACAGGAACCCCAATCTAACTAAAGAGGATCTACCATCAAATCCTCAAGAATGGGACCCCAACTGACAAAAAATTCATGCCCATGTCTATCAGGAAGAAGAAAACCTCCAAACAAAGTACCAAGAATAGTTGGTAAAATAGGGAAGGAAACAAATTGAGCCTACTGGATGTGAGCATAACCAATGGTAGGCTCACCAAAGACTCATCGACATGCGGATCCATCATAAACAAAGTCAAAATAAACAAGCTCTCCCTGAGTAGGTAACCACATAATGCGATATACATCCTCTAGTGTAATATTCATCTCCCCTATGGGAAGATGAAAGGTATTATGGTCTGAGTGCCAACGCTCAGCCATAGCAGTGATAAGACCTTGATTCACTCATAATGAAGGAAGATATAAGAGGAAAGACAAGCCACAATGACTAATGTGATGATGATCCATCACACTCAGGTCAAGGATCATGCTCCAAGATAATGGATATGCACCATGGATACACAATGACCCAAGCTCAATCTGCAAAAAGAAAGTGCAATCACATCAGAATGGAAATCACTAATTATTTGGACCTTTCTATGTCAATCAAAAATTTATCAAACTATCAAACCACAATCAAATTTTGTGTTTCTACTCAGATAGAATGAAAATTGATCATCACCCATCATTTGAATCTAGATTGACGAATGATATTCCAACTATAACTGACTCATACTGACTATTACAACTTGTTAAGGACATCAAATTTGGGAACTTAACTTATCAACTGATCAATGACATTGGACAAATTGCAAGGTGGACTTAATAAAATTGAAATTATTTTTTGCAGAGTGAAAGCACTATTTCATGGTTTAAAAGTGTACAAATGCAAAAGTGCTATTTAAATGTGTAAAAGTGCTCCTTAATGGTTTAAAAGCGGAAAAACAGACAAAAGCGCTACAAAAAAAATAGTAGAAACATTGTTTAACATGTTAAAAGTGCAAACAAGAGCAAAAGCACACCTAAACTAAGCAAAAGTGAAATAGGGAAAAAAATGGGCAAGTAAAAGCGCACAACTAGATGGCAGAAGTGCCCTTTAAAATTGTGGAAGGGCAACTTCAAGGACGAAAGCACTATTTAATTTTCCAAAGTGCACTTTCATTTAAAAAATAGAAAAAAGGGTACTTTTATAGGAAATATTTGAAATATTTGAAATTAAATGCATAAATCAGAAAAGCAAAGAAGTATAGGCACTTACCGAAGGTCCAAAGCTAGGAAGATGTTGATATCGACAACATTTCTCGAACTGATACTCACAAATGGGGATAGACATCGTGAAAGGTCAAAGAAGTTAGAGGGGAAAAAGTAAAAATTGAAAGTGAAAATGAATAGTGAAAAAGGAGTTTTTACCCCTTTAAATAGCTTTTTGACCTAAAGAGAGGTAACTTTGACCTAAGAGAAGACTATTTTACCACAATTGACGTAATAAATTAAATTTATTATCACATCAGTTAAAACAAGGGCATTTGAAATCAAATATACATAACAACAATATCGGAAATGAAATCAAAATTTATTAAAAATTGAACTAAATCAACATAATTTGACGTAAAACATCATCGATATATTCAATCAATGATCAAATTTTATTTCATTTCCAAGGGGGCATACCATCGGATAGTCAACATCATTAGCATCATCGAGAATCAAGAGACCGACCATCAAATCAAAGTGAAATCTTTTATTAGGAAACTTTTCATAATCGATCGAATGGCGCATCACATCGAAATCAATCATCAAATCAGGTCTCATATCAGAATCTTTTATTGAACCAAGCATCATAACAGGTAATCGATCATCAGAATGACCATCAGAGTACCACATCAATTGAAAGGAACATCATCAGATCTACATCAATCTCATATCAGATATCAAGGATCAACCATTGAAAGACATCATATCAAACATCAAAGATTGACCATCAATGAATCAGGACCTATCATCAAGCAAGATCAGAGTATTCTTTGAATCAACATGCTTTGCATGTCAACTCAAAGAGGGGCATTTGTAATCACCTGAAAATGGACAAAGATCAATTTAATGTCAAATCAAGGCAAATCAAAGAAAATCAAAGAAAAGATTAAATTAATTGAATAACAATGCATAATTAGCCAATCAAAATTAAAATCAAGTCTTAATTCAAGATGAATCAAAATTGAGAGCATTTTAATCAAATCAAATCAAATCAAAGTACAATTAATTCTATTAATTGTATAGTTTTGAATTAAATCAAATTTAACCCATTCAAGGGGTACATGGATAAATAAATGAATTTAAATCAATTAATAAATCCTAATTTCTCTCAACAACCCAAAAAGGGAGGAAATTCAATCAACAAATAGGATTTGAGGAAAGGAATTCACATGGATCAAGCCAAATTCAATCTCAATCACTCAAACTGAAAGAGAATCTTGTCCATTGATCTTGTCTACTTGTCCCAAGCTTTGAGGACACAAACTTTGCATTGTCTTCAAATGGTAGAATCAAAGACTCAACTCAAGGCTTAATAATGATCAACATAACTACACCCCCTACCATTGCATAAATCTATAAAAGGAAGACCAAAATCCTCATAATTCATAACCACACATCTGAGAATTGCATAGAACCTCTTGCATTTTATAGCTAGAAAGGCATTTTAAGAGCTTAATTAGCATTCAATTTGATCTAATTGTTAGCTTTAGCTTAATCTTTATCATTTCTCATTCTAGGACTGTCATTAATGGTAGCTTGCTGAGAGCTTCTATTAACACTCTTAGATAGAGAGCCATAAGATGCTCAATTGATCTTTCATTTGCTAAATAGTTTCTATATTGTGGTTTATTTAATTACTATTTCATTTATTGTCAATACTAATTCTATGAAGATACTATTTCTAGTATACACTTTCTTTGAATGATATCTTGATGTGAATTTTGGAACATTAGGAGTGACCTTCTCATCATATTTATGGGATTCTTCTTCACTTGTTTTGGGGCCATTGAATAACACATCAATGCAGTCAAACATTTCTTCAACAATTGCTTCACTATTGGTAGGTCAAGGTTCTTCTTCAATCATAGGTGCATAATCACGGTATCTCTCTTGAATCATAAAATTCTCATCAATCTTAACATGAGCACTTTCAATGATCTTCTTCAATCTAAGATTAAAACATCTATAAGCTTTTCTTTTAGTAGAGTCACCAAGAAAAATACCTTCATCACTTCTTACATCAAATTTTCCAATGGCTTCATCTCTCTTGATGTAGCACTTTATTCCAAAGATTTTGAAGTATTTCATTGTAGGTGCATTCTCAAACCATAGCTCATAAGGTGTCTTGTCTACGTCTAGCCTCAATTGAATTCTATTGATAGTGTAGACTGTTGTATTAACCACATCTCTCTAATAGGTATGTGTGACATTTCCTTCAATCATGATGGTGCGCGTTGTGTCAAGAATGATCCTATTCCTTCTCTCTACAATTCCATTCTAGTGAGGGGTTCTAGGGGAACTTAGCTATCTCTTTATCCCATGTTCTTCACAGTACTCATAAAATCTGTTAGAGGTGAATTCTGCTCCTCTATCTGATCTCAGACATTTGATCTTTGATCTAGACTCATTTTCAACCTTATCTTTGAATATTTTGAACTTTTCAAAGGCTTCTGGTTTATCCTTTAAGAATACAACCCACATCATTCTAGAATAATCATCAACAAATAAAATGAAATACCTTTCACCATAGTATGATCTTGTTTGAGTTGGTCCACATAGGTCTGTATGTATCAGATCCAACTTGTTCTCTACCGAGTTGTGTTTTCTTCTGAATGAATTTCTTACATGCTTTCCCATCACACATTCCCTACATATTGCATCAATTGGTTTTGCAATGCTAGGAAGATCTCTTACTACCTTAACATTAATTATCTTTACTATGTTATAAAAATTGATATCACATAGTCTCTTGTGTCATAGCCAACTTTCATCTACCTTAGCAAAAAAACAACTTTGCTCTGGATTAAGCTGAAAAACATTACCTTTAGTCTTTGATCCTAATGCAATCATTTCTTCTTCCTTGTTGTTACTAATGCACTTGTTGTCTTTTAACTCCAACTAGTAACCTTTGTCAAGCAACTGTCCAACACTCAGTAGGTTATGCTGCAAACCATCAACATATAGAACATCATCAGTGTTGTTCTTTCCATCAAAGGTAATGGATCCTCTACAAATGATGGGTTTAGGAGTGTTATTTCCAAATCTAACCATTCCTCCTTTGTACCTATCTAGATGAACAAATCTATCTTTGTCTCCTATCATGTGATGCGAGCAACCACTGTCAATGATCCAATATGTCCTGATGTCTGCTTGTGAAATTAGTGCTAATTCTTGTGTATTCTTTTCATCTTCAAAAGAAATGAATCCAATTTCCTCCTTAGTTGATTCTTCATCTGATACTCCATCTTTAGCATAGTAACATTCCTTTGTATACTTAGGCTTGTAGTTATTTTTGAACTTCTTAACTCTTGTAGGACATTTGGATGCAAAATGACCAATCTTATTACATGAAAAGCATTTGAATGGTAATTGACCTTCATATTTCCTTTTCCTTTCTTTTCTCTTTTAGCAGTCATAGAAATGAAATCATCTAGTGTTTTCTCTTCTTTATCATCATCAAAATTACTAGTGGTGTTCAAGGATTTCTTACCATGTACTGAAGCTTTGAATGTTGTTTCACTTTTAGGTTCTATCTTCAATCTTGATATCTCAAAGGCTGAAAGTTTTCTAATTAGAGTCTCTCTTTTAAAGTCTTTTGTGGAATGCATAGTTTCATCTAGGTTGCATATCTTGTTGTCATATTCAGGAGTCAGGGTAGTCATCAATTTTTCCATTATATCTTCTTCCAAGATTTCTCCACCATTCTTTCTGATTCCTACAACTATTTCATTAATCCTTTGATTGTAGCCTCTAACATTCTCATCAGGTACCATCTCTAATGTATTGTATCTTTTCTTCCATGTCTTTCTGCATGCATTCTTAGCTTGAATATCTCATTCAAACATGTCTTTTGAGTATGTCCATATCTTATAGGCTTTGTCCATTTTCTTGATCTCTGAAAACTCATTATCAGATAGGGTGCCGAGGAGGGCTTCTTTGGAAATAGCATTTGAAGTGAACATCTCCTTTTTCTTCAAGGTTGCATCTTCATTTGCAAGATCATATAGTGAAGGAATCTCAATTTCTTTGGTAGCTACTTCAAAAATTTCAAAGGCAATGCACTGCAAATGTGTCATCATTTTGTTCTTCCAGTATAGATAGTTCTCTCCATCAAACTTAAGAATTTCTTTTATAAAGAATTCCATCTGCAAGAAAATTGGGACAGAACCCTGGCACTTATAATGAAGGTACATTCTAATTTTCTATCAAATTTTGGATTCTCTCTGTAAATCACTTGTATATACACATTTGGCATTATCGTCAAAAAGGGGGAGATATGTATAGAAGAAAAAGTTAGCACATTGAAAGGGGGAGATAATTTACAAAGACAAATTTTGAAAAATCAAAATAAATCTCAGCATGGTTCATGTATATAAGTTTTGGGAAATAAGTGTTTTTGTCACTAATGCCAAAGGGGGAGATTGTTGGCATTAAGCAGGATTGCCACTAGTGACAACACTTATTTTCATTCTCAGTGCAAACCGAGTAGAACAGTGCAAACCAAGAAGAATAGTGCAAACCGAGCAGAACAATGCAAACTGAGCAGAACAGTGCAAACCGAGCAGAACAGTACAAACCGAGCAGAACAGTGCAAACCGAGCAGAACAGTGCAAACCGAGTAGGACAGTGTAAATTGAGTAACATTATGTCTACCGAGTCATCAGTATTTATCGAGTTCAAAACCTACCGAGTGGTTAGTATGAACCGTGCCTTCACTTCTACCGAGTGCATGACGATGCCGAGTAATGCAGTGGACGCCGAGTATCAGAAAGTCACCGAGTTAGTTTGCAGGAACCGAGTAACCATACTTGGGCTGACTTAGTAGCACTTATGTTTATTTGTCAAGCTGACTTTGTAATTGTAATTGTAATTAATTATTTAGACTTGTATATAAACAATGTTGTAAAATACCAAGATGTATTGTAATGAGTATGAATGTGAAAAAGAAAGAAAGACAGAGATAAGAGAATTACAAAGGGCTACAATAGTATAAGGAATAGAAAAGACAAATTCATCACAGAAGGTGATCAGTACGTCAGCGAATCTCATTCAGCAATCCAGTTGCAAAGCAAGAGATCTACTGTTTCATCCTAACAGGTGAATCAGTACTAAAATCCTTTAACCGGGTAGACTTAACAGTCTTTTGTAAAATCTCTTTACCAAGTACATACTTCTTTTGTAAGTTTGTAAAAATCCTCTAACAAGGTGGACCTAGCAGTCCTTATTGCTCCTAGCAGGGAAGATCATCAGAAGTGATCAATTGTAAGCCTTAACCGGCCAACTTTATACTGCAGTACTAAAGCTTTGTGGGTTTCATCCCCACCCCAGTTTTACTTTCTTTTGGAAGGTTTCTAGGTAACCAAATCTATGTGTCATTGTTGTGAATGCTTTTAAGTTTCATGCTTTCTATATGCATAAGGATAAAGTGAACTATATGTTAATACATCTGTAATTGAAAGAAAATTTGGAGTTACTGATTCACCCCTCCCCTCTCAGTAACTTGGTTAATTCCTGAATATTTCCAACACTCTCCATCAAACTTAAGAATTTCTTTTATAAAGAATTCCATCTGATAAACCTCAAGCTGTTAAAATTTCTCTAGAGGGAAACTTGGCTCTGATACCAATTGTTAGGAAGAGTCCCAAGAGATAACTACGAGGTAGGGGGGGGAGGGGGGGTGAATCGGTTATCTACAAGATTCAATTCTTTATCCAATTAAGTATATAAGAACATTAAGCATACACACAATGAATTAACACTTAACACAACACCATAATTTTGGTTATGGGGAAACCCAAATAGTTAAAAACCCTAGTGGGAATTGATAGCCACTAAGAACTGCACTAGTGTATTATGATCCCTGTTAGAAGAGCTTATAACCCTATTAGGAGTTGATCTTTACAATGCAATAAGTACAGTGACCCGGTCAAGGGTCAGACCCTATTAGGAGTTGATCTTTACAATGCAATAAGTACAGTGACCTAGTCAAGGGTCAGACCCTATTAGGAGTCTTTTACAATTAATCCTATTAGGGGTGAGGACGCACTATCTGAGAGCGCATTTCTCAAAGGGGTGAAGGCTACAACCTTCTGAATAACAAATACACACTATATCTGGATCTTGGTAAACTACACATAGACCTACTATCTGGATTAGTTCTAATGAATAGAAAATACTCTTTACTTGGTTACATAGACCTTTTTCTGATGGCTCAACACTTCACACTTTCTAGTCTACTCTTTTCTTTCAACTCTAAACCACACTTTAGCAATCACAAATGACTGCCTATAAATATGTTTCCTCCAAATGATATAATCAAGTTGGCCTATTAGAACCATCTTGAAATCATATTAGAGAAACAAAAAAACTCTCCAATAGCACCTCAGTCAGCTCTACTAAGCACACAACATAAATTAGGACTTCACAATTCTATGTGAGTAGACACCGCACTACACATAGTCAGATTCACTAAATTATTTCCAACTTTCTTCTTTGACATGAGGACTAGGAGCAAGAGGGGCCAAAGGATGGGACACCCTAATGATCCAAGCCTATAAAACATGTGTGGAAGCAAAAAACAAGAGTGAGAGAGAGAATGCCAGATCTTTCATCAACCTTCATCAATTTGAATTAAACATGTCGAGTTGTAAGGCCTTCCTGGTTAGGGCCTGATATTACAATGAATTACAAAAGTCCTCAAACATGCAAGGATCTTCTAAAAATATCTAATCTAATGCCTCCTATCTATTGGTTATATTTTTAGGCTTCTGATGTTTTCCTTTCCAAATCCTAGTTTACCATTCGTTTGCAATTTTCCCGTGGTCTAGGTGTCTGAATTTCAGGCAATTTTTCCCTAATTAAGTTTGAAAACCCTCGCCTTAGGTTTCTTGCCTTGGTAGGTTTTTAATTTTTATGAAAACCCTTGGTTTGGCCCTATTTTATGTCTAGTCATTACTTTTTGGTCACTTAAGTGGTTAGCCATGCATGTGGTTATTTATCTCAGTGTTCGCTGAATCGGGAAATGTCATTGCATATCTTCAAGTTATTCGGTGAATTGGCGAATGGCTTAGAACCTTGTTAAGTGTTTCCTTTAGTTGTGAGGTCTCTGAGTATTCAATGGTTATCAAAAAGCTTTGTGAAACTTGGTGAATGCTTTGTCTCTTATTCACGTATTCCCTGGCAGATTCATGTTAACTCTCAGCCACTTAGCGTGGTGGTTATCGCTCATTCTCAGAATTGGGTGGTCAAAGTTTATATCAACTGGTGAACTAGCGAACACTGTTGCAAGATCAATGGTTATGTTTTAATCTTAGAATATAGTGGGTCCTACATATTTTGACTTGGTGATTGGGTGACTGAGTAGTTGTGTTACTATCCTTTAAATCTTGCAGCTTTGACAATTTGACTTAATAAATTTGGCAAAGGTAATGTTGTCTTTGTTTGTTTATTCTCAGAATAAGTTAGTCAAGCTCTAAATGATCTAGCAATTCAATGAACCAAGTAGTCACAAGTTCTCTTAAAAGAATTGGTTAAGGCTAGAAGCATTTGGTGAATGGGTGATTCAAAGGGTTAACAGAGTATTAAGCTTTCAGTCGCTTAATCGCATAGTGAAATGATCAATGATTAAAGTATTGGGAGATTCAGCGAATGCTTGGTTTGCTGAGTCTCATAATCAAATGGCTAAGGTTTCTATTATTTTAGTGAATTGGTGATAGCCATTGATTAGTGTCAAGATCAACGGTTGATCCAGAATCTTAGTATATAAATGATGGTTAAGGAAAGATTCAGCGACTCAAAGAGTAAGTTTTTCACCAGTTCTCTCAATGTACATGCAGTTAAGTATTTCATTTAGTGAATACGCGATCTCTTCAATCCCTACGTCTCCAAGAAAGTTGACAGTTAACAAGGACATTAAGAGAATGGGAGATAGCCATTGTTGCTAGTTCTCCAAATGATGAGTATAGTCAGTTGATTGGGCATGATTTCCTTGTTCGCTAGGTCAATGAATCAAGGATGAATTAAGAGACACATTCTGACAACCTACGAATCCTTTGGTCGCCAGTTCTCAGAATATGACCTAGGGTTAATAGTGTAATTAGCGAACCAGTGAAGCTTTCAGTTGCTAGTTCTCGTAAACAGGCCCAGTCAGAAAAAATAATAAAGAAAAGGACAAAGACCATTGCTACGTGGATAAAGTACACTTTTGAGCTAGAGGAAAAGGTAATCAACTATCCAATCATGTATTAGTGGAGGGTTTCATGATGTAAATATAATTTTTAAGTACAAAGCTATAATCATTGCCTTTTGCCTTGTTTTCAAGTTTTTTTAAATCTATCTATCAACATCCAGACATCGGCTAGCTCTAATTTGAAAACTAGTGATATGTGAAATTAAATGAGAGAGCAATTAAGGATAGATTTGCAATGATTGTGGTATTTTTACAAGTTTGATGTGCATCGATAAATAAGCTGAATTCATTGTTTTCTATGTTCAAAGTCATCTGAAGAGAATTGTGTTTGCTGAGAATAACTTTTGACTGCGAAGAGAAATCAAGTCTGCAGAATTAAGAGCAATCATCAGAGAAGAGTGAATAAACCAGAATTGAGCATGGCTTCATCTAGTACCGAAGCTAAATCCAAAGGTGGTGATGACAAGAGTAAGCCCAATTATTCAAATGAATTCATGAAGTTTTTGCCTGGTTCTAGTCAGAATAACAGAGCTTGGGATGATGTTTTCGAGGATTTTCTAGGCCAATGCAGAGATCCTATCACACCAGGTTGCTCAGGTTATACTCTCTTCAGTTATTTTTATGGAAATAGGGGTAAACATGTTCCTATTTATAATGGTTGGACTTTGGGTTTGGGGAAATTGGTTGTCCCTGATGTGTTCTTAGATGTGGACTTGATTGTTGCATTAGCTAGGTGTTATCACCCTATTTCCAAGACAATTAGGAAAGAGGACCAGTCACTTTTGGTCACTCTTGACAGGGGTTCTCTTATGAAGGCTTTTAGTTTTTACACATCCTCTTCTACTGAAATTGACTTGAACCAAGAGAGGGAGAGGTACAAAAATAATTTAGGGTCATTAAAAGACCAAATGGTGAAGCATATGCCAAAATAGGGTAAATATATAGCTCCTCTCCCTACTAACATGAATGCTCCTTACCAGTTTACATCTCTCCATCATTATATGAAGAAAACTTGCTATGGGTTGTGTAGAGTTCTAGGAATAGATGGGGACAAAGAAATGTTGCTAGCTGATCTCCTAATGATGATTTTAGATATTCAAAATTCCCTAGTGAACACTGATTATGATTACATACAGTATGTGATTGATAGGATGCATGAAGGATTAATAGATGTTAGAGACAGTAAGGCACCCATCAAATTCTTGCATTACTCCATGTTGATGCATTTGATTCTATTTTTCAACATTAACAGTTTTGATTTGAAAATGCTGAAGTCAAGATTCACTTTCAAAGATTAGCATAACCCACTACAATTATGGGTGAGATTATGGAATACTACTTCCAATGAGGCAGATTACTATGTTTTTCATAATTTCATAGTTTTTCCTATTATAAAGATTTTAGGCATCAATTTGACTAGGTTACCAACAAAGGTGCTTAAACTCCTCAGGCAAATGCAGTTAGAGAGCAATTGGGAGGGAGGTCATAATTGGGGTGATTTTTATTTAGGAGAGAACTCCACAATTTTTAGGGTTTATGGTTGTCCTCAACCCCCATACTTATTACCAAAATTTGTGCCTCCAAGGCTTACTTCCCTAGAATTTGTGTGGCAATTAATGTGGATGAATAAAGAGCTTTTGGCCCCTCATAGGAAGGGTACCTTCACACCTAGGCAATTCAAAATAGGTGACTTCCTGATTGGAAAGAGGGCATTTCCCTAGGTTACTACTTGATTGAATCAGTTTAAGATGTTTTTTGGTGCCTTTAGACATGTGGATCCTGAGGATTTTATCAAGACTACCAGGATGACTTACATTCCTAATATTGGTGTTAACAGGGAACATGAGGGCTTAGATCAAGAAGATGTTATTAGGAATATTATAGAAAAGGATGAGGTCACAAAGAGATGCAATAAATTTTTTGACTTAAAAGACTTAGCAAAATAGTTGAAGGAAGCTCAGATTCCTTTTGAGGGATTTTTCCCTGACCTTCCTTATCTGAAAAGAATTGATAGGATGATAGAGATGTATGATACTCTATCAAATCAAATGGATAAACTAATTGATCAAAAGAAGCCAAAGAAAAAGAAGGATTACTCATCCTCTGAGTATGAGGAGTTTTCTAATGGGTCACAAGAGGGAGAAAGCCTACCACAAGTTGGGGATCCACTAGTTGTTGATCTTACTCAAGACCAACCAAAAATAGAGAATCTCCCTGAGCCACCTTTGAAGAAACATAGACTTGAGGAAGGAGAGCCTTCAAGGCAAGGAAAAAAAAGAAAGAGAGTAATTGACAAAGCATCTACTATTGTGGTAGGTGATAGGGCTTATCATCACCAATTAAGGAAGACAATAAGAGCTAGAAAGAAAGTAGCTCCTAATGAGGAGAATGAGGAGTAGTCCCTATGGTTAAGACAAGATATCAGAGAGGTTTATCAAGAAGAGTTTCTGAGTGATGACCAATTTGTCAAAAGTGATGAATTCAAGAGTTTTCTTATCTAGAATAAGAAGCAAGAAGTAGCCAAGGCCATGCCTAAAGGGGTGGAACCAAGTGAAGAGACTTTGAGGGCTTTAGCCTCTTAACACCCCAGCCTTGATCCCATAACTATGGATGAAGCCAGAGAGATGGTCAGAGCAAGTGGAATGCTACTAACTCTGGGGTGGGATCTAACTTTTGCCTTTATTATAGATTAGATAAGGAAAAAACCACAGGGCAATATGTCCTATGAATTTAATATTGGGGATATGGTTAGAGGAAGTGGCTATGACCCTAAGAACCAGGCTGTTGCAATGTGGTCAATTGCCCCTAAGACCAAAAAGCCATCTTTGTTGAGTATAGAAGACCATATGGAGGGGAACACGATTATCTGGACTGTAAAAAATACTACTGATCTTGAGGTTTCCAAGGCAATAACTCATTGGGCTAAAATGAAGCCAAGACGGTTTAGTTGTCAGAGAGATATTCCAAGTTATTTGAAAATGCAAGCATAGTGGCTAAGAATATAGATTTGAAGATGATGAAAATCAAACAGCTGGAAGATGAGTTGGGAGAGATGAAAATTAGGCTTGAAGAAGCCTTGAAGGTAGCTCTTCCCCTCCCTGTACAAGTTGAAACCCCTATTCAGTCAGATGTAGAAGCTCTTGACAAACCTACTGAGGATTTGGAAAAAGTAAAATTGGATGCATCCCTGGACACTATAGTGAAAATTGTGCAGTATAGACAAGGCAAGATAAAGGAGAGAATGGAGTCAGTCCATAAATTAGTCAACTTATTGCATCAAACTAATGAAAAGGTGAATGAGTATCTAGTCACCTTGGAGCCACTTTTTAGTACATGGTCAAGAAGGAGTGCATTATTTGACAAACTTGATGATTTGCAAGAATACAGGTCAGATGTTCCTAAAGTAGTAAGTGAGGTTTTTGAGAAGATTGGCTTAATAAGTGCTGCTTCAAAGTTTTTCAAAGGAAAGTCAAACCAAGTAAAGGCCAAGCTAGCCATATTTGATATAGATTATAGTAAATATTTTCCTCCAATTTATGATGACAATGGAAATGTGGTTAAGTTGGAAGAATGGAAGTTGTCAATGGATGAGTTAGTGATTAAGCAGGATGCCTTCCTAAAGGATGACAAGGCTTTAGACTTGGAGAGATGTAATAATATCATTGATAGTCTTTTCAAGATTGAGAATGATTGCATACAATTTGTAGCAGAGGCCAAAAATATAACTGATTCCACATGGGAGTAGTAGATCAAATCACTATAGGAGCTATAGAATTACAACTGGCCATCTGATGATGATGTAGCAGCATGGGAAAAATTAACAAAGAAGAAGAAAAAGAAGCCAGCCGCTCAGATGACAGAGGAGGAAGAGGAATAGAGCAACAGATTGCACCTGATCAAGAATTTAAGGAAGAGTGTGTTCAAATAGAGGATGATGTAAGTTATCCTATAAGGGTGGTCATCATTCATGCAACAAATTTAGCAACTACTCTGAAATATCCTTAGACAAAGGTGCCACCTGCAAAATTGTTGAGAAGTGGATAATTGCCATCTGTTGTTGCAATCAAATTTTGTCAGTTTGTAATTTTGTCTTTAGTGTAAGATCTTTTCCCAGTCATCCAAAGCTTTTTGCATCCTTTGAGCATTCCAAGATGGCTATGGGTATATGTAGCAAGTTTTTGCTCATTTTGGGTGTGGATACACTTTTGTAAAGAAGTTCTGAAAGATAGAACCTTATTTTCTTTGAAATTAAGAGAATACTGTATTGACACAGTTTGATTATTAATACAAATATTTTTGAACTTTGTTACTACTATTTGTTGTCTTTGTGTATGGATGCTTTAGTTTTCTTATGCATTTAAATTGTAAGGCTTTTTCAATGCATTATTCACAAGGTGAATATAGGGGTTAAGCTTAAGTTTCTTTCAAGGAAAGAGTAAAATCTTAGGGGAGATCTATGTGAACTAGTAGTCCATGTATGAATTTGATAACAGTTATAAGAATTAAAAGAATGGGATGTTAGGCATGTTATTTGGGTTTTAGTATATTTGTCTTGATAGATTTCTATGGAAGTAGGGTTTGACTCTGACGCCCAAGTAGATAAGGCACTAGTTTTAGATCCATTTTCACTTGTTACCACCAAGAACATAGACAACTAATTCATTTTACTTTATTTGTATGATCTTTATTTGAGTCATTATATGATAAATTCATAGATGCATTTTGCACTGCTTTATAGAAGCACTGAATAAGGTTAACCTTCCTTGAGTTCAACCCTAAAAAGAAGAAGGATGAATGTCCTTAAGCCACTATTTTATGTTGTTTCTTTCATAATTTCTATCATAACATTGTGTATCAGGATAATTTAGGCCATACTCAGAGTTGTAACATCTTATTGAGTTGATTTTGAAAGGGATGACACAGCAGTGAAG
Organism: Chamaecyparis obtusa; assembly: GCA_027943335.1. Classification (NCBI taxonomy): domain Eukaryota; kingdom Viridiplantae; phylum Streptophyta; class Pinopsida; order Cupressales; family Cupressaceae; genus Chamaecyparis; species Chamaecyparis obtusa. The sequence continues at coordinate 104,705 of BSBK01006896.1, read as the reverse complement.
GAGCTAATTCACAATTCAGAGCTTAGTCAAACAGTGAATTGGTATAGGTACACCCGCCTGAGTTTTTGTACTCAAAGTGAAGAAGGTTTTCCAACCTTAATACCTTAGTGCTTGCATTTTGTTAGATGCATCTATTGGGACTACATGATTTTATCAAAATTTAATCATCTGTAGATTTGAGCACTAACAAAATTGGTGACTCTACTGGGGATCTCGGATTAGAAATTTACAATAGATTGTGCAGTATTGTCTATTGCATTTTTGCAGACCAGCATAAATAATTTTATTCCTACTTATTAGTGGGTGGCAACTTTGATAATCTATGTTTACCAATTGTTGGCATTTGTAAACTTTGATACTTTTATTGTTACATATTATGAGCTGGCCAAGGTTCACTAGGTCTTATTACAAGGATCACCCTGAGAATAATATGGGTGATGAGCTCTGTACACCTACCAGAAAATAGTGGTATAGGAGGAGTCATGTAGTAGCTAATTCCCCAGGACCCTCAAGAGATAGAGTCCCTACACCACTCCCCCATGAGGCCTCTTCTTCATCTAATGACCCTAAACATGTAAAGAAAGTTATGCCTAGTGTACATTTCCCCTCTCATGAAGAAGAAGCCATAGAAATAGGTTATTTCCTTGCCAAAGAAACCCTAGAGCAACTAGGAGAAACTTCTTCTACTGAAACTACTTCATATGATTCAAAAAAGTTAAGGGAGGAAGTGATTGCCCTAAGGAAAAAGGAACGTGAGCAATTATTAGAAATTGCTAATAGGAGGAAGGTAAGGGAACAACAAATATATGAGTTGCTCATGGAGAGGCAAGATTTGATGAGAAAAACTAGGAATAATGAGATCTAGGCTAAGGATATAAATCAAGATGTTCAGGACTTAGATAAGAATTTGTTTGGTGACATGGAGGTTTTAAGGAATCAGGCTGAAACTGATAAGCCTAAAAATGATGAGTTTGAGGGAACATGAAATGTTCTCAGAAAATTGCACCCCTCTAAAATATAGAGGAATAAGGACATTAGAAATGCCACAAAAGAGATCCCTGATAAGGGAAAACAGAAAATGGGTGGTATAAATATCAGTGAGCCTAAGAAAGTTGTTGTTCCTGATGTACCTTCTCAAGCAAGCCAAGATTTGGAAAGGGCTAGACAAGCTAAGGAGGATTTGGCTCTTCAATTAGAGAGATTAGAATTGGAGGCTGCTGCAAATGAAATGAAAAGGAAGATTGCATTCTTGCATGAAAATATGAATACATCTGCCCGCAGCTCTGTCCCTATTACACTAGGAATGTCCTCACCTAATCAGCCTAGCAATTTACTTCCAAATCCTCAAGCCTTCCACCCTGGACAAATTTTACCTGGTCAAATTCCTAATCAAGTTCCCCTTGTAGTTAGGGGTACAGTAGGGACTGTACCTTGTCAAAATATTGCAGCAACCCCTCTGGTCCAACCAAATATCCAAAGGAGACTAGTTCATTTGGATAGATATAGGCCTTTATCTTTTGATGGTATCCCTGGTCAACCTAATGCTATTCCTAATGAGATCAGGAAGAAAATCCCATTATTCATTGGAAACAATGTGATTACCTGTGAAGAGCACCTAAAATTTTCCATAGATAAAGTCAATGACTATGAGATTGAGCATGAGGATGTTATAATGAAACTTTTTGTTCAATCATTGGTTGAGTATGCTTGGGATTGGTATAGGGGTCTGCCTGAGAACAATATTGCATCTTGGGATGAGTTTGTCAGATGTTTTAAAGAGCAATATGCTAAACATGTGAACTCTAGCTACATGCTCAATGAGTTTAACAATATTAAAAAGAATTACAATGAGAGCATGTCAGAGTCTAATAGCAAATTCCAAAAGGCTATGTATAAATTGTTCCAAGTTTTGAGATTAGATGATGTAGTTTTCCTAACCACTTATTTCAATTCTATGGATGGTAAAATGTCTTATCTTTTGAGAGATAAGAATCCCTACACCCTTAGGGATGCATTTAAATTAGCCATTAACATTGAAAGTAACCAAAAGGCATCTGGTCAAATGTACAAGAGGGATGAGGGTAGACTATGGAAAGAAACCAGGCTACAACTGCTAAGGCCATCCAAAGAAGATGATAAAATGGACAAGGGAGCTGGTATTAACAAAGACTTCCTAGCAAGGTTTGACAAAGGTGGCAGAAATTTTCAAGATACAAGACCACCCTATCAGAGGCAAGATAGAGCCCCTAACTTAAGAGATATGCCTTACAAGACAAACTGGAAGGATGGGAGGCCTGTTCATGATAATAATGAACCCCAAAAGGGAAGAGATACACCAGATCCTCTGAAGAAAAACACAGCACATAATGTGGAAAATACCCCTTGGTGTGTGGCTTGTAACATGCCCCACTCACCATTCCAATGTGTTGTGGCTTAGGCCTTGGGAGAAGAGGCTAATGATTCATGTGCAGGAGATTATGAAGGATCTGAAAAGCCTGCTATTAACATGTTCACTACTGAACTAATGGGGGACCTTTTGTCCTCATATGATGAAGAGATTTTTCCTGATGTTGATCATAAGAGGAAAATTTTCTCAAAATATGAGCAACAAATATTTACTCACTCTGATCATGATGATTTTGATAATGATAATTACAAAACTCATATGGTAGAATCAGGATCATATGAAAAACAATGGAGAAAGCCCAGTGAAGAAGAGATCAGAACCCTAACTATGGCTGCAATAACTCAAGCAAAATCCTCATACAATTTGAGGAATAGAAAGGTGGACAATGATCAAGGAGTCCTGATGAAGGGTGCTCCCCTTAATACCACAAACACTTAACAGAAATAGAGAAACAACAACAATAATATGCAAGAATAGAAAATTGGCTTCTTATTATCTCCACAAATGTGGAATTAAAAACTTTCAGAATTACAATATGCAAAGCCACATGAGCATTCCCTTACAATATTCTGTAGGAAAAAGCCTCGAGTCAATACCCAGATTTACTACCCAGAACTACCCTAGACAACACTACGGGCCTTCTTTATATAGGCAATTTCCACCGCCCGAGAAGGTTCTAGAAATTTAGCCCTTAGGGCCAACCAAACTTAGAATTATTTTATTTTACAATTTATTACGTCAAAGTCGGCTCAAAATGAGTTTTGAAACCCAAACAAAAATTTTGAAGAAAAATTATTTTCTGCCATTTCAGGTGACCCAACTTCCGAAGACCATAAGTCATCACCCGTTGACCTGATTGGCTATCATAACCCCATTCTAGAAATGCCACGAAGTGCTCTACAGGTTTGACCCACGCAAAGCACCCGTCACCCAAATTTTCAATCTCATTCGGGGCCTCTAAAGCCTTCAAAACTGAGTTCAAAGTTTCTGTACCCTGCTGCCAATACCAAAATCTTCAATATCTTCAAAACTAGACCTGATCTAGCCATGAAACTTTGCTGGTAGGCTGATATGACTGAGATGAACCTCCACATGTAAAATTAGAACATTCTGAGATCGTAAGACCAACTTACTAAAAATAGCAAGTTTCCATAAATAGCAACTCTGCACAAGATAGCCCTTATTGAATACAAAAATAGAAATATTTTTGGGTGATGCAAGATTGCTCTTACACCCAAGATGCTCCTGCATCAAGTCCCTAGGTTAGTGTTTGTCAAGATTAAACTTCAAGATAGGGATTCCCCAAAGCCCAATATTGTAAATAATAAGGAAGAAGGGCTTGTGAATGAAAAGAATAAAAGAGAGGAAGTTATTACTGACAAGGTTAAAAGGAAAATTGGTAGGTCAAAGGATTTCCCTAATTTTTCTACTGATTCCCCTACTTTTGATATGAGACATGCCTTGTCCCAAATGAAGGTTTCCATCCCTTTGCTTGAGATGTTGAAAATTGAGGAGCACAAGGCAGCAGCCTTGGCTCTTATAAGTGAGCAAAGGACTATTCCTATTTTACAAGAGGAGGGGAATACCATGGAGAAGCTTATTTCAATTAATGAAATCTCTGATGTGTGTGTTGGAACTATTGTGACACAAGAGCCTTCCTCTATTGACCCTTTCTATGTAACATTGATCGTAAATAATTTCTTGCTGAAGAATTGTATGATTGACTCAGGTGCTACTACAACTGTAATGCCTTTTCATGTAATGATAGAGTTAGGATTATGTGTTGATACATCTAAAGGAAGGTGCTATGCAATGGATAATAGGGTAGTACCTATTGTAGGAACTCTAATTGGAATTGAAGTAAAAATTGTAGCATTCCCAGAGGCTACATATAAAATGGATGTAGTTGTTGTTGACACAAAGCCTCATTATGGCATGCTACTGTCAAGACAGTGGGCTGCAGCAGTGGGTGGGAAGTTGCAGTTATATTTTTCATATGCTACTATCCCAATCAATGGGGCTGACGTAAAGTTGTATAGGGAGCCCCGTTCCTCAGTCATGGTGGAAATGGTTGCACCAGAAGATTTAAACTATTTTGTAGATATTGATATGAGTAATTTTGTGATTGAAGAGATAGTACCTCAAATGAAAAATATAGATCCAATTGTGGATGAGCTGATATTGCAGCAAGATGGCCTTTGGAAACTGTTCTTTGATGGTGGATGCTCCAAGGAAGGATTAGGAGCTGGTGTTGTGTTCATTTCCCCATCAGGTACTACATTTAAGTACTCTTTTTTGCTAACTTTTGAATGTACCAATAACATTGCTGAGTGTGAGGCCTTAATATTGGGATTAGATGTAGCCATAAAACATGGTATCAAATTTTTAAAGGTTCATGGTGATTCCCAGTTGATTATAGCCCAAGTAAGGTCTCAATATGCTGCTAAGGATGAAAAACTCAAATTATATAAACATGTTGTTTGGGATAGATTAGAGTTTTTCAAAGCTTTCAATTTGTTGTGGATAAAGAGATCCAATAATATCATGGCAGAATTTCTTGCTAATGTTTCCCTTACAAACAATGATATCACCCTCTCTGGTGTCTCTATGCTAGAAATCAAAACTAGGCCTACAGTGCCTGATAATGTATATAATTGGCAAGTTTTTGAGGATGACCTTGATATCCTTAGATTTCTTCAAGGCCTTGATCAGTATGATGGTTAGCAAATAGATTTTAGTGAGATACAACAGTGTATTGAAGGAAAAGAGTGCATCATGGGAAATGAGATAGTGCAACTACCTTCAAATCATATTCCAAAAGGATTAATTGAGTTGGAGGGAATGTTTAAAATAAATGATGGTTATCTATCTCAAAAGTCTAACACTAAAATAGAAGACTTAGAGGAAATCAACTTAGGATCTAAAAATTCCCCTCAGATGGTGTACATTGGAAAGAAATTGAGTAGAGAGGTTAGAGGAAATCTGATAAGACTTTTGAAGAAATACAAGCATGTGTTTTCTTGGTCTTATGATGATCTTAAGGCTTATAGGGTTGATCTGTTTCAACATGAAATTCCTCTAAAGGAGGAGACCAGGCCATTTAGATAGAAGCAGAGACCTATTAACCCTCTACTAGTCACAAAGATGCAAGTTGAATTGACAAAGCTGAGAGATGCTAGTATCATTGAACCAATTAGGCATTCTACATGGGTTTCAAATCTTGTGCCAGTAAGGAAGAAGAATGGTGATATTCGGCTTTGTGTTGATTTTAGGAATCTGAATGTTGCATCACTCAAGGACAATTATGGATTGCCCAACATGGAAGCCATGCTGCATAGGGTAACTAGTTGTGAGCTCTTATCAATGATGGATGGTTTCTTAGGTTATAATCAATTGCTGGTCAAAGAATTAGAACAATTTAAGACAACATTCACAACCCCATGGGGAACATATGTATATGTCTGCATGCCTTTTGGTTTAAAAAATGTTGGAGCAACTTTTCAAAGGGTGATGGACATTGCATTCAATGAATTGATTAATGTTCTAATGGTTGTGTATTAGGATGATCTCACTACCTATTCTAAAAGGGTTGAGGATCACTGCAGTCATTTGGAGAAGGTCATGGTTAAAGCTTTAGAGTTTGGTGTCTCTTTAAATCCTAAAAAGTGTCAATTTGTTGTGATAGAAGGGAAGTTGCTTGGACATATAGTATCAAAGGAAGGAGTCAGTATTGACCCTGAAAGAGTAGAGGCAATAAAGAAGGTACCTTCACCTAAGAATTTGAAGGGTGCGCAATCTTTCTTAGGATAGATTAATTTTGTCAGGAGATTTATTGCTAATTTTACAGAGATGGTTAAATCTATAGTCAAACTCCTAAAGAAAGATGCAAAGTTTAATTGGGATAGTGAGGCCTAGAAAGCCTTTGAGAAAATCAAACAAGAAATCCAAGAAGCCCCTGTCTTAGTCTCACTTGACTATTCAAAGCCCTTTTCTTTGTTTTCCTTTGCCTCTTTTCACACTATTGTAGCTGTCCTTTTACAGAAAGACCAAGACGGTTTTGAACATCCTATAGCCTTTTTCAGCAAGTCGTTGTAGTCTGTTGAATTGAATTATGAGTTAATGGAAAAGAAAGCATATGCACTGGTGAAGGCAGTTAAATCTTTTAGACCCTATCTAGTTTGTGCCAAGGTTAATGCTTATGTACCTCATGCAATAGTGAAAGATATTTTGGTTCAGAGTGAGGTCACAAGGAAAAGATGCAAGTGGATCAATAGGATCCAAGAGTTTGATCTTGATCTCCACATTACCAAATTGGTGAGAGGTTTGGGACTTGCCAAACTAATGACTGAAGAAAACATGGACCTTGTCCAGGTAAATAGTATTGTTGTTAATGAAGATACAGTCACTAGTATTGAAGTACAACCATGGTACAAGGATATTGTCTATTGTATTAAACATGCTAAGTGTCCCCGGGAGTTAAATGATAATTAGAGAAGTTTGGGAGTGCAGGCCCAATGGTATGTGATGATACAAGGTGATTTGTACTGGAAAGATAATGATGGAATTTTATTATTTTGTTTGGACAAACACCAATCAGAAAAGGTATTAAAAGATATGCACTCTGGATTGTGTGGAGGGCATCACTCTGCTTGGTCAACAACTCATAATATTTTGAGGGTAGGATATTATTGGCCTATATTATTCAAAGATACTCATTCTTTTGTTGGAAAGTGTGAGCCATGTCAAAGGTTTTCCAAAAAATTGAAGTTCTCAGGTGCCTTATTATTGAATCTTGTGGTTGCAGAAGCCCCTTTTGCAATGTGGGGTATGGATTTTATTGGGGAATTTACTGAGAAGTCTAGTGGGGGGCATAGTTACATTTTGGTTGCTACAGACTATTTCACTAAATGGATTGAGGCAATTCTAACTAAAAGGGCAACCAGTGATGTTGTAATTGAGTTCTTAATGAACAACTTAATCACTAGATTTGGTGTCCCTATCAAATTGGTTGTAGATAATGCCATGAGTTTCAGATCTCAAGAAATTACTAATTTTTGTTCAAAAATGGGTATTGTCTTGTCTTATTCATCTCCTTACCACCCACAAGAAAATGGCCAAGAAGAATCTAGTAATAAGAGCATTCTGCAAATTTTGAAGAAAACTTTAGAAAAGAACAAAAGGAGTTGGCATGTAAAGTTGAAATTAGCATTGTGGGCTGATAGGATTATTGAGAAAAGAGCTACAAAGAAGTCCCCTTTTGAGATGGTATATGGTGTGAAATCAAGATTACCAGTGAATAACTTCTTACCCATATACAAGTTCGTAGGAAGAAGGTATGGAAATCAGTGACCCTCTACAAGACAAAATAATTTAGCTGGTTGAACTAGATGAGATCAAAAGGGAAGGACAAAAAGAAAATGTAAAGTTGCAACAGAAAATGAAATATCTCTTTGATAAGAGAGCAACTGTGAGAAAATTTCAGCCTGGTGATATGGTTCTTCAATGGAATGCCAGAGCTGAAAATAAGGGGAAACACAAGAAATTTGAGTCTTTGTGGATGAGACCTTTTGTTGTTCATCAAATTCATGGAAAGGATTCTTATTTTTTTTAAATTTGGATGGTGAAGAACAGGAATTGCCAGTGCATGGACAATTTCTAAAAATTTTCTTCAATTAGTTCTTTCTCATTTCCATGCATAGTAGGTTTGTATATATGTATAGGTGTGTTTGTTTTTGTTGTGTGTTTGCTTTCCTATTTCAGGTTAGAGTTTCATGGTCTTCTTCCTAGAGATTCATAAGTTCTTGCTATGATCTTGCAATCAAGCATCCTCAGATAGAGCCACTGTTGGTTATATTTTCAGGTTTTTGATGTTTTCCTTTCCAAATCCTGGTTTACCATTCATTTGCAATTTTCTTGTAGTCTAGGTGTCTGAATTTTAGGAAATTTTTCCCTAATTAAGTTTGAAAACCCTCACCTTAGGTTTCTTGACTTGGTAGGTTTTTAATTTTTATGAAAACCCTTGGGTTGGCCCTATTTTTATGTCTTGTCATTACTTTTTGTTCACTTAAGTGGTTAGCCATGCACGTGGTTATTTATCTCAGTGTTCACTGAATTGGGAAATGTCATTGCATATCTTCAAGTTATTCGGCGAATTGGCGAATGGGTTAGAACCTTGTTAAGTGTTTCCTTTAGTCGTGAGGTCTCCAAGTATTTAGCGGTTATCAGAAAGCTTTGCATGACTTGGTGAATGCTTTGTCTCTTATTTTCATATTCCCTAGTAGATTCATGTTAACTCTCAGTGACTTAGCATGGTGGTTATCACTCATTCTCAGAATTGGGCGGTCAAAGTTTATATCAACTGGTGAACTGGCGAACACCATTGATAATCTGCAAGATCAATGGTTATGTTTTAATCTCAAAATACAATGGGTCCTACATATTTTGACTTGGCAATTGGGTGACTGAGCAGTTGTGTTACTATCCTTTAAATCTTGTAGCTTTGACAATTTGACTTAATAAATTTGGCAAAGGTAATGTTTTCTTTGTTCACTTATTCTTGGAATAAGTTAGTGAAGCTCTAAATGATCTAGCAATTCAGTGAATCAAGTAGTCGCAAGTTCTATTAAAAGAATTGTTTAAGGCTAGAAGCATTTGGTGAATGGGCGAATCAAAGGGTTAATAGAGTATTAAGCTTTCAATCGCTTAATCGCGTAATGAAATAATCAATGATTAAAGTATTGGGAGATTCAGTGAATGCTTGGTTCACTGAGTCTCATAATAAAATGGCTAAGGTTTATATTGTTTCAACGAATAGGTGATAGCCATTGATTAGTGTCAAGATCAATGGTTGATCCAGAATCTCAGTATGTAAATGATGGTTAAGGAAAGATTCAGAGACTCAAAGAGTAAGTTGTTCACCAGTTCTCTCACTATACATGTAGTTAAGTATTTCATTTAGTGAATACGTGATCTCTTCAGTCACTAAGTCTCCAAGAAAGTTGATAGTTAACTGGGACATTAAGAGAATGGGAGATAGCCATTTTCGCTAGTTCTCCAAATGATGACTACAGTCAATTGCTCGGGCATGATTTCCTTATTTGCTAGGTTGTTGAATCAAGGATGAGTTAAGAGACACATTCTGAGAACCCATGAATCCTGTGGTCACTAGTTCTTAGAATATGACCTAGGGTTAATAGTGTAATTAGCAAACCAGCGAAGCTTTCAGTCGCTAGTTCTCATAAATAGGCCCAGTCAGAAAAAAATAATAAAGAAAAGGGCAGAGACCATTTCTACGTGGATAAAGTACACTTTTGAGCTAGATGAAAAGGTAATCTACTGTCCAATCATGTATCAGTGGAGGGTTTAATGAAGTAAATAGAATTTTTAAGTACAGAGCTATAATCATTGCCTTTTGCCTTGTTTTCAAGTTTTTTTTAATCTATCTATCAACATCCAGACATCGGCTAGCTCTAATTTGAAAACTGGTGATATGTGAAATTAAATGAGAGAGCAATTAAGGATAGATATGCAATGATTGTGGTAGTTGTACAATTCTAATGTGCATCGATAAATAAGTTGAATTCATTGTTTTCTGTGTTCAAATTCATTTGAAGAGAATTTTGTTTGCTAAGAATAACTTTTGAGTGCCAAGAGAAATCAAGTCTGTAGAATTAAGAGCAATCATCAAAGAAGAGTGAATCAACTAGAATTGAGCATCGCTTCATCCAATAGTGAAGCTAAATCCAAAGGTGGCAATGACAAGAGTAAGCCCAATTATTCATATGAATTCATGAAGCTGCTACCTAGTTCCAGTCAGAATAAGAGAGCTCAGCATGATGTTTTCAAGGATTTTCTAGGCCAGTGCAAAGATCCTATCACACCAGGTTGCTCAAGTTATACTCTCTTCAGTTATTTTTATGGAAATAGGGGTAAACATGTTCCTATTTGTAATGGTTGGACTTTGGGTTTGGGGAAATTGGTTTTCCCTAATGTGTTCTTAGATGTGGACTTGATTGTTGCATTAGCTAGGTGTTATGACCCTATTTCCAAGACAATTAGGAAAGAGGACCGGTCACCTTTGGTCACTCTTGACAGGGGATCTTTTATGAAGGCTTTTACTTTTTACACATCCTCTTCTACTCAAATTGACTTGAACCAAGAGAGGGAGAGGTATGAAAATAATTAAGGGTTAGTAAAAGACCAAATGGTGAAGCATATGCCAAAATAGGGTAAATATATAGCTCCTCTCCCTACTAACATGAATGCTCCTTACTAGTTTACATCCCTCCATCATTATATGAAGCAACCTTGCTATGGATTATGTAGAATTCTGGGAATAGATGGGGAGAAAGAAATGTTGCCAGCTGATCTCCTAATGATGATTTTAGATATTCAAAATTCCCTAGTGAACACTGATTATGATTACATACAGTATGTGATTGATAGAATGCATGAAGGATTAATAGTTGTCAGAGATAGTAAGGCACCCATCAAATTCTTCCATTACTCCATTTTGATGCATTTGATTCTATTTTTCAACATTAACAGTTTTGATTTGAAAATGTTGAAGTCAAGATTCACTTTCAAAGATCAGCATAACCCACTACAGTTATGGGTGAGATTATGGAATACTACTTCCAATGAGGTAGATTACTATATTTTTCAGAATTTCATAGTTTTTCCTATTATAAAGATGTTAGGCATCAATGTGACTAGGTTACCAACAAAGGTGCTTAAAATCCTCAGGCCAGTGTAGTTAGAGAGAAATTGGGAGGGAGGTCATAATTGGGGTGATTTTTATTTAGGAGATAAATCCACAATTTTCAGGGTTCATGGTTGTCCTCAACCCCCACACTTATTACCAAAATTTGTGCCTCCAAGGCTTGCTTCCCTAGAATTTGTGTGGCAATTAATGTGGACAAATAAAGAGCTTTTGGCCCCTCACAGGAAGGGTACCTTCACACCTAGGCAATTCAAAATAGGTGACTTCTTGATTGGAAATAGGGCATTTCCCCAAGTTACTACTTGGTTGAATCAGTTTAAGATGTTTTCTAGTGCCTGTAGACATGTGGATCCTAAGGATTTTATCAAGACTGCCAGGATGACTTACATTCCTAATATTGGTGTTAACAGGGAACATGAGGGCTTAGATGAAGAAGATGTTATTAGGAATATTATAGAAAAGGATGAGGTCACAAAGAGATGGAATAAATTTTTTGACTTAAAAGACTTAGCAAAATAGTTGAAGGAAGGTTAGATTCCTTTTGAGGGCTTTTTCCCTAACCTTCCTTATCTGAAAAGAATTGATAGGATGATAGAGATGTATGACACTCTATCAAATCAAATGGAGAAACTAATTGATCAAAAGAAGGATTACTCATCCTCTGAGTATGAGGAGTTTACTGATGGATCACAAGAAGGAGAAATCCCACCACAAGTTGGGGATCCACCAGTTGTTGATCTTACTCAAGACCAACTAGAAACAGAGAATCTTGCTGAGCCACCTTTGAAGAAATAGAGACTTGAGGAAGGAGAGACTTCAAGGCAAGGAAAACAAAAGAGATTAATTGATAGAGCATCTACTCTTGTGCCAAGTGATAGGGCTTATCATCACCAATTAAGGAAGACAATAAGAGCTAGCAAGAAAGTGGCTACTAATGAGGAGAATGAGGAGCAGTCCCTGTGGTTAGGACAAGATATCAGAGAGGTTTATCAAGAAGATTTTATGAGTTAGATGCATCTATTGGGACTTCATGAGTTTATGAGAATTTAATCATCTACAGATTTGAGCACTAACACTATCTTCTATCAAAAACTACCTCCCAAACTACCACCAAACATCTACATTTATACAAGAAGCTACCAAGCTGAGTTGGCCTTCAGATCCACAATTGATAGAAGTAATGGTAAAATCTGGGACCACACACTTCCCAATGATGGTTACCAACATTAATTTTATGATCCAATATAAATGCACAAGTCGGCCACAAAAGGAAACAAAACTAGACTCGTCGGTAAGCAAGATAACCGAGCAGCAGATAGACAATGTCGAGCGCCAGTGAAATAACCAACCTCCCAGGAGAGAACCAACCACACTCAATAACCAAAGGAAATCAACCAACTACCGACCAACTCGGTCAAAGAAGAAACTAAGAAACATAGACAAAACTCCAAATTCTTTTTGGTGCCACAGGATTGCAAAGGACCCGAGATGCTCCGGCATCAGACACCTGGGGTTATTTTGAAATGATTCTTTGAATCATTTGGTAGGTCTGGTCTGAGTTGTATCCAACTCAAATTTTGAAATCCATGAACTATCTTCCATTGGTCTATTCTTCCACTTAACTAGATATTCCATATACTATTTTCCTCTCATGCTCTTTCCAACTCTTTCCTTTAGAATCTATTCAACTTCATCATTCTGCTTCTTAGGATATTCTGTCGATACTATCATTTCTTCATTAGCTTCATGATACTCATATACATTAGCAATATTGATAATTGGTGATATGTCCATGTCATCAGGTAACTCTATCTCATATGCATTTCCACTGTCAAATTTCCTCAAAATCTTGCAAGGTCCAAACTTCTCCATTTTTAGTTTTCCATATGTGCCAATAGGAAACCAACCTTTCTTCAAATGAACCATCACTTCATCACCAGTGTCAAAAGTCTTTTGTCTTCTTGATCTATCAAATCTATCTTTGTATTTTTTATTACTCTCTTCCAGCTTCAACTTCACATCTTCATGCAATGTCTTCATGTATTCAGAAAATTTTACTCCTTTAGCACTTCTCTTATTCTCATCAGCAATGTCTCTCAAATCAGATATTCCTCTTGGTTGTGTGCCATTCACAATCTCAAATGGTGTCTTTCTAGTACTCCTATTCATTGAATTATTAGATGCAAATTCTGCTTGTGCTAACACAAAATCCCAATTACTCGGTGTGTCCCCAACTAAACATCTCAAAAGATTTCCCAAACTTTTGTTCACAACTTCAGTCTGTCCATCGGTTTGTGGGTGAAATGTAGAACTATATTTCAGTTCAGTGCCAAATTTCTTCCAAAGTGTTTTCCAAAAATATCCAACAAATTTTTTCTCTCGTTCAAAGATAATACTCCTCAGTAATCCATGCAATCTGACAATTTCCTTAAAGAAAAGATTTTCCATATGTACTTCATCTGATGTCTTTCTACAAGGTATGAAATGTGCCATCTTATAAAATCTATCCACAACAACAAATATTGAATCATTACCTCTTACTGTCTTCGGTAAGCCAAGAACAAAATCCATACTGATATCAATCCAAGGTTTCTCAGGTATAGCAATTGGTGTATACAATCTAGTATTATGACTTACTCCTTTTGCAACTTGAATAATACCACAACTTTTCATAAATTTCTGAACATCTCTATACAACTGCGGCCAAAAGTACTTTTCCTTCAACAAATTCCATGTTTTATTAATGCCAAAGTGTCTAGCCAAACCACTACTATGTTTCTCCTTTATCAAATTAGATCTCATTACTCCTCTTGGTATACATAATTGAATACCTTTAAAAAACATACCTTCCTAAATGAAATATTCATCCCATTTAGTATCTTGTTGATCTTGAATAGGTGCTTTGCACTTTCTCCATGGCTCAAAAAAATTAGGGTCATTTTCATACAAACCTCTCATCTCATCAAAACCAAGAACTTCAATTTTCATCTTAGTCATCAAAGATCTTCTTCTACTCAATGCATCAGCAACTCGGTTAGTGACTCCACTCTTATGCTTTATCACAAATGTATAACTCTGCAAATACTCAACCCACTTCATGTGTCTATGATTCAACTTATTCTAACTACCCAGATATTGTAAAGCCTTATGATTAGTATACAATACAAATTCACTCGGTATCAAATAATGTCTCCATTTCTTCAATGCTTGAACAATAGCATAGAATTATTGATCATACATAGAATATTTCCTTCTAGCATCATTTAAATTTTCACTAAAGAAAGAAATAGGTTTACCTTCTTGACTCAACAAAGCTCCAATTGCACTTCCACTTGCATCACATTCTACTTGAAATACTTCACTGAAATCAGGTAATGCCAAAATAGGTAATTTAGCAACCTTCTACTTCAGGGTCTCAAAACTTTTATTAGCTCCATGTGTCCACTTGAATTCTCTTTTGTCTCCTCTCATAGTCTCAGTCATAGCATTACAAATTGAATTGAAATTCCTTATGAACTTTTAGTAAAAACTTGCCAAACCATGAAATGATCTTACCTCAGTAGCATTCACAGGTGTAGGCCAATTCAGAATAGCTTCAACCCTTTTAGGATCCATCTTCAAACCATCAGCTAAAATAAAAAATCCCAATTACACAATCTCTTCTTGCATGAATGAACACTTTTTCAAATTTATCAGCAACTTTTCTTCTTTCAGTCTCTGCAAAACTTGTCTTACATACAAAAAAATGTTCTTCTCTAGTCTTACTGAATATCAAAATATCATCAGGCTATACAATCACAAACTTACCCAAGAATTTCTTCAAAACTTCATTCATCAACCTCATAAAAGTACTCGGTGCATTAGTTAAACCAAAAGGCATAACCAACTACTCATAAAAACCTTCCTTTGTCTTGAAAGCAGTCTTCCATTCATCACCTTCTTTGATTCTAATATGATGATACCCACTTTTCAAATCAATCTTTGTGAAATACTTTTCTCTAGTCAAACTATCCATTATGTCATCCATTCTCGGTATAGGAAACCTATACTTCACTGTTATCTTATTGATTTCTCTAGACTCAGTACACATTCTCCATTCTCCATTCTCCTTCAGTGCCAATACAATAGGTACTGCATAAGGACTCAAACTTTCTCTAATCAAACCTTTCTCTAGCAACTCTTTAATCTATCGGTTCAATTCCTGATTCTTGGTAGGTGTCAACCGATGAGGTGCCTTATTCGGTAAACTAGCTCTAGGAATTAGATCCATACAATGATCAATACTTCTTTTTGGTGGAAAACCATCAGGTACATTATCAAAAATGATATCACTATACTCAGTGAGTAACTTATCAATCTCCTCAGGGACATTATCTTTTGTTTTCTTACTTGGTTTATTAGGAACCACAAAAAAACATACATCATCCCTCTTCAAAGAGTTAACAAACTTCCTTCCTTCCATCAAGAAAAATTTCACAAATGTGCAAACATTACTAACAGGTTCTTCTATCAATGGTAACAAGATTTGTTTCTTTCCATTAGCCACAATAGTATACTTATGCAATCTCCCATCATATATAGCATGTCTATCATATTGCCAAGGTCTACCCAACAAAATATGACAACAATCCATAGGCATGATATCACATAACACCTTATCATAGTACTTTCCAATCTTCAAATTCACATAACATTGTTCACTTACCAGGAGTGTATGTTCATTGTTGATCCATGAAATCTGATAGGGCTTCAGATGTACCAACCTCTCCAACTACAATTTTGTGACCATCTCTTCAAATGCCAGGTTCTCTGAGCTACCACTATCAATGATTATCTTCCAAACTTTTTTAGAAACTCTACATCTGGTCTTGAAAAAACTTTTCCTTACCAGATCTTCTGTCTTGCTTTCATTCCATAGTGCTCTTCTTACCATCAAGTTATTTTATTTCTCAGGTTCAATCGGTGACTCTTCTTGCACCAAAGCATTTCTACTGCTACCAGCCTTCTTGCTAGCCTATGTATATTCAAAAGATCTATGTCCTTCTTCTCCACAATTATAAAAAATTCCTCAAAAACTTCCTCTGCTATAACCACCTTGGTAGTTACTGCCTCTACCTCTAAAACTTTCACCTTTCCACTCAGTCTTGCCTTTGTCTAGATTTGTCTTTTCTGGTTCAGATCTACCATTTTCACCATTAGATCTACCTCTTCCTCTAGGGAATCTACCACCATGACCTCTTTGTCTTTGCTCATGTAGTTTTCTCAATTTCTCCTCATCTTTCAAAGCAAATTGATAAGCCTCCTCAATGTTATCCAACTTGACCATGCTAATCTCCTCTTGGATGGAAACCCTCAAACCATTTAGGTATCTACTGATTCTTTCCACATCATCTTCATCATGTCCAGATCTAATATCTAATCTATATAATTCCTTAGTATACTCTTTTACCAAGCTTTCCTTCTATCTCAGACTTTGCATTCACCAAACTAGGCTAATCTGATAATCACAGGGTAAGAATTTTCCTTTCAACTTATTGACCATTTTACTCCATACCTTGATTTTGTCTTTGCCTTTCCTTTTCCAATATAATTGTAGATGTTCCCACCATAGGGATGCATGACTTTTCAACTTTGTGCTTGCAATCTTCACCTTCTTATCCTCAGGAATACTCTCATATTCAAAATACTTTTCCATCTCGGTGATCCAGTCCACCAATTCATCATAATCTAGCTTTCCACCATACTCAGGGGGATTGAAATGTGGTGTTGACTTTAGATTTGTCAAAGCCTTCAAAAATATTTCTTTTCCTTGATCCATAATAGGAGTAGGTTCTGCATTTGCCTGTTCTTCTTCAATTTCATCATCACTAACATCTTTAAGATGTCTGCCTCTTCTTTGGGCTATTTCCACTATTTCTAATCTAGCAGCAATCTGTCTTAGCATATCTACCAATCCTGGATCTACATCTCACCTCCCATGAACCATCTTGAAAACCTTCTACAATTGTAGGTCAAATCGCAATCTTCTACCCCACAACAATTCAACCAAGGCTTCAATAGGAACTTGCAAACCTCGATTCGTAGACCTAGATCAAGATCTAACTTGGCTTTGATACCACCTGACACAAGGAATAGGAGAAAGAGGGGCCAAAGGATGGCACACCCTAATGATCCAAGCCTACAACACACATGTGGAAGAAAAAAACAACAAGAGTGAGAGAGAGAATGCCAAATCTTTCATCAACCTTCATCAATTTGAATTAAACATGCCGGGTTGTAAGGCCTTCCTAGTTAGGGCCTAATATTACAATGAATTATAGAAGTCCTCAAACATGCAAGGATCTTCTACCAATATCTAATATAATACCTCCTATCTTCTATCAAAAACTACCTCCCAAACTACCACCAAACATCTACATTTATACAAGAAGCTACCGAGCTGAGTCAGCCTTTAGATCCACAATTAACGAAAGTAATGGTAAAATCTAGGACCACATGCTTTCCAATGATGGATACCAACATTAATTCCATGATCCAATATAAATTCACAGGTTGGCCACAACAGGAAACAAAACTAGACCCATCGGTAAGCAAGATAACTGAGTAGCAAACAGATAATGCCGAGCACCAGTGAAATAACTGACCACCTAGGAGAGAACCGACCACACTCGGTAACCAAAAGAACCTGACCAACTCGGTCAAAGAAGAAATCAAGCAACATAGAAAAAACTCCAAATTATTTTTGGTGACATAGGATTGCCAAGGACTCGAGATGCTCATGCATCATTCTTATGCTAAATTAAATCATACGCTCTTAACCAAAAATTGGTAACTCTTCTCTTAACATAAATCCAAGAGTGCATACCGTGATGATAGGCACAACTATCGTAAGCTTATACACACTATCAGCTCTCCCAGATGAACTTAGGAAATTGTAACTCTCAATTGGAGACTTCATAACTTAATTTGTACTACATATCTGACTTTCCATTCATGAACATAACATCATACATATGTCTACAACATAAGTATAAGGGCACAAGGCTCTACTACAATGGTACGTCCAATCACATATAGAACTATTTTTGGGACCTATCAGGAATACTCACTAATATAAATAACCATATTATTGTCTTTACTCAGAATCAACCTCTATGTCTATGATATCATGCTGATAACATATCCATGCAACATATGCTAAAGGATCTCTTCATCAGGCTTCCACACATCCTGCTTACCATATGTTTTCATCAATGAAAAACATACGGTCAATAATCTTTCTTGCTGGAAAATCTCCAACACTCTTCACTTGACCCATGGGACAATAATAATCCTAAACCTCCTAAAGGTCCCAGTGCCACTGCTACCCCAACAACACAACACCAACTCACCATGCTGAAGAATCCAATCTGGGCCACCAAAAAGTATAGCACACTAGAGGAACTAAAGAGAGATAAAGCCAATATGTCAATCTATGACATGTTGCAAAGTTATCCTTCGCAAAGAAAAGACCTCCTAAAATCACTGGATCATTCCAAATCGGTCCTATCAAGTAGTAACGCTAGAAATTCATCCAATGTAAATGTGGTCGAGGCAATGCCAACCATGTTCAAGGATAGGGTAGAAGTATCCCCATTCTTTCTCAACCTTAATATTTTTGGAAAGAACTTACACAACTATCTGATTGACTTAGGTGCTTAATGTAATGTCATGCCATTATCCATATGCCATAGCCTGGGGATGAACCCTCAACCAACCAACAGGGTTGTGATCCAACTTGACAAAATAGAGGTCAAAGTCATTGGGGTCCTAAAGGATACACGCATATAGTTAACCACTGACACCAGAATCCAAGATTACATCAACATACATGTGGTGGATATCTAAGAAACATACGACATGTTACTCAGGAGGGAGTGGAACCGGTCCTTGAGGGGTTGGTTCTCCACAGATTTCACTCCACTTTGGCTATCTTGGAAATATCTCAATAAATGAATCAAGATCAATGTTGAACACAAACTCAAGTAGATGATAACTGAATATAATGCCCCAAATGAAGTCCTATTCTCACAAGTCGATCTGGGGGTGTATCGATTCAATAAGGTTTTGAAATTTCACCTCAAAGAAGAAGAAAATTTAAATGATAGCTCTGTGCAATGGTTAGTACATACTCAAATTTATGAGGAGATCCTCAAAGAGTTTCTAGGAAATATGATGAAAAACATGAAATATCAAGGCCAAGATGTTGACCCAAACATATTAATGTTGTCAGGATATTATCACTTGCACCAGACAAATCACTCAGAGTTTGAATGGCTAGATTTGTAGAGCGTGATAAGTCAAGTAGTGAGCCAAATGTCTTCCATGCCTAATCTTGAAAAAGGGACAACAATGCATTCAGGTGATGATGGACCTCCCCTTTGTGAACAATCGTAGGTCCCTGCAATCGAGTGCCCAATACAAGAGGAATGGATCTCCTTCGATGCGGGTTTCTTACCCCCATGCCATGAAGGGTAGAGTGATGTGAAAGCCAAAAAAAAGATAAAATGGGTGCCCCTCTTTTCAAGGGAAAACCCAAGCACATAGGATATGGAGGCCTCAATCACAAAAATCTTATCACCACCAAAAAGCCCTCATGAACCTTAGGCTAGCATACATCCACTAAAGGATGCATTGGAGCCCCAATCTAAGCCCTCTTCTCATAAGGGTCATCCCATATAGAAGCTTAGGTTTGACAGCTCCAAATATAAACAAGGATCATGGGCTAGGATAGAGTTGGTCAATCCCTAAGGTTTTTCATACTATGCTGCTTATACACCAATAATGTTTCCAAATACGAGGCACTGGTGTGAGGTCTCCTCATGGCCCATGAAAAGAAGGTAAGGCCCTTGGTCATAGAAGGAGACTCACAATTAATAGTCAGATAGATCCAAAGATAGTATTCATGCACTGATAGGAACTTGGCATCTTACCATAATTGTGTGTGGGATTTGATCAAAAATTTTGAAGCATTTAATATCTGGAGTGTCCCAAGAAGAAGGACTATTGTCACTGATACTTTGGAAGTATTAGAAAGTTCCTTACAGCCACTGTAAAAGTCTAAACTAAAGAAATTCTTTGTTTAGCTGGTGGTCATGCCAACCATTCCAAATAATATCAAAAACTTCTAGGTATTCCAGGATGACCAACAGATACTGGAGTTCATCACGAGAGTTGGGGGTCTTTGAAAGACAAATCATTGATGAAGAAGAAGATGAAATGGAATAATCAGATGATCTAGGGATCTTAAACTTGAAGACTAATTCCATCCCAAAAGGGATGGTAGCCCTGGAAAGAATTTTTGACAAGGATGAACATGCTCACAAAAGAGGGGAAACACCAATAGTTGGAGGTGATGAATGTGAGCTCTACAATCTAGGTACATAGCTTGAACCTAGGGAGGTTCATATTTGAAAGGTTGGCATAGCCAAAGAAAAGTGGCAGATGGTAGACTTACTCATAGAGTACAAAGATGTCATAGCTTGGAGCTATGAAGACTTAAAAACTTATGATCCTATCATCATTGTACACAACATCCCATTAAACCTAGATGCTAAACCTTTTTCCAATGACAAAGGCTGATGAATATGGTGATTGATCCAATGATCCAAAAGTGTTATGAATAGTCCCAAGAGATAATTGAGAGGGTGGGGGGGGTGAATCAGTTATCTACAAGTTTAAATTATTTATCCAATTAAGTATACTTAAACATTAACCATAAAAAAAATGAAAGAACACTTGAACACAACACCAATATTTTCATTACGGGGAAACCCAAATAGGTAAAAACCCCGGTGGGACTTGATACCCACTAATATTTTGTACTAGTGTATAATGATCCTTGTTAGAAGATCCTTTACCCTATTAGGAGTAGCTTTACAATACATTAAGTACAGTAGACTTGGTCAAGGGTCAAACCCTATTAGGAGTCTTTTAAAATTGTCCCTGTTAGGGGAAAGGATGCACTATCAGAGAGCTCACTACTCAAATGGGTGAAGGCTACAACCTTCTGAATAACAAATACACACTATATCTGGATCTTGGTGAAGTGCACTTTGACCTACTATCTAGATCAGTTCCAATGAATAGAACAAGTACTTTACTTAGTCACATAGACCTTCTTCTGATGGATCAACACTTCGCACACTCTGCTCTGCTCTACTTAATCAACCATGAACCACACTCAAGCAATCACAAATGACTGCCTATAAATATCTTTCCTCCAAATGATATAATCAAGTTGGCCTATTAGAACCATCTTGAAACCATATTAGAGAAACTATAAAAAACTCAAATAAACATTATGTCAGCTCTATTATGCACGCAACTCATTCTAGGTCTTGTCTAATAAAATAAATGTAGATGCACGCTACACACTATCAGCTCTACCAAAACAACTAGAACTTTATTTGTAAGCTGAATTAACTCATGCACTCTTAACCAAACATTAAGAACACTTCTCCAAGATTAAATCCAAGGGTTCATACCCTCAAGATAGGTGCAACTCAAGAAACAATAAAATCTCTGTCGACTCTTCTGAACAAACACAGGAAACAGCTACTGGTGAATAGCAACTACATAACTTCACTTGTGTTCATCACCAGACTATGTGTCCATAACTCAAACATCAATAACATGTATTCAACATATATCCAAGTGTGCAAGGCTCCATGATAACTATACGGACAACCAAACATAGAACACTGTCTGTTACTCTATCAAGAACACTGCTAATACCAGCTGCTATATAACTATCTGTACTAACAGTTAACCTTTGTGCCCATGATATCATGTTGATATCATGTCCATGCTACATATACTAAAAGCTTACTACATAAGACTTCCACACATGCTACTTTCCATATGTTGTCATCAATGACAAACATACAGTCAGTACTAGCCTACTGGAAAATCTCCAACAATCTCGCCCTTTGGCATTGATGGCAACATGTGGAATGAAAAATCACCACCAACCCAAATGAATAATTCCATTATAACATTCTCCATTTCCTCTTCAAAACTTCCCCAAAGATGAATCCTCCATCTACTATAATATTTTCTAATATTCTCCATTTCCTCAACTGTACTACTATCATAACTAAATGTTGCTTCCCCCTAGTATATTGCTCCTCTTTTTACTTTTGTTTTTCATGACTCTATATATACTCCCCCTTTGACATCAATGGAAAAGGGAACCACTCATTTTAAGCACCAATACTAGTCCTGAGGTAGTGTAGTCAACCTTCCACCAGTCCCTAAGGACTAATGCCTTTCCTTCTATTTCTAAGTAGAATCAGGGAAGGGAATAACTCCCAACTTCTCCTTGAGATACTCAAAAGTATCCTTAGGCAAGGGATTTGTGAATATATCTACCAACTGATCTTTAGTACTCACATAGTCCAACTTGACTTCTTTCTCTGCCACTTTCTCTCTTAGGAAGTGATACTTGATCTCAATGTGCTTTGTCTTTGCATGCATCATAGGATTTTTTGACATATTGATAGTGCT
Organism: Chamaecyparis obtusa; assembly: GCA_027943335.1. Lineage (NCBI taxonomy): Eukaryota > Viridiplantae > Streptophyta > Pinopsida > Cupressales > Cupressaceae > Chamaecyparis > Chamaecyparis obtusa. The sequence goes on along the minus strand of BSBK01006896.1, from coordinate 82,029 downwards.
AGTGTTATCATAGTGAATAATAATAGGAGAATCAATCTGAATTCCAAAATCCTTTATCATCTTCTTGATCCAAACAATTGTAGAACAATTCAAGGCTGCTGCAATATACTTTGCTTTTGCTATTGACTGAGACATACAATTTTGTTTCTTTCTTGTCCAAGTGACAAGTCTATCACCAAGAAACATTTCTTCACCTGAAGTACTCTTTCTGTCATCAACACATCCTACCCAATCTGCATCAGTGTACACATGAAGCTCAACATTTTCTAAATTAGGATACCATAGACCATAATGTATAGTTCCCTACAAGTATCTAAATATTGTCTTTACTACCATGAGGTGACTTTGTTTAGGCTTTGCTGCAAATCTTCCAACTATACCTACTGCATTGGAAATATTAGGTCTAGTCTAAGTAAGATATATGAGTTTACCAATCATAGACTTATACAATGTTGTATCTACTGCTGGTGAGTCATCTTCTTTTGTAAGTTTGCATCCAGTGATCATAGGGGTTCCTACTGGCTTGCAATCATCCATCTTGAATTTCTTTAGTATCTCTTTCACATACTTTGATTGATTAATGAAAATCCCCTTTTCTATCTGCTGCACATTTAGTCCCAAAAAGTATTTGATAGGACCAATCATACTCATCTCAAACTCATTCTACATTTCTTTGGCAAATTCAGCACTGAGCTTGTCATTACCTCCAAAGATAATGTCATCAACAAATATAGCTACAAGTAGTAAACCTTCAGATGTCTCTCTAATGAATAGATTACAATCTGCTACTCCTTTCTTGAATCCAATCTTTGTTAAGTATCTATCTAGTCTCTCATACGATGCTCTAAGGGCTTTCTTAAGTCCATAGAGGGCTTTCTTCAATTTGCATACCATATCAGGTCTGTCTGATAAGGTCAAACCTTCAGGCTTCTCAATGTATACTTCTTCTTTCAAATCTCCATTCAGGAATGCAGACTTGACATCCATCTGATGAACTTTGAAGTTTTTAACTATAGCATAGGCTAGAAATAACTTAATAGCTTCTAATCTACTCACAGGTGCAAATGTGTCTGAATAATCAATGCCTTCTCTTTGCACATAACCCTTACATACTAATCTTGCTTTATTTCTTACTATTGTACCATCTTCATTCATCTTGTTTCTGAATATCCACTTTGTTCCAATCACATTCTTATCACTAGGTCTTGGGACCAGTTCCCAAGTGTCATACTTAATAATTTGATCAAGTTCTTCTTTCATAGAATCATGTCAATCGGATTCATTACAAGCATCTTCAACACTTAAAGGTTCAATCTGAGATAGTAAACATACCACTTCACTACTAGCTGAGTTCTTTGCTTGTGATCTTGTTAAGACTTTTCCACACTGATCTCCAATGATGTCTACCTTGGAATGATTTCTTGATGTAAACTTTGGAACTTTAGGTGATGCTGATTCATCACCCTTAGGATAATTTTCTTCACTTGTCTCAGGGTCATTGAATTGTTGGAATTAGGAGAGATAGGTACTCAGAGGGGAGGGGTGAATTAGTGCCTTCAAAACTTTAGTTGCAAAACCTTTCTGATCTATAACTAAATACTATGATAACCCATCAAAATAACTTGAATCTAATTGCATAAATCAATCATCTAGTTAACTTAAGAAAGTAAACAATATGAAATCAATATGACAATCACATAACACAAGTATTTTGGTAATGTAGAAACCCTTGTTAGAAGATAAAAATTGCGGTGGGGATGACACCCACAAATTCTTCACTACTGCAGATAGAAAAGGTTTTCCTGTTAAGGCTACAAGTTTTGATCACTTCTGGTTATCTTACCCTATTAGGAGTAACATATTAGATCAACTAGATCTACCTAGTTATAGGATTTAACAACACTATATGAAGTGTGTACCTGGTTAAGAGATTTATACAAAGACTGTTAAGTCTACTCTATTAAGAGATTTATCAAAACTCTATCACAATTGTCAGAAAGTAATTGGTAAACTATCTGCTAGTTGACAACTCAATTTTTTGAAATAGATCTATAAGTTATTATCAAAAATATCACCTTATCTGTGATGGTTCTTTGCTCTGATCTGCTCGATTGTCTTATCTGATTCTGCTCAATCTAAAAACCTCTATACTCTGTTCTGCTTGGTAAACTGATTGTCTTGAAGATAGGAAATTTCTTCAAGTGCTCCGTGATTCATATATATTAGTTCAACAACCTTATAAAATGGTGTGAACATATACAATATATAGTGTTCTATTTTGCTGCTTAAACAAAAAATTAGGTTACAAAAGAAAATCATAACCCTAAGATCTACGGTGCAAAATAACCTAGATCAACTAATACAAATAAGATAATCATTGCATTTAATGAATATCTTTTACAATAAATGCTCCTCGATCTTGGTAAACTATTTTATGATCTATTATAACCATTTGCATAGAATAATGTGTCATTTCTAAATACTGTCATTTACTGTGATCATCGATAAACACTGTATAATCTGCTCGGTGTTTACTGACCATTGGTGTCGGTGTCGTTGGTGCTCAGTTAACTGTGTGATGCTAGGTATAAGGCTTTATCAACTGCTCTATCTTACTTCTAGTTACCGACTGTCTCAATATAATAAACCGACTGACCTGTTTACTGTCCTTTGATACTAATGACAACCTAAAATGCTCAATAGAGATTAACAATCTCCCCCTTTGGCATTAGTATCAAAACTTCATAATGTATATAGACAAAATGTTTCTATATATCTCTTATATCTCTGCTATATACATATCCACTACAAAAACTTCTAAGTACAAAAGTACTCCCCCTCGGTGCATGCTCTCGGTATTATGTAATATACATATCAAAAAATATACTTTTTGGCATATACATGTTTTCCCCCTTTTTGATAATAATGCCAAATACCAAAAAAATATGTAATGTATACTTACATCTTATCAAAAATGTGCTGATGGGTTTTCTTCATAGACTCCAAGAGGTTTTCCCATTCCTCTTTCAAGTTGGTAAGAGCAATTTGCTCAAGACCGACTTGTGCATGCTTGTCAAAGATATTATCCAACACCAAAATCTCTGGTGTTGCCACAAGTTTCTCAACTTTGATACTAGGTGTTTCAAAAATCTTCAAGTAACGAGTGAGTTCTTTTTGTAACTCTGTGACCTGATCGGTGATGTGCTCTTCCTATTTCCTTAAGTCTGCTATCAGCCACTGGAGTTCCTGAACTCGGTTAATGTGCTTTAAGAAAGTAGTTGGCTCGATGATAACTACTTGTGTACTCAACTTGATTTCTTCTTCTAAACCTTTTATCTTTTCATTGATTTCTACAGTGAAGGTGTATGTAGTACAAAGCTTTATTAGCAGTTGACAGATTATCTGGGTGATGGATTTTACCTTGGTAATGACCTCAGATAATTTCACCTTGTTCAGTGCCACTTCAGTGCTAATCCTTTTTGCCAATTTGTGTTGAATATTTGACTCTACCCGTTCTTCTATTCTTTTGTCTGTATCTGTATCAAGGGCATTTATTTTGTCGGCAAGGTTGGCAAGTTGATCTAAAATGGGAGTATTCTCATCAATGTTTGTTTCTGGTACTATCTATTGTAGAATATCCCTTACATCATTTAACATTTCTTTACATTTTTGTTCTTGCCTCAATTTTTCTTGTGCCACTTTCCTCAAACATAACTCCCCATACCGGCTTAGTTCCTCAAGGCTTAGAGTTCTTGGGTCACATTTAGGTATAGCGATGACTTCATCAATGGTGACCGGCCCTTTGGCTTTCTTCTTTTTCTTCTTCAGGGCTAGAGGTGACTTCTTTTCACTTATAACAATAGCTTTTTCTTCACTCCTTGGAGTATCCTTACCAGTTGACACTATATCATCCTTCTTCTGCTCCTCGGTAGATTGAGTGGGAGTCTCGGTGGTAGTGTTAGGTTGGCTCACCTCAATTGACTTGGTTTCTTCAGGTTCCTTCTATTCTATAGACTATGCCTCTGGTTTGATAGGCTCATTTGTATCTGAAAGTTGCTCAAGTGCTTGAATCTCAGTTGTATTTTTAGTTGGCTCAGGATGAGGCATCAGGTTGTACTTGTGAAATTATTTCAACAACCTCTGCAAGTACAAGAAGTTCATCCGGTAGAGATGTACACACATTGTCAGTGTTTAATGCTTCATCTTTGTATTGTGTAATTATTACATCTTCATCATCCTTATCATTAGGATCACCATTAGTGATGTCCTCAATGAGTGCATCATCATCAGTTTTCTTTTGCAAGTGGATCTTAGCTTGATCTGGTGCATCCTGTGAAACTTTGATTTCTTCCTTTTTCTCAATGATATCAATTACCTCAATAACTAATATATTGGTGTCTTCTATTTTCTTGCCTTTATTATCATCAATGAAAATACTTTTACCTTTTGAACTGTGTCTCTTTTTAGACAGTTTCAGGAATGCTTCCTATTCAGCTTTCTCTTCTGCTTTCAAAATTGATGTCCATAGGGAGTCACATATGACATCCATATCATCTACATTCTCATCCATATCATCTACATAGCTCTATTCTTGACTAAAAATCTAGGTTGATACCTTTTCATGTATTCACTTACCTCAGCATAGCTAAAGTGTGTGGCTGCACAGCCTAGAGAGCATTCTCTTTTTCTTTTCTCTGTGTCTAAAGCAATAGCCCATCTTTCACTTATTTTATCATCAAGTTCCTTCGGTAGTTGACATGAAAATTCCATTGATACTCTTTTGAACTTGATCATCATTTGAACAATAGCATGTTCTATCTTTGTCTTGTCCTCAATTGACATGTTGAATTTACCTATGCTTCGATCATTAAGATTTCCATTCTCAATAATATCTTTAATTATTTCTTCTATGGTACTATCCCTATTACGAACTAGCTTAAATTGATCAAGATCATTTTCAGTGTCAATCTCCTCTATGTCTTCCTTACTCCTTATGTATTTCCTCTTTTTCTTCGGTGGTTCAACTGCCTTCTTGTTCTTTCTCTTTATGTATTTCTTTGTTAGTGTGGCTGCTCTCCTTTTTGCAACTTTTTTTGCTTCTTCTTTCTGCTCGGTTGATTGGGCTACAGTTGTTGAACATGTCCTCATTCCTTCAGGTTCTGGTAGCTGAATATCTTGTTCATCAATTTTTGTAGTTGAGATTCTTCTTCATCATTGGTGGGAGGAACCGATGTGTTATCCTTTTCTTTGTCTGACTCGGTCTCCTCACTGTCATAGGGTTTATCAGCTAGCTGTAACTAATCTTTGATTGCTTCATCAATCGATGACTCCTTATGTGAGTCTGATGTAGTTCCATATCTTGCTGAGAGATCCTTTTTCATTTTCTTTTCCCTTCTTGACATTTTACCGATCTCAATGTCCGTTGTGATTCTAGACTTAGCTTCCTCATACACTCCAAACCTACTAGCAGTGATATCAATTGGTAATGCTAGTAATGCATTCATAGATTTCAGAGCAAAATCATGATTCATCTCATAACCCATTGGTGCTAGCCATTTTGTTCTCAGTTGTACTACCTTTATCATTGAGTGGTTTGTGCTTACCACAAAGCATATGTCATCTTCAAATTTTCTTACTAATTCTTTTGGAATTCTACTTCTTTGTTGCATTATTGTTTGAAATTCCTTGAAATATGCATGGAACTCCTTGTTCACATTGTCTCCTAGACTTTTCATCATATCACCGATTTGGGCAGTTATCAGTCTGTCTGATTGCCAGTTTACTTTTCCAATACCTGGTACATATTTTTGCAAATAGAGGAATGTACAGACAAGAATTGATCCATACTTACATGTATTGGACTTCTTTTCTTTTATTGTCTTCATGTTGTCATGCAGTTGGTGTAGTAGTAGCTAGGTAAGATCAACCTGGTGATCTTTCTTTACAATTTTGTAAGCCATGTCCACGGTGCTGCAAGGTACACTATTCAGTTTGCTTGATTGAAATATCTTGTACCCAATGACATGAGCTACAAATCTTACCACTAGATCTTTGATAGTTGAAATATTTAGTGCCCTACCATCCCATTGAGCTCCAGTGTTCTTTTCTATGTCAGGATGAGATGAACTTCGAAATGCTTTGGCTTTGTTGGTTGTAGGATACCCAGTAACCCTACTTATAATCTTCTTGGTGACCTCAATTGGTTTGTCTAGCCAAAATTTGTCATCATGGAATTTTCTTCGCATGATTCGTATCCATTCATGGTGAAAAGATTGTGGAAAGTATGTGAAACACCATAACCCTAATTCCTCAATCTTCTTATGCTTAGATTTGATCTTACCATCCAATCCACAGACTTGATGATAAGCTACTATGATCTCAAAGTCACATACTTCACCAATCTTGTAGTGAATGTAATCCCTAACGTCTTCTGTTAACAAAACCTTATCAGGAATACTAGAGAATGTGCCCATATTGTCTGTTTGTGCTGTGACCTTAGGATGCGATTTGAATTTCTCCTCGGCAAAGTGTGCCCTAAAAATTAGTTCCACTTCCTCCTTAACATTCTGTGATTTGCTTTCGGTCGAAGATGATGCCATAAATTGTTTCTAGGGTTTTGGCAAGCAAATAGATAATCAATGTTCGGTAGGTGGATGAACTTACTATTTTTCATGAAAGAATTGTCGTTGGTTTGATCTAGTTGCTTTGAATATATTTTAAAAAATTGTTAGCTTGAACTCTTCTTTGTAAAATCTCCTTTCTTCAAAATTGAAATGTAACAATGAACTCTATTTCTGCGTATATATAGGGTTTTTTGATATTCCCGCTCAAACTTTGATGCATTAAATGTGCGACCTAACTTTCAATATGAGATGGTTGTCAGCTTGGTAAAGTCTTTTTCTCAGTTAACATAGAGTTTCTTCATCAGTTTGAACTATTTTTGGTTAACCTTCTATACTGATTACCGATGGGTAACCAACTCATGTTTCTTCTTTTATAGACTAGATGTCATTTGCAAACTTATAATATATAAACCATAGTGCATCTTTATTCATGTAGATTTGGTATATGTACATCATATATAAGGAACTATATGTAAAATGTGATCATTTGAAATGTCAGTTCCATACATACCTTTGTCATCTTAAGTGGAGGTACCGATGTCACCCAATCCAGTGGACGAGGTTTCACCGACAGTGTTACTTGACTCAGCATTCTCATTAGATGCCTTCTTCCACATTGTGTTCCTTAACTTTGTAATTTCTACAATGTTATATCCACTCTCAAATATATGGTTTTCATCAGGTGCTCAGTCTCTGTAGTTCTTGCTTACATGACCGACCTTGTGACAGTGCATACATGCCATTCCTACATTTGTCCACTTACTTGATTGTCCAATCTAACTCTTTCTGTAAGAGTTTGCTACAATATATCCATACCAACCACATGTAGTACAATTATTCCATGTATTATAATCCCAAACATATGAGTTACCTTGTCTCTTCGGTTGATATGGCTTTCATTGTAGTTTCTCTTTAGGTGTCCAGACCTGCTTCATTTTTGCCTTATAGTCCCTTCTAGTGTGTCCATACTTATTACAAGTATAGCATATTTTCTCCTCAGTAGTGTTATTAGCAATGTCATTCTTCTTTTCTTTGCATTCATGAGCTGGATGTCCAAACTTACCACAGTAATAGCAATATCCATTGAACTTAGGAATGACAGGAGGTTTACCTCGTGCTTTGCTTCTGCACACATTAGATGTATGTCCTGGTTTTCCATAGTGGTAACATGTCAACACTTCAGGTTTTTGACTTTGATTGTTGTTGACTCCTTTATCTTATTGTGATGATTCTCCAACACCGGTGTAGCCTATACTAGTTTTGCTTCCGAATTTCCTCTGATTAGTCAGAAAATCATCAATCTTTTTAGAGCTTTCCTCGGCTATCTTCATCATCTCAATGTGTTGCTTTTATTTTTTTATTTCATTTCTTAGTTTTTCATTATCTTCTCTAAGTGTTTCTACATCTTCAAGTCTTCTTGATAATTCTCCATTTACTTGGTTCATTTCTTGATTAACTATCATCATCTAATTTGATACTTGGAAGTGATGATCAGTGAGTCTCTGGATTTCACTTTCTTTTGCTTGAATTTGTTTAGTCATCGGTCTTCAATCTTCAATAGCTAGATTCCAATCTTGTTCAGCTTGTCTACCATTGTTCATGATTTCCACCATTCTCACCATTTGAGATTCATGACTAATTTGAAGTGCTTTCACTTGCTCGGATAGATGCTAATTCTTTTCAAATAACTCAGAGATTATGCTTTCAGATCCATTAGAGTTGCTTCCAAAGCTTGATCCAATATGATCAAATATGTCATCAATAGGTTCTTCATGATAGCTTATTTCATTCTGCTGAACTGCAAGGTTCTTTCTTTCAACCAGTAATTTCTTTAGTTCTTCCTTGGCTTGTTTATATTGTTCCACAAACATCTGCATTTGTATCTTCTGATTCTCAATAGTCTTGTTAGGCTTGTATCTCTCCATGACTTAGATCTTTTCCCTTTAGTGGTTAAACTATTCAACAAGAGAACTAAGCTCTGATACCAATTGTTGGAATTAGGAGAGATAGGTACTGAGAGGGGAGGGGTGAATTAGTGCCTTCAAAACTTTAGTTGCAAAACCTTTCTGATCTATAACTGAATAATGTGATAACCCATCAAAATAACTTGAATCTAATTACATAAATCAATCATCTAGTTAACTTAAGAAAGTAAACAATATGAAATCAATATGAAAATCACATAACACAAGTATTTTGGTAATGCAGAAACCCTTGTTAGAAGGTAAAAACTACGGTGGGGATGACACCCACAAATTCTTCACTACTATAGATAGAAAAGGTTTGCCTATTAAGGCTACAAGTTTTGATCACTTCTGGTGATCTTACCCTGTTAGGAGTAACATATTAGATTAGCTAGATCTACCTAGTTATAGGATTTAACAACACTATATGAAGTGTGTACTCGGTTAAGAGATTTATACAAAGACTATTAAGTCTACTCTATTAAGAGATTTATCAAAACTCTATCACAATTGTCAGAAAGTAATAGGTAAACTATCTGCTAGTTGACAACTCAATTGTTTGAAACAGATCTATACTTTCTTATCAAAAATATCACCTTATCTATGATGGTTCTCTGCTCTGATCTTCTCAGTTGTCTTATCTGATTCTACTCAATCTGAAAAACCTTTGTACTCTATTTTTCTTGGTAAACTGATTGTCTTGAAGATAGGCAATTTCTTCAAGTGCTCCATGATTCATATATATTAGTTCAACAACCTTATAAAATGGTGGGAACATATACAATATATAGTGTTCTATTTTGCCACTTAAACAAAAAATTAGGTTACAAAAGAAAATCATAACCCTAAGATCTAAAGTTCAAAATAACCTAGATCAACTAATACAAATAAGATAATCATTGAATTTAATGAATATCTTTTACAATAAATGCTCCTCAATCTTGGTAAACTATTTTACAATCTATTATAACCATTTGCATAGAATAATGTGTCATTTCTAATTACTATGCCATTTATTGTGATCATCAGTAGACACTGTATAATCTGCTTGATGTATACTACAATGCTTGGTGTTTACTGACCGTTGGTGTCGGTGTCACTGGTGCTCAGTTAACTATGTGATGCTCGGTATAAGGCTTTACTGACTCCTCTATCTTACTTCTAGTTACTGACTGTCTCAATATAAATAACTGACCGACCTATTTACTATGCTTTGATACTAATGACAACCTAAAATGCTCAATAGAGATTAACATGAATAAAATGTCAATACTGTCAAACATTTCTTCAATAACTATCTCACTAGTGGAGGGTCTAGGTTCTTCTTCAATCATCGGTGAGTAATCATGATGTCTTTCTTGAATCATAAACTTTTCAATAATCTTTACATGAGCACTTTCAATGATCTTCTTCAATCTTAAATTGAAACATCTATAGGCTTTACTTTTAGTAGAGTAACCAAGAAAAATACCTTCATCACTTCAAGCATCAAAATTTCCTACTGCTTCATCCCTCTTGATATAGAACTTTCTTCCAAAGATTCTGAAGTATTTTACTCTAGGAACATTACCAAACCATAGCTCATAAGGTGTTTTGTTAGTGCCAAGCCTTAATTGAATTCTATTGATGGTATAGACTACTGTATTGACCACATATCTCCAATAGGTGTGTGCAACTTTGCCTTCTATCATAATGGTGCATGTTGTATCAAGAATGATCTTATTCCTTCTTTCTGAAATTCCATTCTACTAAGGGGTTCTAGGTGCACTTAATTGTCTTTTTGTGCCATGTTCTTTGCAGTACTCATAGAATTTGTCAGAAGTGAATTCTCTTCCTCTATCCGATCTTAGACATTTTATCTTTAGTCCAGATTCATTCTCAACCTTAGCTTTGAATATTTTGAATTTCTCAAAAGCTTCTGACTTATCTTTTAAGAATTCAACCCACATCATCCTAGTATAATCATCAAAAAACAAAATTAAATACCTTTCACCATAGTATGATCTTGTTTGAGTTGGACCACATAGGTCTGTATGAATTAGATCCAACTTGTTCTCTGTTGAATTCTGCTTGCTCTTGAATGAATTTATCACTTGCTTCCCCATCACACATTCCTTGCATATAGTATCAACTATCTTTTCTATGCTTTGTAGATCTCTTACTACCTTAACATTACTTATCTTTACTATGTTATCAAAATTGATATGACATAGTATTTTATGCCATAACCAACTGTCATCAACTTTAGCAACAAAACAACTTGCTTCTAAATTGAGTTGAAAAACATTACCTCTTCTCTTTGTTCTTGATGCAATCATAACACCATCTTTGTTGTTAATGATGCATTTGTCATCTTTGAACTCCAAATGATAGCCTTTTCCAAGTAGCTATCCAACACTGAGAAGGTTATGTTTCAAACCATCAACATAAAGAACATCATCAGTACTATTCTTTCCATCCAAAGTGATGGCTCCTCTACCAACTATAGGTTTAGGATTTTTGTCTCCAAATCTGACCATACTACCATTGTATTTGTCCAAATGAACAAACCTACCTTTATCATCGGTCATGTGATGTGAACAACCACTATCTATAATCTAGTTTGTCCTTATGTTAGCTTGTGAAATTAATGCTAGTTCTTGATTCTCTTTCTTGTCTGTGTGAATTGTCTTGTTATTCATTTTGTCAACAATAGCGATGAATCCAATTTATTCTTCACCATATTCTTCATCTGAAACTCCATCTCCAGCATAGTAGCATTCCTTAGAATACTTAGGCTTGTAATCCTTTTTGAATTTTTTAGCTCTAGTGGGACACTTAGATGCAAAGTGACCAATCTTATTACATGAAAATCACTCAAATTTTAATTGATGTTAGGAATGAATGCTGAAGCCTTTGGTAGTCATTCTGTAGTAGTGGTTTTTGCATTCATGACTATGATTGTCATTGATGTCAACACAGTGTTATTCTGGAGTTTAGCAGAGAAGCAGGCACAGTTTTGTTTTGCGCACATGTTATATTGCAAATTGATTTATGCAAAATTGATGGTATGTTCTTTGGTGTGTTATTAACCTATGGTTAAGAATGCAAAAATAAATTCATTTATTCATGAAAGTTATAAGCATTTTGGTGGAAGCAGTATTCTAGCAGTGTTCCTGAGTAGCGGTTTTTGGTAATCGGAGGATATCTCCTAATCAGGTAGGAATCTGATTATGCGTAGTTAAAGGGAGGTTTGAGACTCATTGGTGGTGACTTGGTTCATAGTGCAAACTTCAAGGTCACACTATTGGAAAGTTATTGTATTTGGAAGCTGACAGTTTTTATGTAATTCTGATGTAGCGGGTTGAAATTATTATTTTGTATTTGCATGCCGACTCATTTGTAATTATTTCAGTGGGGTATAAAGGAAGGAATTTTTTCCTTGTTTTAAATGGATTTTAATAGTTGTGATATGAAATTTTGAAAGTTGTGATGCGAATGTATGCATGAAGTGAAGAAAAGAGAAAATTCAGTGATGAAGGAAGACTTATGAAGTACAGAGATCTGGATTTGTGATCTTGTGTAGTAGAGAGTGTGGTTTTGGCATAGTGTGAACGAGGTAACATATTTCATATTATTCTATTAAATAATCCTAAGATCTGGTGGACAGTGAGTTCAGAGATCTTGCCTTGAAGCTATTTGGGCAGTGGGTCCTTCTATCTTCCATAACTCCTAACAGGGTTAGAATCTTTTAACAGGGATTCAAAATCTTCTAACAGGGATTCATATGTACTAAATGCATTTCATAAGACTCCTAACAGGGTCCATCCTTTCACAAGGAACTTTCATATTAGTGCATCATTTTGTGGGCATCATTCCCACCGGGGTTTACTCTTTGATCAAGAGTTTCCCTAGTTAACATATCTTGTGTTATTGTGTCATTGTGTATGATTATCTTTCTATGGTTGGTTACTACATTGATTATATGGTTTAATGCTATTGAAGTTGATATTCAAGTTGATAAATGGTTTAATTATCAGATAACTGATTCACCCCCCCCCCCTCTCAGTTATCTTGGGGATCTCTACTTTCTAACAATTGGTATCAGAGCGGCAAGACCTTGAAAGAGAAGTTTAAAAACTTAAGGAGATCTATGGCAAATTTCAAGAAAGAAAGCCCTAAGTTTGATGGAGTAAATTTTGATAGCTGGAAAGAAAAGATGAAGACACGTCTCTTGTGTTTAGGACCAGGTTATTGGTTGATTACAAAGAATGAAAGGACTATAATTGAAGAAGGAAATCTTGAAACAAGTACTAAAGATTAGGTAGATCTATTCATGTGTAACATACTTGCAAGAGAAGCACTTTTATCAGCACTTTCGAAGAATGAATATAGTCAGGTAAAAGGTTTAACTAGATCTCATGATATTTGGAAAGCTTTACATTCTACTTTTGAAGGTGATGAACATGCAAAGAAAGCTAGGTTACATAATTGGATTTGTGCATTTGAAGACATAAGAATGATGGAAGATGAATCTATTAGAAGCTATATTGGTAGGATGTCAGAAATTGTTGCAAGAATAAAGTCTTGTGGAGGTGAAAAGATAGAGAATGAAGTAATATGGAAGATTTTGAGAACATTGACACTGGTATTCAAGAAGACTACACAAATGATTGAACAAGTGATACCTTATACACCAACCTTTTCAAGAGAAACTCTTCTTGGAAGATTGGAAGCTGCAAAGACAAATTTGAGATTATCAGGAGAACTACCTAGAGTGGAGACAACATTCAGTGCTCTTAGCATCAGACCTACTTTGTCTAGAAGTAAAAGTGTGAATGGAGATTATGCCAGCAGTAGCAGATCCAAATCTGATGAAGATAAGAAGATTGAAGAATGTATTTCCTTTCTTGTGAAAAGGGAACCAGATGGTAAGAAAATCTTTAAATGTTGGACATGTCAAGAATATGGTCATTTTGCATCTAAGTGTCCTAAGAGAGTTAAGAACTATAGAAACAATTTTAAGCCTAGAAGATCTAAAGAATGTTATTATGCAAATGATGAAGAAATTGAAGCAGGAATTGAAAGACATTTGAGTGATAGTAATAATGATAACTTTGATGACATAGGATTTGTAGCAATTAAGGAAGAAAATTATGAATCTGATATTAAAGAAGAAAAAGCCTTAGTTTCCCAAGTTGAAAAGAAAGCTGATTGGATTATAGATAGTGGTTGTTTACATCATATGACTAGTGATAAAGGAAAGTTCATAAAGTTTAACAATTATGATAGAGGAGTTGTTAGAGTTGGTAACAATGCACCTTGTTTGATTAAAGGTATAGAATCTATTACTCTTGATGGAAAGACTAATATTGATGATGTTTACTTTGTTGATGGATTGAAACATAATCTTTTGAGTGTTGGATAGTTAGTGGATAAAGGATATCAAGTTTGGTTTACTAAGAAAACTTGTGTGATTAAGGATAAAGATGGAAATCTGATTGGAACATGATCTAGAACCAGAGGTAATGTATTTCAGTTGAACCCTACTGAGATGACATGTTTGATGACTAAGATTGGTGATAGTTGGTTATGGCATAGAAGGTTTTGTCATATAAACTTTGATAATATTGTGAAAGTAAGTTCTACACTTGTAGTAAGAGATTTACCTAAGATTATGAAGCCTACTAACATGATTTGCAAGGAATGTGTGATGGCTAAGTAGAAAAGGGGTTCATTTCCTAGCAAGAAGTTCACATTTACAGAGAAGTTGGAGATTGTTCATATAGACTTGAGCGGTCCTACTAGCACTAGAGGATTCTATGGAGAAAGGTATTTTATGATTCTTGTTGATGATTTTACAAGAATTATGTGGATTGCATTTTTGAAAGAAAAATCTGAAGCATTTGATAAGTTTAAGGTTATGAAGCATAAAGTTGAGAATGAATCAGGAATGAGGATTAAATGTTTAAGATCTGATAGAGGTGGAGAATTTACATCTAAAGAGTTTCACACCTTTTGTGAAGTAAATGGTATTAAGAGACAGTTATAAGCCGCTAGAACACCTGAACAAAATGGTATTGCAAAAAGAAGGAATAGATCAGTGACTGAAGTAGCTAGAGCTATGTTGTTTGAAGGTGATTTGGCAAAGACATTTTGGAGAGAAGCAGTGAATATAACAGTATATACAATGACCAAAGTACAAATTAGAGCAGACACAGACAAGACACCTTATGAATTGTGGTTTGGACATGCACCCTCAGTTAAGTATTTTAGAATTTTTGGAAGCAAATGTTATATTAAGAGAGGTGATGATATAGGAAAGTTTGATCCTAGAAGCGATGAAGGAATTTTTCTTGGATATTCTTTGAAAAGGAAAGCATATAGATGTTACAATAAGAGAACTAAAACTATTGTTGAAAGTGCAAATGTAAAAGTTGATGAGAAGTTTAAAATTCAGGAAAGAATGCTTGATTATGAATCTGATCAAGGAACTAACCCTTAGCCTAACATTGAAACTACTAAACAATTTTTTGAGACTGACAGTGAATTTTTGAATGAAAGTCATGTTGAAGAAAACAGAGAAGAATCTAGAGAAGAATCTATAGTTGAAGAAAGATCAGTGACTATGACACCTAACAGATATATATCAAGACATCATCCGATTGAACAAGTGATTGGAAGTTTGGACAGAGGAGTTATGACTAGAAAGAAGGTACATTTATGTTTGATTTCTCAAATTGAACCTAAGTCTACAAATGAAGCTTGTGAAGATGAACATTGGATTAAAGCTATGAAAGAAGAATTGGATCAGATTGAAAAAAACAAGACATGGGAATTGGTCTCTAGACCTAAAGATAAAAATGTGATTGGAACTAAATGGGTATTCAGGAACAAGATGAATGAACAAGGAGAAGTAATTAGAAACAAAGCAAGATTGGTATGTAAGGGATACTCACAGCAAGAAGGAATTGATTATGAAGAGACTTTTGCCCCTGTGGCAAGACTTGAAGCAGTAAGAATATTTTTGGCTTATGCAACATTTAAGAAATTCAAAGTGTATCAAATGGATGTGAAGTCAACATTTCTGAATGGTGAATTAGAAGAAGAAGTCTACATTGAGCAGCCTGAAGGTTTTCCTTTGACTCAAGAAGGAGACATGGTATGTAAACTAAAGAAAGCATTGTATGGACTAAAGCAAGCACCTAGAACTTGGTATGCTAGATTGGATAAGTATTTGTTAAAATTGGGATTTACAAAAGGAACAGCTGATAGTAACTTATACACAAAAGAAATTGAGAATGGATTGTTAGTTTTGGTTATTTTTGTTGATGACATTATTTTTGGAGGAGAAGATGAAGCTAGTGACAAATTTGCTGATGAAATGAAGACAAAATTTGAAATGAGTATGATTGGAGAAATGAAATACTTTTTGGGATTACAAATAACACAAAATAAACATGGTATCTTTGTAAGTCAGAAAAAGTACTTGAATGAATTTTTGAAAAGATTTGGTATGGATAATTGTAAACCAGTTGGAACACCTATGGTTATAGGACATAAACTATCTAGTAAAGATGAAACACCAACAGTTGAGAAAAAGAAATACAGATCCATGATTGGTGGATTGTAGTACTTGACACACACTAGACTAGATATACAACATTTAGTTGGAATGGTAGAAAGATTTTAAGCTGAACCTAGAGAGTCACATTATGCAGCAGTAAAGAGGATATTGAGATATCTTAAAGGCACAATGGACTATGGATTGTGGTATGAAAATTTTGATGATTTTACCCTATGTGCATATACTGATGCTAATTAGGGAGGCAGCATTGATGATAAGAAAAGCACTAGTGGTGGAGCCTTTTTTCTTGGAGGAAGATTAGTTTCTTGGTTGAGCAAAAAGCAAAAAGGTATCTCACAAAGTACAGCAGAAGAAGAATATGTAGCAGCAACAAACAATTGTAATCATATAATTTGGATGAAGCAAATGTTGATGGACATTGGAATCAAGTTTGATGAGCCTATTGTCATACATTATGACAATACAAGTATAGTTAGTATGTCTAAGACTCCAGTTTTACATTCTAAAACAAATCATATAGAGATCAAGTATCATGTTGTAAGAGAGAAAGTTGCAGAGAAAGATGTCAGACTGGAGTACATAAGCACAAAGGAGTAGATAGAAGATATATGTACTAAGCCTTTGCCTAAGGATACATTTGAGTATCTAAGAGGTATGCTTGGGGTTATGCCCCAATCTACTCTTGAGTAAAGATGTAGGTGGTTGCATCCATCCAGTGGAATATGGCCCTATCTATTTTTTGGATTGGATGTTGGTACTTCCTCTATGGGGGAGTATGTGTATTTGAACTGAGTCATTGAGGACTCTAGTGAATATGTATTTTCTGAACAGTGTCTTTTGACATTGAGCTATTGTTTGACATAGTGATAGAATTTGTGTCATTGATGTCAATGGGGGAGAGAATCATGAAAAATATTGAGGAACTACATTTTTTGGAGAGACTGAATAGGATAACGAAGCAAGATTTGATTGATGAAGAGTAGCAGAGTAGTTGAGCAGCAGTGATTAGATTTTTGGAACATTGGATGTTTTTCATCTATGTTGCCATCAATGCCAATGGGGGAGATTGTTAGGAATGAATGCTGAATCCTTTGGTAGTCATTCTATAGCAGTGGTTGTTGCATTCATGACTATGATTGTCATTGATGTCAACACAGTGTTATTCTGGAGTTTAGCAGAGAAGCAGGCACAATTTTTTTTTTCGCACATGTTATATTTCAAATTGAGTTATGCATAGCTAATGGTATGTTATTTGATGTGTTATTAGCCTATGGTTAAGAGTGCAAAAATAAATTCATTTATTCATGAAAGTTATAAGCATTTTGGTGGAAGCAGTATTCTGGCAGTGTTCCTGAGTAGTGGTTTTTGGTAATCGGAGGATATCTCCTAATCAGGATGGAATCTGATTCTACGTAGTTAAAGGGAAGTTTGAGACTCATTGGTGGTGATGTGGTTCATAGTGCAAACTTTGAGGTCCCACTATTGGAAAGTTATTATATCTGGAAACCGACAGTTTTTATGTAATTCTGATGTAGTGTGTTGAAATTATTATTTTGTATTTGCATGCCGACTCATTTGTAATTATTTGAGTGTGGTATAAAGGAAGGAATTTTTTCCTTGTTGTAAAGGGATTGTAATAGTTTTTATATGAAATTGTGAAAGTTGTGATGTGAATGTATGCATGAAGTGAAGAAAAGAGCTAATTCAGTGATGAAGGAAGACTTGTGAAGTATAGAGATCTGGATTTGTGATCTTGTGTAGTAGAGAGTGTGGTTTTGGCATAGTGTGAAGGAGGTAACATATTTCATATTATTCTATTGAATAATCCTAAGATCTATTGGACAGTGAGTTCATAGATCTTGCCTTGAAGCTATTTGGGCAATGGGTCCTTCTGTCTTCCATAACTCCTAACAGGGTTAGAATCTTTTAACAGGGATTCAAAATCTCCTAACAAGGATTCATATGTATTGAATGTATTTCATAAGACTCCTAATAGGGTCCATCCTTTCACAAGGAACTTTCATATTAGTGCATCATTTTGTGGGCATCATTCGCACCGGGGTTTACTCTTTGATCAAGAGGTTCCCTAGTTAACATATCTTGTGTTATTGTGTCATTGTGTATGATTATCTTTCTATGGTTGGTTACTACATTGATTATATGGTTTAATGCTATTGAAGTTGATATTCAAGTTGATAAATGGTTTAATTATCAGATAACTGATTCACGCCCTCCCCCTCTCAGTTATCTTGGGGATCTTTACTTTCTAACAATTGACCTTCATATTTTACTTTTCCTTTCTTTTCTCTTTTGGAAATCATAGCAATAAAATCATCTAATGTTATCTCTTCATCATCATCATCAAAATTACTAGAAGTGTTTGTAGATTTCTTACCATGAACTGTTGCTTTGAAAGCTGTCTCACTCTTTGGTTCTATCTTCAATCTTGAAATCTCAAAAGCTGAGATCTTGCTGATCAAGGTCTCTCTCTTGAAATTTGATGTAAGCTGCATGGTCTCATCAAGGATTTTGATCTTTCTTTCATATTATAGAGTAAGAGTAATCATCAACTTGTCAATAATGTCCTCCTTAGAAATCTCTCCACCATTGTTCCTGATTCCAGCAACTACTTCATTAATCCTCTAATTATAAGCTCTGATATTTTCTTCAGGCAACATCTCTAATGCATTGTATCTTTTCTTCCATGTCTTTCTACATGCATCCTTTTCTTGTTTGTCTCCTTCAAATATGTCTTCAAGGTGCTTCCAAATTTTATGGGTTGTATCTATCTTTTTTACTTCTGAAAATTCACCATCAGATAGGGTACTGATAAGGGCTTCTTTAACAATAGCATTCTGATGAAACAATTCTTTTTGTGCATCAGTAGCATCATCTTTTGCAAGGTCTTCTAAGGTAGAAATCTTGGCTGCTTTGATAGTTACATTAAAAACTTCAAAAGCAACGCACTACAAATGAGTCACCATCTTGTTCTTCCAATCAAGATAATTCTCTCCATCAAACTTAGGACTTTCTTTCCTGAAGTATGCCATCTAATCAACCTCAAGCTATTAAAATTTCTCCCCAAGGCACTTGGCTCTAATACCAATTGTTAGGAATAGTCCCAAGAGATAAATGAGAGGGGGAGGGGGTGAATCAGTTATCTACAAGTTTCAATTCTTTATCAAATTAAGTATACTTAAAGATAAAGCATAAACACAATGAAAGAACACTTGAACACAACACCAATATTTTGGTTATGAGGAAACCCAAATAGGTAAAAACCTTGATGGGACTTGATACCCACTAATATTCTATACTAGTGTATAATGATCCTTGTTAGAAGATCCTTTACCCTGTTAGGAGTAACTTTACAATATATTAAGTATAGTAGACCTGGTCAAGGGTCGGACCCTATTAGGAGTCTTTTAAAATTATCCATGTTAGGGGAGAGGACGCACTGTCTAAAAGCTCACTGCTCAAATGGACGAAGGCTACAACCTTCTGAATAATAGATACACACTATATCTGGATCTTGGTGAACTATGCTTTGACCTATTGTCTAGATCAGTTCCAATGAATAGCACAATTACTTTACTTGGTCACATAGACCTTCTTCTGATGGCTCAACACTTCACACACTCTTCTTTGCTCTTCTTAATCAACCATAAACCACACTCAAGCAATCACAAATGATTGCCTATAAATATCTTTCCTCCAAATGATATAATCAAGTTGGCCTATTAGAACCATCTTGAAACCATATTAGAGAAACTATAAAAAACTCAAATAAACATTATGTTAGCTCTCTTATGCACGCAACTCATTCTGGGACCTATCTAATAAAATAAATGTACATGCACACTACACACTGTCAGCTCTACCAAAACAATTGGAACTTTCTCTGTAAGCTAAATTAACTCATGCTCTCTTAACCAAACATTAATAACACTTCTCCAAGCTTAACTCCAAGGGCACATACCCTCAAGATAGGTGCAACTCAAGAACCAATAAAATCTCTGTCAGCTCTTCTGAACAAACACAAGAAACTGCTACTGGTGAATAGTGACTGCATAACTTCACTTGCGTTCATCACCAGACTATGCGTCCATAACTAAAACATTAATAACATGTCTTCAACATATATCCAAGCGCGTAAGGCTCCATGATAACTATACAGACAACCATACACAAAACACTATCTGTTACTCTGCAAGGAACACTACTAACACCAACTGCTATATAACTATCTATACTAATAGTTAATCTCTATGCCTATGAGATCATCCTGATATCAAATCCATGCTACATATACTAAAAGCTTACTACATAAGACTTCCATGCATGCTACTTTCCATATGTTGTCATTAATGACAAACATACAATCATTACTAACCTATTGGTAAATCTCCAACAAAAAGGATGTAGAAAAGTTACTTGATGCCAAGATTATCTTTCCCATTCGACATTCGACTTGGGTATCAAAACTCATCCCAGTAAGAAAGAAAAGAGAAGTGCAGCTCTATGTGGATTTCTAGAATCTAAATAGATCTTCTCAATAGGGAAACTACCCCTTACCATCCCTCGAAGAACTATTGCAAGTGGTAAATGGATCTCAAATGATGTCTTTCCTCGATGGTTACTATGGGTATAACTAGGTCATGGTAAAAGAAGAAGACTGCCCAAAGACAACATTCACAACAAAGTGGGGGATTTCTTCCTATCATCGTATGCTATTTGGTTTGATCAATGTGGGAGCCACTTTCTAGTGAGCTATAGATGAGGCATTTAAAGTCCTGGTCAATAAGTGTATTCTTATTTCTATGGATGATCTCATAGTATTCTCTAGGAACCATGTGGACCACATTGAAGATTTGCACAAGGTGTTAAAAAGATATCGACATTATGAAATCTCACTAAATCCTAAGAAGTGTGTTTTTGGGGTAATCGAAAGCAAAATCCTCAGATACATTATATCTAAAATAGGCATTTCAATCGAACCTGAAAGAGTTGAGGCTATTCTCAAATTGGTCCCCCCAAACAGTCGAAAAGAGCTTAAGTCTTTCTTTAGTAAGATCAACTTCGTTAGGAAGTTCATCAATGGGTTAACAGAGATAGTATGTCTATTGAATAATATGTTAAAAAAGGATGCTAAGATTTAGTGGAATGCATTGGCTAAAGAAGCAATTGAAGAGATTAAGATGTCCATTACTACCACTCTGGTTTTGGTCAGCCTTGATTACCTTCTGCCATTCAAGGTCTACTCTTTTACATTAGAACATTTGTGTGCAGGCATCCTCACCCAAAAGAAGGAAGGGGAAGATGAGAGACCGATAGCCTTCATTATCTGTCCCTTGAAAAATGCTAAACTCAAATACCCCAATCTTGACAAACAATCTTTCACCTTGGTTAAAGCTATCAAGAAGTTTAGACATTATATTCTCTGAAGAAAAGTTATCACCATTGTTCCTGATCCAGCTGTCAAATCCTTACTAATGGAAGATGAGTTGGGAGAGAGAAGGGGGAAGTGGATAGCTATACTACAAGAGTTCAACATCAAGATCTAGCTA
Source organism: Chamaecyparis obtusa (assembly GCA_027943335.1). NCBI lineage: Eukaryota > Viridiplantae > Streptophyta > Pinopsida > Cupressales > Cupressaceae > Chamaecyparis > Chamaecyparis obtusa. The sequence continues at coordinate 60,308 of BSBK01006896.1, read as the reverse complement.
ATGAAGTTAGTGAGAGGTCAAGGTCTCACCAAGATGATGGAAGAAATAGAGAAAGGTTTAGTGTGCCAAGTGTACACCAATGAAGGAGTGGTCACTAATGTTTGGTATCAAGATATAGTCTACTATTTGCTTCAAAACCATTACCCAGAAGGATTAAATGGTTCTTAGAGGAGATCCCTAAGGAATAAGAGTGGATCCTATATGCTAAAAAATGGAAATCTCTACAAGTGCAATTACAATGGTCTCTACCTACGTTGTTCAGATCAGACAGAAGCTGAGAAAGTTCTCATGGAGTTTCATGACAAGTAAGGCACATGGCATGGGTCACCCGAAGCCACGACCCATCAAATATTGAGTTCCAATTTTTATTGGCCAATATTGTTCAAGGACACTCATGAGCATGTGCGTTCATGTCATGTTTGTCAAACCAGTGTTGTATAGGAGATATTTAGTGATGCCTTTATAGCCAGTTTATGAGGTACATCCATTTACCCAATGGGGGATGGATTTCATAGGGATGATTAACCCTCCTTCTTCTGTAGGACACATGTACATATTGACTGCAACTTACTACTGCACATGATGAACAGAGGCACAAGTTCTGAGTAATTGCACCACTAAGGTGGTAACCAATTTTTTAAAGGAGTTCATTATCACATGGTTTGGAATGCCTTTCTTTCTAGTATGTGACAATGCTCCTTATTTTTCATCTACATCCCTCATTCAATGGGCCTTTGAAAATTAGGTAATTCTCAAATTTTCATCCAACTATTATCTATAAGGGAATGGGGTTGCCGAATCAATGAATAAAAACTTAACGATGATAATCAAATGCCTTTTGGATGATAACCCTTGGGATTGACACACTCAATTGAAGTACACCTTGTGGAAAGACTACATGAGAATCAAAAATGCCTTAGGGACTTTCCCCTACCATTTTATCTACAGACTGCAACCCATTTTTCTGATGAACCTAAAAATACCAATGTTGAGATTCATGGATCAATATGTCAAAGGTGAGGATCGGGTGCAGATTTTCCTTATGAACTTGTTGGATCTAGAAGAAAAGAGAACCATGGCTCTAGAGCATGTGGCCAAACATCAAGCTATCATCAAGCATTGGTTTGACAAAAGAGAAATAATAAAATCCTTTAGGATTTATGATCTAGTTTTGATGTAAGATAAAGCAAAAGAAAAACCAGGAAGCCACACTAAATTCCAATGTCTATGGATAGGATCTTTCCAAATTGTAGAAATTCTAGGAGAGAATACTTTCAGAATTAGTTCTCTTGATGGAGAATTGGTCGCATTTCCCATTAACGGCTAGTTTCTCAAGCACTACTTTGGGTCTTCATGGATATTTGTTTTTTTCTTGTATATTCTTTTAGTTTAGAGTCTCTTCTTCTTGTCTTTTCTTTTGAGTCTTGTCTTATGTGTCTTTTCTTTGGGTCTTTTGGTTTGCGTCATCTTAAGGGGTAGGTATTTCTTGAGCTTAATGATCTACATCAGGTTGTCTGAGCAAGAGATAAGGGTCTTCCTTTGTCAAAATGTTTGATTTAATTTTGTCTTGCAATGAGCCAAATACAAAGGTCAGAAGTCAGGTGTTTTCCTCTTAGACTTCTCGAAAGGATTCATCAAAATGAACCTTCCTCAATACTAATACACATTTAAAAGGGATACTAGAATAGGAGCCTCTTAGATAGGATTCTGGTCAAAATCAGGTAATGTCCATGGTTGCGGAGAAGGTCAGAGGTTAGAACCCTCTCCCAACTAGAGAGAAGACTAAAATAAAAAGCAAGAAAGGAAAAAAAGAAGGAACGCATAAAGACAAGGTCAACAAAGAAGAAAGCTCACAAACTAGGGTAGCACAGTCTAAGCACTACCCCAATTTCAAAAAAAAAAAGGAAAAAAGAGACAATTTTGATAAGAGCAGAAAAAAAAATGCAAAAAAGAGTTAGCCTAATCCATCTTGTACCAAGAATTGAACAAAGAAGAAACAAATTATCCAGATTGCAATGATGCGAGTAACTCAGTTTCAATCTAACACATGTTGAGTCTAAGAGCCCTCCAAAGAAGTTTAAAACTTTGAACAAAGATCATCTGTGGGAGGGGAAGGGTGATTTTAGAAACCTCTATCGGGGCTATAAACACCTTCCTCATAGTAGAGAAAGGTTAAATTTACTCTTGGCCAAATTTGGATTCGTGCGATGTTATCTGACGATGATTGGTTGAGAATCAAGAGAGGCTTACAATAAGGGATTCCTGGAAAAATTGAACACACATAAACACACACTCGATGTGGATGTAATTATTTCCTCGATCTTGATGATGATAGGATAATCACTCTAACTAAAGGCCTTGTGTTTGGCTCACTGTGAGATGATATTATTTTAGGATGGAATGGCTTTGGGATACTCAGGTTGTTTCCCTTTCTTATGTTGGGGCTATTTGTTGTGGTTCCACAACCATGCTCCCCTCTTAAGCCACTTGGCTTCAGGGACCCCCCTCTTTCTGGCTTACTCTAGGTTGTTTCTCTGCTTGTCTATTTAGTTGTGTCTTTAGGTCTAGTTGTTCTTTTTTGGGATCTTGTTTGTGTTTCTCACTTTCACACTTTCGGTGGTCAGCCGCCCCTAAAAGTATGAAAGGCCTGAAAATCTGGTAAACCAAATGCATAAACTAGGGTTTTGGAATTTTAGGGGTTCGAATACTAAAAGGTTCGATTCTCAAAAGAGAATTGGCCTTTCGGCACTTTGGGCTTCTAGAGGTCGGGGACCCCTGAAAGGATGAAAGGTCGATCGGTGGAGGTAGCTGATGTCACCCTCGCCAGTTGCCTATATAAGGTGGAGAACCTTCATTTTTCCCTCACTTTTTCTTTGTTTGTGGTCTTTTTTTAGAGTTTTCAAGCACGTGTATTTCCCTCAATTTTTCTGCTCCTCGGATGCTTGTGTCTTCTTCCTAGCTTTTCATCTCGCAGCTAGTTTGAGGTTGGCATTGTTCTCTTTCCCTCTCTCCTTTTTGGTTTTGGTTTTTTTCCTTTCATTTTCTTTCTTAGATAGTGTTTGAGCTAGGGTTTGTCAGTTTTGGTCGGTCTTGTCCTGCTTTGGGGTCACAAGGTTTGCCCCCCTAGACCCCTTAGCCATGGGTTTGTGGTCAGACCCATTTTCGAGATCATTTTCAAGCTTGAAACCCTAAACCCTTGATTTTCACCATTGGGCCCTAAAGATTTTTGACTTTCATCATCTAAAATTCACTAATGGATCTTTTTCATAAAATTAGATAAGTCTTTTTTAGTGTTTCGGTTGTTTCACACACCGAAGATTTGACACACCTGAATCACCAAAATCAAGTATTTTTCACCTCCTAAGTGTTGAGCTCAAAACTCTAGTAGATTCTACTTCTTTTGACATTTTGGCCTTTATGGCCTTTCAAAGGTCATGTACCCCCGAAGGTCCGAAAGGGCGAAGTTAGTTTCTAGAGACTTTAAATTTTGGTTGTTTGGTTGTTTCTATCTATTTTTCATTAGAGTTTCTTGCATAATTTATGTAGCTTGATGATAACTAATTTGTGCCCCTTGGCTCTTTGTAGAAATGACACAGAAGGTCAGCTCACCAGCCATGAGGTATCAATTAAAGGGATATCACACACCCTCCAAAGTTGGGAACTTACATGCTAAAATCATGAATATTGACATCGGGAATGTTAGTTGGAATGACTACCTGATCAAATATGCACAATCAACAAGGAGGTCTGAGGACTGCACTTCATTAGTGTATTGTTCTCTGGTAAATGTAGCAGTACACCTAATATCCATCCTATCATCGGATTTGATCACCACTTTGGCAAGTCATTATATACCAAATGAAAGAATGGTTAAGAATACCATGGGTGAAGTTGTTTTGGATCTTCGGCCAGACAACATTAAGGATGTCTTCTACCTATCAAAGGGGGTAGACAAGTTCTACAACTTCTCCATTAGCAAGGGAATGGATTTTTACAACAAATATGTTTCATTATCACACAAGATTGTGAACAAGGAGTACCTCATACAGCCTCTACCCAAAAATAAGTTGTAAAAGATAGACATGCAGATAAGATATATAAAATAAGAAATATAGGTGGCCATCACCATGATCAGTCAGGTGTATGGACTCCAATGTTAGTAAAATTGGAACCCTGGATGATCCTACTCATTGAGAAAATAAAGGATAGGCATGCAACATTTTATTAGGCCACCATCCTCAATGACAACTTGGATCAACAACTGATCATGGTAAAGAATGACCCACACTTCTACATGACATCCTATGTTGTATACCTATTGGCTATGAGGACAGTGTACCCAAGATTGGTGAAAGTTGGTGCTATGGGTGATTAGAATGCATGGCCATTCATAGTATACCCACAAATGGTTTGGAGGGAGTGCTAAAAACATAAAAGTCCTAAATTCTACATTGTCAATGATGCTTTTGTGCTCACTATCATACACTCCATAGAAGGAGATTATGCCAAAAGGATGTCAACAAAAGTTGTTGCAAAGGTGAAGGCCCTTGGGGCATTCTATATTCAGTTCAAAACTTTTACATACATCCGGGTGGTAGGAAGCACCCTAGCTCCTAAAAAGCTGCCAAGATATGCATCAGATAGGATAATCTTGTTGGAGATGGCTCGACAACTGTCAGATTTCCATGAACATATCCGACAAAAGAAGAATAATTTTTAGGACTTCCCAATTTCCATAGGGCCCCACTATGTACAAGACATGAAGATCTATAAGTCCTTGGCATTCAAATGGGATGAATTCCCACTGCATAGTTGCAGCCTCATAAGGACCCGATTCGATCCAATTGGTACATACAGTCACATAATGGGAAGGCTTATGTACACAAGCCCCACATTGAGGACCATTGGATAAATTACCTTGATGACTATGAGGTGAGGATCCATGATTACTATTGGATGAGCTTGGAGCTAGCACAAACTACCCTACTATTGAGGATACCCCCAAAGGTGAAGGGAGATAACTCTGAGGATGTCTTGGATCCTATTTATAATTTGGATAAAGTATACACCAGGGCCATTTTGAATAGAGAGGTCAACAGGCATGAAAATGATGATATCAACTTCAAGGAAAAACATTTCATCAAAGTGACTAAGGCATGGATCACCCGTCCATTTCCTATGGACCTAGTGCTAATGAAACAACAACTAGCTCAACCCTCCAAGGAAAGGAATAACAAAGGGGAGAAGGTTCTTATGTCATAATTAAAAAAGTTTGTGCCAAAGAAGCTAGAAATGGTGTATAGAAATGAGCTTCCTATGGCATATGGCTCTTCTACCCATTCAAAGAAGCCAAAAACTAGAATGAATGGAAGCATAGCACCTCCAAATGTTCCTTCTTCTAGTGGTTCCAAACCTCCAAGTGTACTAAAGAAGGCACCTAAATTGAAGGTAACTAGACCTAGGCTGACTGAGGTGATTAAAGGGAACATGTACAAAAGGAAGAAAGATTTGACACCCACTCATATGGACACTCTCTTAGAAGAAGATGAAGATGAGGAGGATCAATTACTCCTAAGAAGAAGAACCTAGTCTATAGGATTCTTAAAAAGAAATCCGGTACTGGAGGATGAACAATAAGAAGACATCAAAGGAGGAACCCAAGGGGAACCTATAAATATAGATGCTCTATGAGATGATGAATTTGAAATCTCTAACTTTGAGGGACTTCATGGTTTCCAAGAGTTTGAGAAATAGGATCCACCTGCAGGACAATCCTTTTCTTTTGATTCTATCGCTACACAGTTCACTAGTCCTCTTTGTAAAGTGGGAGAGGAAGTCCTATGAGACTCTCAGGAATCAGTCGAGGAGGTCATGGCTGAAATTAAGAAGGAGACTAGAGAGTTAGGAATGAATTCTTCTATAGGTGTCACCTCTGAGGAGGACATAGTAGCACAAATTCCCCCATTTTCACACTCAGCTCCACCTCCACCTATACATCAAACTCCACCTCCACCTCCGCATCCAACACCACCTACCACTCCACTTCTACCTCCAATTTAAACTACTCCATTTCTACCTATTCATGTTCCCATGCCAACTCCACCTCCTCCACCAATGCCTTCACCCACTCCCCCTACCACTCTTACTCCTCTCATGAAGAACCCTCCTTCCCAAGCTCCCATTACACCACTGGTCCACACTAAAACAATGGCACAAGGTCCTCAAGATCCAAAGAAGGAAATAGGGTAGTTGATGAGATTCTGTCAGAAGAACAAGAACGGTCAAAGAAACAGGTGGAAGAGGAAGAACACACAAATGTGGAAGAAGAGCTGAATGTGATGGAAGAGAGGGAAATAGAAGGAGGAGAGGAGGAGAGTCATGAGGAGATGGACATAGAGTACCTGGCTACTACCTTGACTCTAGCCACCCCTTATTATCCCCTCAATGTATTTTTGAAGCCCACTTGGTTCACCAAGGAAATCCAACCAAGGACAAGGGTGTATATGGATGATGATATAGATATGGTGGCATTGGGGTGAGCATTCCATCAAATAGGATCTAGTACCCAAGCAAGAAATCTCTCATATGTAATGCAAGATCAGGTGGGTAGATGGAAGGCTCAGGTGGCTATCTCCACAATGAATATCAGTATGGCCTAAGGCACTCTAGATGATTACATACTGGAAGAGGTAGACCTAAGAGAGCCAAGAAGAGAGGGATGTAAAACTCTAGCTACACTAGGGCTAAAACATGCCTTAGGCTTCATGGACAAGGATTAAGAGAAGATCAAGGAATTGATGGAGTAGAATAAGGAAATGAATAAGTTTACCCTCAAGACAATGAGTCCCATTGACCCTAGTAACCATGATGCCTCATTACAGGCTATTTTGGAGAAAAGGGGTGATGTTAGTATATCAGCAGACATCCCACATTCTTATGTTTAGGCATGTACAGATTGGAAGGAAAATTTTGAAGAATTTTTTGGTATGGCTCTCAAGAAGATTCTGAGGCCTTTTAGGATTATTCTTCAAGGAATCACATTTTTGGTTGAAATTATGAGTGAGGAGGATGGTCTGGAGGAGAAGATCCAGAAGTGGAAAAAGGTACTAGAAGATCTCATAGTAATAAGGAAGCAACTCTTCCAAGTTTTGGTCAACATGTATGAGGGGTCAGAGTTGGATAATTTTGAGGAATGGATCCAAGATATCACTGGCGCTTTGACCATTTTTGGAAAGGTGTTGAAAAGGATGAATAAAAGGAGGGATGAAGGTCTACTTTTTGTGGAGGAAATATATAATTTTTTCAAAGGATTAGACCTAGATTTATATGAAGAAGAAGATGAGAAAACAATGCATCCCGTAAATGTCATCATAAATTAGTTTCTAAACATCTTTGTAGGAGTTAGTACAAAAGAAGATCTCCAATAGATGTTCTATCAGAGAGAAGAAATTTAGAAGATGCTATCCTGGGAAGAGGAAATAAAAGGGCTAGCAACTAAACTACTCACCTTTCAAGAGAAACAACAAGAACTCCTTGAAGGGGTAAAAATGGATGACTTTGAAGAGGTGTAAGAGATTATGGATAGGTTCTGTAAAGCTCACCTAGAAGTCCTCCCAAGTTGATAGACATCCAGTTTTGACTTAGTCAAATTTTGTATAGAGGAAAAACATTTTTCACACTTAGCCATTTTTGAAGGCCTTGATTTTTGACATTTTGGCCCTATAGGATTTTCGGCCTCCAAAAGTCCAAAAGATTGAGAAAAGGTCACCTCCACACTTAGTCAATTCTAGAGCTTCATTTTTTCGGGCAATAGCCAGGATCTGAAATTTCTTGGCACGACCATCATTTAACTTCAGTCATCTCCAACTTGATTTTTTAGTTAGAGAGATCAAGTAAAAGGGATCATTTCTACATGATTTGAGGGCCTCTTCCAGTTGAGTCACATGGGGGAGCCATAACCGAGAATAAAGGGTAGGATCACAAAGTTTCATGAACAACATCCATGAGTTCTAGTTTTGTTTCTGAGTTATTTTATGCATTATCTGCTCTATTTTTGTAATGCACAAGGTTTAATTCCATGCTAGGGTAGTTCTAATTAGTTTTAGAGATAGTTTCCTTCATGTAATCTCTAGTTTAGATTTATTTTCAAGTTTTAGATGCAGCTGAAACCCTAGCTGTGAAATTTAGAGCACAAATCTATAAATTGTATGAAATAAATGTAATTAAGGTTGGATTTTTATCATTAATATAATACATACACTTGATGCTTCAATCATGGTGCGATTATTCTACTGCCTTTGTGAGATTTATGAATGTGTGAATTGCTTATTTGTTTCTTTCAAAGAACCAGTTGATTGTGTGGTGATTTTGATCTGCAAAATTCTTTTAGTTCGGTGTTTACTTCTATTACATTTCTTTGTCATGACAAATTATTGAGAAGATCTCTCTTTTTCGGTGCTTTGAAGATAAACTTGTCTCACGTGTGTGCACATCTGTGGTGGCTTCATGATCTAATGAGTTTTGGGTTACTATACGTCTACGTTTATTTCCATTGATGATTGCATCTATCTGACTGAGATTGTGATTTTATCAGATCTTTGTTTGGTGGATTTTCTCATCTTCTTGATATTTTAATTCATGAAGTAGTGTCATATTGGTTTATGTCCATTAGTTTCTTTCAGTAGATTTATTTTAAATTCTTGTTACCTTGCCTCTTACCTTCCTTTCATATCTATTATGGTAGATTAATTAGATTAATATTGTTTTTATTTAAAAAATCTAAAAATCCCAAAAAAGAAAGTATTGTTGTGCTAAATTTTGTTTCGCAACATTTTTGAGATACCAACCAGCAAAGGCCTCCTTGTGAACAGATTCACATTTATCTTCCATTGAGCTATCAAAGTAGTTGAGATCCCACCCAGAAGGAACCTTGAGGGTGATTAATATCATTCTTTCAAGAGGGGAATTTTTTCATGTAAATTCCTTGTCATTGTCTCATATAAAAACAACACTCAACACTATCTCTCTATGTCATTTCAATAGGTTCTATTAGTCCTTCATTTCTTTCACCTAAAGGCCCTTTTCCTTTATATCTCATTTTCTGCATTATTTTAAATCCTTTTCCATATTGATTAGTAGAAGGTCTATGTAACCAAGTAAAGAGTGTAAGCTATACATTGGAACTGATCCAGACACCAGGTCAAAGCGCAGTTCACCAAGATCCAGATATAGTGGGTATCTGTCATTCAGAAGGTTTTAGCCTTCACCCTTTGAGTAGTGTGCTCTTAGATAGTGTGTCCTCACCCCTAACAGGGTTAATTGTAAAAGACTCCTAATAGGGTCTGACCCTTGACAAGGTCACAATACTAAATTCATTGTAAAGACAACTCCTAACAGGGTTAAGGATCTTCTAACAATGATCATAATACACTAGTAAAGATTATTAGTGGGTGTCAATTCCCACCAAGGTTTTTACCTATTTGGATTTCCCCATAACCAAAATATTGGTGTTGTGTTCAAGTGTTCTTACATTTTTTTTATGTTTAATGTTTAAGTATACTTAATTGGATAAAGAATTGAAACTTGTAGATAACTAATTCACCCCCCCTCTTAGTTATCTCTTGGGACTATTCCTAACAATTGGTATTAGAGCCAAGTACCTCAGAGAGAAAGTTTAACAGCTTGAGGTTGATTAGATGGCATTCTTCAGAAAAGAAATTCCTAATTTTCATGGAGAGAATTATCTTGATTGGAAGAACAAGATGGTGACACACTTGCAATGCATTGCTTTTGAAGTTTTTGATGTAACTATCAAAGAAGTCAAGATCCCTACTTTAGCAGACCTTGCAAAGGATGATGCTAGTAAAAAGAAAAAGGAATTATTTTGTTAGAATGCAATAGCCAAAGAATCCCTTATCAGTGCCCTATCTAATAGTGAGTTTTCATAAATAAATAAAGTAGATATAGCCCACAAGATATGGAAGTACCTAGAAGACATATTTGAAGGGGACAAACAAGAAAAGGATGCGCACAAAAAAACATGGAAGAAAAGATACAATGTATTAGAGATGCTACCTGAAGATAACATCAAAGCTTACAACCAAAGGATTAATGAAGTGGTTGCAAGAATCGGGAACAATGGTGGAGAGATCTCGGAAGAAGACATTATGGAGAAGTTGATGACCAATCTCACAGCAAAGTATGAAAACAAGATAAACATTCTTGATGAGACCATGCATCTTACATCAAATTTCAAAAGAGAGACCTTGATCAGAAAAATTTCAGCTTTTGAGATTTCAAGATTGAAGAAAGAACCTAAATGTGAGATAGCCTTCAAAGCATCATTCCATGGTAAGAAATCTGCAAGTACTTTTAGTAATTTTGATGATGATGATGAAGAGAGAGCACTAGATGATTTCATTGCTATGATTGCTAAAAGAGAAAAGAAAGAAAATGGGAAATATGAAGGTCAATTTCCATTTAAATTATTTTCATGTAACAAGATTGGTCACTTTGCATCTAAGTGTCCTACAAGAGATAAAAATTTCAAAAATGACTACAAGCCTAAGTATTCAAAGGAATGTTACTATGCTGGAGATGGAGTATCAAATGATGATTTAGCTGAAGATGAAATTGGATTCATTTCTATTATAGAGAAAATGAATAATGGAGATGAAAAAAAGGAAGAAAAGTTAGCTTTGATCTCACAAGCAGACATAAGGATAGATTGGATCATAGATAGTGGTTGTTCCCATCACATGACAAGTGATAAAGATAGTTTTGTTCATTTAGACAAGTATAATGGTGGCATGGCTAGATTTGGAGGCAACACTCCTATACCTATCATTGGTAGAGGAGCTATCACATTGGATGGAAAGAACAACACTGACAATGTTCTCTATGTAGATGGTTTGAACCATAACCTTCTTAGTGTTGGAAAGCTACTTAAAAAAGGTTATCAGTTGGAGTTCAAAGACAATAAGTGTATCATTAACAACAAGGATGGTGTTATGATTGCATCAGGCTCAAAGACTAAAGGTAATGTTTTTCAACTTAATTCTGAAGAAAGTTGTTTTGTTGCTAAAGTTGATGACAGTTGGCTATGGCATAAAAGACTATGTCATATCAACTTTGATAACATAGTAAAGATAAGAAATGTTAAGGAAATAAGAGATCTACTTAGCATAGAAAATCCAGTTGATACTATATGAAGGGAATGTATGATGGGAAAGCATGTAATAAATTCATTCAGAAGAAAGCATAATTCAATAGAGAACAAGTTGGATCTGATTCATATAGACCTATGTGGACCAACTCAAACAAGATCATACTATGGTGAAAGGCATTTCATTTTGTTTGTAGATGATTATTCTAGAATGATGTGGGCTGCGTTCTTAAAAGATAAGTTAGAAGCCTTTGAGAAGTTCAAAATATTCAAAGCTAAGGTTGAGAATGAATATGGATGAAAGATAAAATGTCTAAGATCGGATAGAGGAGGAGAATTCACCTCTGACAGATTCTATGAGTACTGCAAAGAACATGGCATAAAAAGATAGTTAAGTGCACCTAGAACCCATCCGCAAAATGGGATTATAGAGAGAAGGAATAGGATCATCCTTGATACAACGTGCACCATCATGATTGAAGGAAAAGTTGCACACACCTATTAGAGAGATGAAATCAATACAACAGTCTATACCATCAATAGAATTCAATTAAGGCCTGGCACGGATAAGACACCTTATGAGCTATGGTTTGGTAATGTTCCCATAGTAAAATACTTCAGAATCTTTGGAAGCAAGTGCTACATCATGATGGGTGAAGCAATAGGCAAGTTTGATGCAAGAAGAAATGAAGGTATTTTCCTTGGTCACTCTACTAAAAGAAAAGCTTATAGATGTTTCAATTTAAGATTGAAGAAGATCATTGAAAGTAATCATATTAAGATAGATGAAAAGTTTATGGTTCAAGAAAGATATCATGATTACTCACCTATGATTGAAGAAGAACCCAGAGCCTCCACTAGTGAGATAGTTGTTGAAGAAATGTTTGATAGTATTGATATTTTATTTAATGACCCTGAGACAAGTGAAGAAGAAACTCCAAATGAAACTTAGACAGTATCACCTAGAGCTCTAAATTTTACATCTAGATACCATTCTAACGATGACATCATTGGAGATCAAAGAGGAAAAGTCACAACAAGATCAAAAGCAAAGACTTCTGCAAGAAATGAGGTGGTATGTTTACTATCTCAGATTGAACCCTTAAATGTTGAAGATGCATGTAATGATTCAGATTGGCATGATGCTATGAAAGAAGAACTAGATCAAATTATCAAGAATGATACTTGGGAACTGGTCCCAAGACCTAGTAATAAGAATGTGATTGGATCAAAATGGATATTTAGAAACAAGATGAATTAAGATGGTACAGTAGTAAGAAACAAGGCAAGGTTAGTATGTAAAGGATATGCACAAAGAGAAGGTATTGATTACTCAGACACATTTGCACCTATGAGAATATTAGAAGCTATTAAGTTATTTCTAGCTTATGCAAGAGTCAAAAACTTCAAATTCTATCAGATGGATGTCAAGTCAGCATCCTTAAATGTAGAGTTAAAAAAGTATACATTGAGCAGCTAGAAGGATTCACCCTATCAAATAGACCTGATATGGTGTGCAAATTAAAGAAAGCCCTCTATGGACTCAAGAAAACCCCTAGAGCATGGTATGAGAGACTTGATTGATATCTAACTAAAATTGGATTCAAGAAAGGAGCAACAGATTGTAATCTATTCATAAGAGAGACATCTGAAGGTTTATTACTCATAACTATATTTTTTGATGACATTATCTTTGGAGGTAATGAAAAACTTGGTGCTGAATTTCCTAAGGAGATGCAAAGTGAATTTGAGATGATCATGATTGGACCTATCAAATACTTTTTGGGATTGAATGTGAAGCCAACAGAGAAAGGTATTATCATTAATCAGTCTGAGTATATGAAAGAGATATTAAATAAATTCAAGATGGATGATTGCAAGATAGTAGGGACTCCTACGATAACTGGATGCAAGCTTACAAAAGAAGATGACTCACCAATAGTAGATATAACATTGTACAAGTCTATGATTGGCAAACTCCTTTATCTTACTCAAACCGAACCTAATATTTCCAATGCAGTTGGCATAGTTGGAAGATTTGCAATAGATCCTAAACAAAGTCACCTTATGATAGTAAAAAGAATATTCAGATACTTGCAAGGCACTATAGACTATGGTCTATGGTATCCTAATTCAAAAAATGTTGAACTTCATGTGTATACTGATGCAGATTGGGCAGGATGCATTGATGATAGAAATAGTACATCAGGAGGAGAAATGTTTCTTGGTGACAGACTTGTCACTTGGATAAGCAAGAAACAAAATTGTATCTCTCAGTCAACAACAAAAGTGGAGTATGTTGGAGCAGCCCTAAATTGTTCTAAAATTGTTTGGATCAAGCAAATAATAAAGGATTTTGGAATTCAGATTGATTATCCTATTGTTATTCATTTTGATAACACCAACACTATCAATATGTCAAAGAACCCTGTGATGCATAAAAAGACAAAAGACATTGAGATCAAGTATCACTTCCTAAGAGAGAAAGTGGCAGAGAAAGAATTTAAATTGGATTATATGAGTACTAAAGATCAGTTAGCAGATATATTTACAAAGCTCTTGCAAAAGGATACTTTTGAGTATCTTAGGGAGAAGTTGGGACTAACTCCCTTCCCTGATTCTACTTAAAAGAAAGAAGAAAGAGCATCAGTCCTCAGGGACTGATGAAAGGTTGACTACTCTAACTCAGGAGTAGTATCAGTGCTTAAAATGAGTGGTGCCCTTTTCTATTAATGTCAAAGGGGGAGTAATATATAGAGTCATGAAAAATAGAAGCAAAGAAGGAGTAATATACTAAGGGGGAGTAGTATTCAGTCATGGAAGCAGTTCAATTGAGGAAATAGAAATATTGAAGATTATTACAACAGATGGAGGATTCATCCTTGGGGGAGTTTTTTATGAGGAAATGGAGAATGTTATAAAAGAATTTCTCATTAGATTGGTGGTGGTTTTTCATTCCATATATTTCCATCAATGGAAAATGGGGAGATTGTTGAAGATTTTCCAACAGACCAGTACTAACTATATGTTTGTCATTGATGACAACATATAGTAAGTAACATGTGTGGAAGACTTATGAAATAACCCTTGATTATAATTAGCATGGGCATTTTATCAACATGATATCATAGATGTAGAGGCTAACTATTACTACAGATAGTTATTCAACAACTTATATCAATAGTGTTCCTGATAGAGTTACAAGCAATGTTCTATGAGTGATTGTTTGTACATTCATCATGCTTGTGTTAGCACTTGTAAAAAAATTTCATGGCTCTGGCACTTTTGTTCTGGTCTCTACAATTTATTTTAGGTCCCTGGCACAAACCCTTGGTTCAAAAATTCGAAAACTAGCCGTTGGTGTAAAAACCTTTGTATTACCCTGGCCTTGTTATATTTTCAAGTTAGCTTTTCGAGCCACTTAAAACCTTTTATCTGCATGTGTTTTTTTAAATGGGTTCACTTTATGTCATGCGGTTAGGTTCTTCATGTGTTGGCAGAGTCCCCTTTATATTTCCTAAGCGCCCATGTTTTAATTTTTCCTAAGCCCTATAGTTCCCTGCCGAAATATTTTCCCTAAATCATGCTTTAATATTTTCCTATGTTTCGGCAGCCTTTATTTTTTCCCTGGGCCTAGCTCTAACACCATCTCCATCTAACGGTGGGCATATCTTCTCAAGCGATGTGTTAGATGCATAAGATCTTGAGAGGGCCATCAATTCTTTGTATGACATAGCCTTTCTTTTCGAGCGGGTCCACTTGCCAGGTGTGCAGATTTGGCTCTCTCATTGGTCCACCTATTATGATTCAGAATGTTGTCAATAGGATTGATCTTCTTGGCATTCAGGTAGATTAAAGTTTGATCTGATCTTGTGGCTGTCGTTATACCATTGATATAAAATGCTCAATTTT
Source organism: Chamaecyparis obtusa (assembly GCA_027943335.1). NCBI lineage: Eukaryota > Viridiplantae > Streptophyta > Pinopsida > Cupressales > Cupressaceae > Chamaecyparis > Chamaecyparis obtusa. The sequence continues at coordinate 45,232 of BSBK01006896.1, read as the reverse complement.
TAATGTAGTGGTATAGCAATAACCGTTGATTCTCTTTAAGATGGTAGGTGGGTTCATTGACACATATGCATAATTGGCAGCTTCTGGTTGGTCCATGTATTAACATGTTGGCATGCTATCAGTGGGACCTAGTTTCTAAATGTGTCAGTGGGTCTTGATCCTATCAAAGAATTGATGAATGACGTATAATCTTATGGGTTTTGTCAGAGGCTTAAGATCTTGCAACAGCCATTGATTTTGTTTCCTATCAGATGGTTGTTAGAGATGGGAGGAGATTCTTGATCTAATGGTGGGTGTGTAATCTGATAGAATCTCGAATGGGTATGAAAACTTCAGACAGTCGTCGATCTTCTTGATCCAGGCCCAGTCAAAATTTTGTAGTCTTTTGGTGGCTAGGATAAGTGCTTTAGCGGCCGCCAAATTTCCAAGGCTTCTCTTGTTCGCATGAAATAGCGGTGGTTCTCTAAGTGTTTTAGCAGTTCAGTGAACAAGCATTCGTAGAATCACTAAACTTTCTGGCGGATAGATAAAGTGTTTCACGAACTCGTAGTGACCTTTGGTTGCTAGTTTGCTAAATGTGGAACCTAGGTTATGTGTTTTCCTGTGGTTTCCAAGTTGCGGAGTTAAATGATGCGTTAAGTTTTCTTTTCACGAATTGGAAATGCCTTGTCATATGGTCGCTAGGAATAAACCCAGGGTGGCAGTTGAGTTAAGATTTAAAAGGCCCGCAAAATAAAGAGATCGGATGGTCACAACTTAAAGTTAATGGAGATTCAAATGTTGACCACCGATTTGCTGTTAAAGCCATAAAATGACCATTGAAGTTTAAATTCAAATTTGGAGAGGGTTTCAAGCGACAGAAGGTACCAAAATTTATGGTTTTAATGGCCAGTTTTGAATTGATTTGGTGGCGTTGGTTGTTGTAGACTGGTCTGAGGGTCCCTATGGTAGGTGGCATGATGTTTTTGTACCAAGAGAAGTATGGTTTTATGCTCGAGATATGTTTGCAGGTGGCCAATTTGACTAGTTTTCATGGCAATTCCTTGTTGTTTTGTACTATCCTCACGGACTTTGATGATTGCAAATTCGCCTAAGATTCATTTTCTCCAGGTTGCTTATGTTTCTTCCCCTGCAATAAGTTCTGATGTAGTTTTGCTTGGTTGAGTTGTTGAAACCCTAACCCTAGTCACCCAAAGCTTGATGCATCCTTTTTGAGGATTCCAAGGTGACTAGGGGTATAAGAAGTAAAAAGTTTTATTTTGAAAGGGTTTTGATCTTGATTAGTTCCAGGGAGTTGTAGCAAGTGGTATCATATTATATAAGATTGAATAGAATTTCCATGTAGTCTTTTGCAGGTTATTGAAGTGGTTTTCTCTCTTCTCTGCTTTGAACATGTACATGATTCATTATACTTAATACAATTATTTCAAGTTTTCAAGTCTCTCCTTGGTGTCAATCTTGTGAATTCTAGATTTTCTGATATATTGCATAGGGTTACCTTTGTATATGTTCTAGTCTTCAGTTCTTGATCTAGGATCAAGTGAATTATACTTTGGATAGGACATAGATTCACTTTGATTTGTCTACAGAAGGATATTATAAGTATTAGATGGGCTGAAATACTTATGTTTATGGCTATGAGTCTTTGACAATTATTGGTTCATGTTTCAATGTTTGTGTTTGAGATTTTCCCAATGGATAATGGCACTGATTAGAGATTAGTATATCCAGTCGAGTTCAATGCTGGATTGGCCCTTGCTTACCTCTTTCCATCTCTAGATATCAACACTTTCCAAGTTTTAATTGTATTTGGTTGATAGTAGTAATACCCTATAGTAATGGAGAGTCAATGAATGTGAGGATCACATTTAGCACTTTCTTACTATTCAATCTATTGTTTAGACCCAGTCTTTGGTGTGTGAAGTATAGTTTTCACTAGGTTAGGTGCACCTGCCTTGGTTTTCCAAAGCCAGAAATGAAGAGGGCAATCTTGTCCATATAGTTGGTCTAGTTTCCCTAGGATCCTTATACATTTTGGAACTAACCAATCCTAAAATCAACCTGAGGGTATATTAGCAGCCTAAGAGCATAAGCATCCATTTTGAACACCAACAAGATGGTGACTCTACTGGGGAGAACAACGATGAAGAAATATATCTGTTAGGATATTAGGTTGGGACTATATTGTTAAAATAAAAATCTTATGTTGACCAAATTGATTTACCCATCTGAGTCACCAACAAGATGGTGACTCTACTCGGGAAGTGTTACACAAGTTTATAGTAACCAGTAGGTCATATTTGAAAAATAGGGTTATTCTTGTCCCTTGTCTTATAGTCTCATTTGGGTATTTGTTAAGTGGTATTGTAAGATTCTTAATACACTTGGGTGGAAACTCAAACATCTCTGCAGCAGTGCTAGTCGGTAGATTTTTATCAAATGAGTTATAGAGGTACTAGGTCTCGGAGGAATGAACATCTTGAAAGCTTAATGGAAGAAGGTATTCCAAGCACTTCCAGGCCTAGTCAGACAAGGGGAAGAAAGAAGAAAGGAAATCTTTCTCATACTTGGAGAAATAAAAAGGATACAAGACAAGAAACTCAAACCAAGCCTAGTCAAGAAGAAAATATTTCAGAATATGAAGAGGCTGTTGATTTGGGATTGAACCGATAGGAGGATGAATTTCAAGTGGGACATGATGAGTCTGAGACTACTCTCCCTGAATCAGAAGAGATCTTTGAGGAGGTCTATGAATTGGAAAGAAGAGTCCAAGAACAAGTTGCTATCAGGCAACAAAGAGAAAAGGACAAAGAGGACTGAGTAAGACAAGCAATGATAAGGGTTTATTAGCTAAAGAGGTAGTTATTAGATTTGGAGGTAATTAATTTTGTCCTAGAGCTTGAAAGAGTAGAGGAACAACCTATTGTGTATAAAACACATGAGATAACGAGGCCTAGAGATAAGGGAAAACAAAAAATTGTTGGAGTGCAGATTAGTGAACATATTCATGTGGAAAACCCATTAGATCAAGGGTTGAGATTAGATGCAGACCTTGAGAAGGCTAGAAAAGAGAAATTAATGTGGGCTAAAGAACTAGAGAAGGTAGAGTTGGAGGCTACTGCTGTAAAAATGAGGAAGAAGATTGATTTTCTCAAGCATACCTCAGGACCTTCAAATGTTGCTGCTTCTTTCTTGGGGCAAGGTGGAAATCATGGTAACCTTGTAGATCAAACAAATGGCATTCCAAGTGCTACTAAAATTCCTAATGGTTCAAACACAAGGACATCTACATCTCAAGGAATGGATCTACCACATGGAGTTCCTATTCATGAAAGGTACAAACAACTTACCTTTTTTGGTATCCTTGGTTATCCTAATGTTATTCCTGATGAAATTAGAAAGAAACTCCCTAAGTTTACTGGAAACAATGTCATTACATGTGAAGAACATCTAAAAAAAATTATGGATATAATAGATGACTATAATGTTGAGCCTGATGATGTTGTAATAAAGTTATTTGTACAATCTCTGACCGAGGATGCTAGGGATTGGTTTAGAGGATTGCCCCATGCTAGTATAGGATCTTGGAATGAATTTAAGAATTGTTTCAAAGAGCATTATGGAGATAAAACAAATGAGGGTTTTATTTTGAATGAATTCAATAACATAAAAAAAATCAGAATGAAGAGGTCATCGAATTTAATATAAGATTCCAAAAGGCTATGCATAGGCTACTACAAGTTATCAGATTAGATGATAGGGTGTGTCTTGTGACATACCTAAATGCTTTTGATGCAAAGATGGGTTACCTCTTAAGGGATAAGAACCCTAGAAATATTGGGGAGGCTTACAAGTTGGCTATCAACATAGAAAGTAATAGAAGAATATCAGGAAAATTAGGGAGAAGATATGATTATAGGCCTCAAGTGCAAAACAAGAAATAAATGGGAAGGTCTACTAATTTTAAGCCTAAGGAGGAGGACAATCTAAAGTAGATTCTAAGTGCTTTAGAGAGTCTAAAGCCTGATGAAAAAAGAAATAATAAGGTTGCAACAAATGACAGGCAAGCTTCAAGTAATTTTAACAGGCAACCAAGAATGCAGAATTTCCCATATAATACTTAATGGAAGGATGGAAAGCCCATTTTTCGAGTTAAAAGGGATAGGCCTAATGATAGGATTCATGATCCTTTGCAAAGAAATTTAGTTAACATGAATGATGATATCTCATGGTGTACTATTTATCAATCTCCTCATAGTCCAGAGCATTGTGTTATTGCTTTGAATTTACCTGATAACCAAGAACAAGATGAGCAATATGATAAGAGTGGTTATGGAATGACTTCTTCACATGCATGGGATGAGGTTGAATCTACTAATGATGAGGAGGAAGAATTTGATGATGTTGGATGTGGTGCAGTGAAGTGTGAGGAACATGTTTCCTTAAGGAGACCCTTTGATGAGGAAATTGCACAAATCACTGCAGACATGGTCACTCAAGCTAGGAGTAATTACAATTTGAGAAGTAGGACAGTTGGAGGCACAAGTGGTAAACCAGGTAGCATGTTTATCAAGAATTCTAAAAGGAACACACAACAACATGAGGAAAAGGAAAAGGGTGCTAGTGTTGTTAGTCAGGTTAAAATAAAAAAGAAGAGTGGGCCTACTGCAATACCTAAGGGTAAAGTAAAGACATCAAAAGTAGCTGTCCCCATACCTCAAAAGGAAGATGAATTTTTACAAAAGAGTAACTCTGATTTGATTGTCCAAAAAGAGGATAAAGATATCTCTAAGATTAAGGAAGATATGGGCAACCATTCTTATGTTCCCATTGATATGACTAAATTGCTTTCACAAATAATTGTCAAGGTTCCATTGTTAGAAATGATGAGAATAGAAGAGCACAAGGTCAAGGCCTTGGATTGGGTAAATGGTGCCTCTTGCATAAAGGTCTAAGAAATGAACAGAGGTGACAAGCATGTGGCTACTTTAGATGACACACCTGATAGTAAAAATGAAGAAATTGTCTCTGAGATTCCTTAGAGGTATTTGGATGCAAGCATTGTAAATACTGCATCAGGGATAGTTGATCCTTTTTTCTTGTCCCTTATGATAAATGGAAAATTATTGAAGAATTGCATGATTGATTCTGGAGCATCAAACATTGTCATGCCTGTAGAGATCATGAAGTCACTGGGACTAAAGTTTGATACACCTCATGGGAGATGCCAAGCTATGGACTCAAGAGAAGTGCCAGTTATTGGTACCATTAAGGCTTTTCCTTTTAAATTAGCAACATTTCCTGAGAAATAATTAACTATGAGTGTTCTTGTAGTCGACATTCCCCCTCAATATGGAATGTTGTTATCTAGAAAGTGGAGTGCCTCCATGGGAGGAAGTATTCAATGTGAGTTGTCCTTTGCCACTTTTAGCATTGAAGGTGAAAGTGTGAAAGTTTCAAGGGAAGCTAGAACTCCACATATGATTGAGGAGGATGAAGAGGACAATATGAATTGTTTTGTGGACACTAATATTGGTTCTTTCCAAGTTCAGGAGACAGAGATGCAAGAAAGGGTCAAGCTTGTCTTTTTGGCTGATGATAAAAGTAACATGGCAGAAGGTAATGTATTATGGACCCTATATTTTAATGGAGCAAGTTCCAAGGAAGGTGTTGGAGCAGGAGTGCTATTGATATCCCCAAGTGGTAAGACTTTTAAGTTTTCTTTCACTCTCTTGTTCCCTTGCACAAATAATGTTGCTGAATATGAGGCCCTACTAATTGGTTTGAGACAAGCATCAAAACATGGCATCAGACATCTTAGGGTGATTGGTGACTCTGAGTTAATAGTTTCTCAGATTAGATCAAAGTATGCATCAAAGAATCAAAGGTTGAAACAATATAGAAATGTTGTTTGTGATGAAATTGAAGGTTTTAGTGCCTTTGGTATTGATTGGGTGGATAGAAGCCAAAACAAGATGGCTGACTTACTAGAAAACATAGCATTAAGGCCAGAGGATATTACCTTTGTAGGGATATCTAGGATTGAGTGCAAGTTTCGGCCTTCTATCCCAAACAATGTTGAGAATTGGCAGGTATTTTCTAATGATCAGGATATACTAAGGTTTTTGCAATGTGAATCTCATTTTGATGGTCAAGAGATGGATTTCACAACTTTTGTTGACATCAGAAATGGAAAAGAGAATGTTCTTGGGAAGGAAGTTTTTCAATTAAGATCAAATAGGATCCCAAGGGGACTGGTTGCTCTTGAGAGGGCATTTGATGATAAAGAAAGGACTTGTTTTCCTAAATTTGTTGATAAGATAAATGATTTCGATGAAATAAATTTAGGAACAAGTCAAATACCCAAAAATGTTTACATAGGTAAATGTTTGTCCCAAAGAAATAGGAATAATTTGATTGATCTTCTCAAAAGATTCAGACATGTCTTTGCATGGTTTTATGATGATTTGAAAGCCTATAGAGAAGATTTATTCCAGCATGAAATACCATTGAAGGAGGGAACCTGATGCAGGAGCATCCTGGGTGTAAGAGCAATCTTGCATCACCCAAAAATATTTCTATTTTTATTTTCAATAAGGGCTATTTTGTGCAGAGCTGCTATTTATGGAAAGTTACTATTTTTGGTAATTTTTGTCTATGCTCAGAATGATCTAATTTCTTTCTTGGAGGTTCATTTTGGTCATATAAGTCTGCCAGTAAAGTTTCATTTCCAGATCAAGTGTATGTTGGAAGATATTGAAGATTTTCGGTATTGGCAGTAGGGTACAGAAACTTTGGACTCAGTTTTGAAGGCTTTAGAGGCCTCAGATGAGGTCAAAAATTTGGGTGACGGGCACTTGCACGGGTCAAGCCTGTAGAGCACTTCGTGGCATTTCTGAAATGGGGTTATAATAGCCGATCGGGTCAACTGGTGATGACTTATGGTCTCCGGAAGTCGGGTCACCTGAAATGGCAGAAAATAATTTTCTTCAAAATTTTTGTTCGGGTTTCAAAGGTTATCTTGAGCTGACTATGATGTAATAAAATGTAAAATAAAATAATTCTAAGTTTGGTCGGCCTTATTGGCTAAAATTTTGGAACCTTCCCAGGCGGTGGAAAATTGCCTATATAAGGAAGGCTGTATTATTGTCTTAGGCAGTTCAGAATAGTTCTGGGTAGCAGATCTGGGTATTGATTCGAGGCTTTGTCCTACAGAATATTGTAAGGGAATGCCCATGTGGCTTTGCATATTGTAATTCTAAAAGTTTGTAATTCCACATTTGTGGAGATAATAAGAAGCCAATTTTATGTTCTTGCGTATTGTTGTTGTTGTTTCTCTGTTTCTGTTATGTATTTGTGGTATTAAGGGGAGCACCCTTCATCAAGTGGTATCAGAGCAGGTTTTCTTGAGTGTGTAAACAGATCGCCGATTGTGAGGCAGTTTGCACCAGGACCGTGGCTAGGGTTTCAGCGCGTATCGCGAAAATGCCTCCACGAAGAGAACGTGGTGGAAGGGCTAGTGTTGTGACACCTGAGGTTAGAGAGCTACAGAGACAAGTGCAAGCATTGCAAGAAGAGATTCGCAGAGGAATGAATCTTAATGTCAGAGATGAAAGCGAGGATGAAGCCGAAGAAGAATATCAAGAAGGAGAAGCTGAAATTGTGAACCAGGAGGAAGAAAGACTTTTTCGGGCGATTTCCAAGATTGGGAAAAGACCTAAGATTGAGGTTCCTACATTTTTTGGAAATCTTAACCCAAAGGAATTGATCGACTGGATCAATGAATGTGAGGAATATTTTGAGTACGAAGATGTTGAGGATCCTGATAGGGTCAAATTTGTGAAGGCCAGACTGAAAGGTCATGCGAAGATCTGGTGGCAAGAAATTCAATTGGAGTGAAATAGAAGAGGGAAAGATAAAATCACAAGATGGGATCGGATGGTGGATAAATTGAAGCGATAGTTCATTCTTGTTGATTATGAGCTTGATCTACTAAAGAAAATGCAAAGTTTGAAGCAAGCAGGAAGATCTGTTCAGGAGTATACAGATGAGTTCTATCGACTCCTCATTAGAACAGGCCATGCAGAAGCTGATAAGGAGAAAGTTGCCTGATACCTTAATGGGTTAAGGCCAAGCATTCAGGAGGAGTTGAATCTGGTTCGAATGAACAGTATTGAGGAGGCATACCAGTTTTTCCTAAAAGTAGAGGAAAAGCTGAACAAGAAGTTTGAGAGCAGACAAAATGGAAGAGGTCATGGTGGAAGATCTGGTGGACGGTCATATGGTGGCCAAAATGAAGATCCAAAAAAGAAGGATGAGGCTAGTAGCAGTCAGAATCAGAGAGGAAGAGGAAGAGGACAAGGATCTGGAAGAGGAGGCTTCCGTGGAACATGTTTTCACTGTGGAGAAGAAGGTCATAGGGCATTTGAATGTCCTCAGCACCAAGGCAGAACAGAAAGGAGAAATGAAGGCCAGGTCAGAGTTGCACATGTAGATGAAGATGCCAGATCATCAAATTCTGAAGATGCTGAAAGAGGAGAAATGTTGATTAACAGAAGAGTCCTGTTGAGTGGTGAGAATGAACCTGAGAAAAGGAGGGGCCTGTTTCGCACCAGGTGCAAGTGTGAAGGTAAATGCTGTGATGTGATTATTGATAGTGGAAGCACTGACAATTTGGTGTCAGAAGAGATGGTGACAAAGTTGAAGCTCAAGAGACAGAATCACCCACATCCATATCAGATTGCCTGGGTGCAGGATGACCACAAGGTCATGGTCAATGAACAATGCCTAGTGAAGTTCAAGATTGGTGGATACCAAGATGAGGTACTGTGTGATGTCATATCTATGGATGCATGTCATATGTTGTTGGGTAGACCATGGCAGTTTGACAGATGTGCTGTACATGATGGTCGTGCAAATACCTATTCCCTGATAAAGGATGGAGTGTGACATAAGATAAAACCATTGAAGGAGACTGAAGAAAAGGTATGTGGTAATGCAAGGATAACTTTTGTTGATGGAAGAAATTTCCTAGATGGTATGAGGCATGAGCATGTATGTTTTTCTTTAATTCCAAAAGTTGGTAAAGAGGAAGTAGAAGATGTTCCTGTAGAAGTTGCAGATTTGTTGAATGAGTTTCAGGATATTGTATCCGATAACGTGCCTGATGGATTACCACCAGTCAGGAAGATCAGTCATCAGATGGACTTGATCCCAGGAGTGAGTTTACCGAATAAGGCAGCGCACAGAATGACACCTGCAGAAAGTGAGGAGTTGAACAGACAAGTACATGAGTTGTTACAGAAAGGATTGATTTGAGAGAGTCTGAGTCCCTGTGCTGTACCAGCGGTATTAGCACCAAAGAAGAATGGAGAATGGAGGATGTGTACAGATTCTAGGGCAATAAACAAGATCACAATCAAGTATAGGTTTCCATTGCCACGAATGGATGATATTATGGACTGTTTGAGTGGAGCTATGTATTTCTCAAAGATAGATCTGAAGAGTGGATATCATCAGATTCAGATCACAGAAGGAGATGAATGGAAGACTGCCTTCAAGACAAAGGAAGGACTATATGAGTGGTTAGTCATGCCTTTTGGGCTAACCAATGCGCCGAGCACTTTCATGCGGCTCATGAACGAGGTTCTGAAAGAATTTCTGGGTAAGTTTGTCATTGTTTACCTAAATGATATTTTGATCTTTAGTAAGACATTGGATGAGCATATGATGCATATTCGTATGGTATTTGAGAAGTTGAGAGAAGAGAAATTGCTGATTAATTTGAAGAAGTGCAGTTTTGTGAAAAAGGAGTTAGTGTATTTGGGGTTTGTAGTTTCAGGAGAAGGTCTAAAAATGGACCCAGAGAAGGTACAGGCTATCCTTGAATGGCCTACTCCAAGGAGTGCTACTGAGGTAAGATCTTTTCATGGTCTAGCTAGCTTTTACAGAAAGTTTATCAAAAATTTTAGCAGTATTTGTGGACCCTTGACTGAAACAATGAGAGGGGATAGAAAAGAGTTTAAGTGGACTAATGGGGCAGAAAAGAGTTTTCAATTATTCAAACAAAAAGTTATAGAACAACCTGTTTTAGCACTTCTAGATTTTAATAAGGTGTTTCAAGTAGATTGTGATGCTAGTGGTACTGCAATAGGAGCTGTTATGAGCCAAGAAGGTAAACCTATTGCTTATTTCAGTGAGAAGTTAAATGATGCCAAGAGGAAATATTCTGTTTATGATCAGGAATTTTATGCTATAGTTCAGGCATTAAAGAAGTGGAGACATTATCTACTTCCTAAGGAGTTTATTTTGTATACTGATCATCAAACTTTGCAATATTTGAATAGTCAAGGAAAATTGAATCAAAGGCATTTGAAATGGGTTGAGTTTTTGCAGAGTTATACATTTGTTTTGAAACACGGGAGTGGAAAGTCTAATAGGGTTGCAGATGCTCTTAGTAGAAGGCAACTATTGCTGACAGAAATGCAGATTGAAGTGGTCAGGTTCAAGGAACTCAAGAATTTGTATCCAGAGGATCCTAATTTTGGTGAAGCTTGGAAAGCTTGTACAGAACCTGTTACTCTAGACAGGACGAAATGGTTGGATTTCATCATCCAGGATGATATGCTATTCAGAGGGAGTCAGTTGTGCATTCCACGAAGTTCTATGAGGGAGAATCTCATCAAGGAGAAGCATAGCGGAGGATTGGCTGGACATTTTGGTCGTGATAAAACCCTTGGTTTGGTTAGTGAGAATTATTATTGGCCACAGTTGCAGCAAGATGTGAAGAAGTTTGTACAGAGTTGTAGAGTATGTCAAATGGCGAAAGGAGTGAAGCAGAATACAGGGTTGTATCAGCCATTATCTGTACCAGAGAAGCTTTGGGAGGATATCAGCATGGACTTTGTTCTTGGTTTACCGAGGACACAGCGGGGACATGATTCAATTTTTGTGGTAGTTGACAGATTTTCAAAGATGGCACATTTTATTCCCTGCAAGAAGACTAATGATGTTGTTCATGTAGCAGAATTGTTTTTCAGAGAAGTAGTGAGACTTCATGGTTTGCCAAAGACCATAGTTTTATATCGGGACACTAAGTTTGTTGGATATTTCTGGCGTACATTGTGGAAGAAGTTGAAGATAGATTTGAAGTTTAGTTCATCACATCATCCACAGACTGATGGACAGATAGAGGTGGTGAATAGGAGTTTTGGAAATTTGCTGAGATGTTTGGTTGGAGATAAGCCAACAGGATGGGATTTGATTTTACCACAGGTGGAATTTGCATACAATAATTCTGTCAACAGGAGCACTGGTAAATCACCATTCCAGATTGTATATGGAAGTAGTCCAAGAAATGCATCTGAATTGAGAAAGATAGATAAAAGAGAAATAAGTAGTGCTGAAGCTGAGGATTTTGCAGAACACTTGAAAAACATCCATGAGGAGGTGAGGAAGCATATTACCAAGATGAACACACAGTATAAGGCTAAGGCAAATGAGAAAAGGAGGTATAAGGAATTTCAAGTTGGTGATGAAGTCATGGTTCATTTGCGGAAGGAGCGATTTTCAGTTGGTACATATAACAAGCTAAAAATGAAGAAGTTTGGACCATGTAAGATATTGAAGAAGCATGATTCAGGAAATGCATATGAGGTAGAATTGCCTACTGAGCTAAATATTTCACCAGTGTTTAACATTTCAGATCTGACAGAGTATCATGAAGGAGGTGTTGAAGATGAGATCACAGCAGCACAGTGGAGTATTCTAGCAACTAGTTCAGACACTAAGGAGATCGACGATATACTGGACAGTCATGTTGGCAGAAGCACAAGGAACAGGACATATGAAGAATATCTGGTCAACTGGAAAGGATGACCTGTTGAAGATTCATCATGGCTAACAAAGGAGGAGGTTAACCATCTTGGTTTTCCTCTGCACACCTGAGTCGTGACAGGGTCACTTCTCAAATTACCCTGGGTGTCTGATGCAGGAGCATCCTGGGTGTAAGAGCAATCTTGCATCACCCAAAAATATTTCTATTTTTATTTTCAATAAGGGCTATTTTGTGCAGAGCTGCTATTTATGGAAAGTTACTATTTTTGGTAATTTTCATCTATGCTCAGAATGATCTAATTTCTTTCTTGGAGGTTCATTTTGGTCATATAAGTCTGCCAGTAAAGTTTCATTTCCAGATCAAGTGTATGTTGGAAGATATTGAAGATTCTCGGTATTGGCAGCAGGGTACAGAAACTTTGGACTCAGTTTTGAAGGCTTTAGAGGCCCCGGATGAGGTCAAAAATTTGGGTGACGGGTGCTTGCACAGGTCAAGCCTGTAGAGCGCTTCGTGGTGTTTCCAAAATGGGGTTATAATAGCCGATCGGGTCAACTGGTGATGACTTATGGTCTCCGGAAGTTGGGTCACCTGAAATGGCAGAAAATAATTTTCTTCAAAATTTCTGTTCGGGTTTCAAAGGTTATCTTGAGCCAACTATGATGTAATAAAATGTAAAATAAAATAATTCTAATTTTGGTCAACCTTATTGGCTAAAATTCTGGAACCTTCCCAGGTGGTGGAAAATTGCCTATATAAGGAAGGCTGTATTATTGTCTTAGGCAGTTCAGAATAGTTCTGGGTAGCAGATCTGGGTATTGATTCGAGGCTTTGTCCTACAGAATATTGTAAGGGAATGCCCATGTGGCTTTGCATATTGTAATTCTAAAAGTTTGTAATTCCACATTTGTGGAGATAATAAGAAGCCAATTTTCTGTTCTTGCGTATTATTGTTGTTGTTTCTCTGTTTCTGTTATGTATTTGTGGTATTAAGGGGAGCACCCTTCATCAGAACCAAACCTTTTAGGAAAAATTTAAGGCCTATGAACCCTACTTTGGCACCAAAAATGCAAGATGAACTCAAAAAGATGATGGATGCTGGCATTATCAAGCCTATCAGACATTCTACTTGGGTGTCAAACTTGGTTTTGGTCAGGAAGAAGAATGGTGACATTAGGTTATGTGTTGATTTTAGGAATTTGAATGTCAATTCTTTGAAGGACAATTATGGTTTTCCTAATATGGAGAATATGCTGCAGAGGATTACTGGATCAAAGTTAATGTCCATGATGGATGGTTTCTCTGGATATAATCAGGTCATGGTCAAGGAATCAGAATAATTTAAGATGGCATTCACTACCCCTTGGGAAACATATGTTTATGTTAGGATTCCTTTTGGTCTGACAAATGCAGGAGCTACTTTTCACAGAGCTATGGATGTAGCCTTTGCAAACTTTATAAACAAATTTCTAGTGGTGTATCAGGATGATCTCATAGCATATTCAGATAAGGAAAGTCAACATTGTGAACATCTTGACAAAAATTTTATTAGGGCCCTGAAGTATGGGATCTCTTTGAATCCAAAGAAGTGGTCTTTTGGTGTTGTGGAAGGAAACCTCTTAGGACATATTGTGTCCAAGGATGGAGTGAGAATTGACCTTGAAAGGGTTATGGCTATAGACAAACTTTCACCACCTAGAAATGTTAAAGGAGTACAGTCTTTCTTTGGGCAGGTAAATTTCCTAAGGAGATTTGTTACAAATTTTGTAGAAATTAGTATCCCTATCTCTAGGATGTTGAAAAAGGAGACAAAGATTGAGTGGAATGAAGAAGCAGATGAATCTTTTAGAAGTATCAAAAAGGCCATCAAGGATGCTCCAGTTTTAAGGACACCTAATTATGGTAAGCCCATGTAGATATTTTATTTTGCTTCTTATCATACAGTTGGAGCAGTTTTATTGCAAAAGAATTCAGATGGATATGAACAACCCATATCATTTTTTAGTAAATCCTTACAAGAAGCAGAATTGAAATATGATATTACTGAGAAACAGGCTTATGCCTTGGTCAAAGTAGTCAAGGATTTTAGATGTTATCTTGTAGGAGCTAAGGTGGTTGCTTATGTTCCTAGTGCTGTAGTTAAGGATATATTGGTGCAACAAGAAGTTTCAGGAAAAAGATGTAGATGGATCAATAGGATCCAAGAATTTAATATTGATATCCAAATTACAAAATTGGTAAGAGGCTTAGGTCTTGCAAAGTTAATGGCACAAAGCAATTTAGTTGCAAATAATGTGAATGTGTTAGAAGAAGAACAAAGGCCATACATTTGTGATATGGATTATTGTGATTGGTACAAAGATGTTATTGGCTACTTGAAAAAATTGGTCCTTCCCCCCAAGATGGATGAAAATAGAAGGAGAACTATCAAGTTGCAATCTGCAAGGTATGCCATTATACATGGTAAGTTGTGGTGGAGAAGCAATGAAGGAGTATTGCTAAAATGCATAGACCATGAGAGGTCTGAGGATCTATTAAAGGAAATGCACCAAGGTGTGTGTGGAGGACATTATATGGAAAAGACCACAGCCCACAAGATCCTTAGGTCTAGATTTTGGTGGCCTATAGTTTTTAAGGATACCCATCAGTTTGTAAGAAAATGTGATGCATGTCAGAGATTTGCTAGAAAGTTGAAGTTTAATGGGAATTTACCACTCAGACCTGTTGCAGTTCAGGCTCCATTCCAAAAGTGGGGTATTGACTTCATTGGGGAAATTCAAAATAAGTCTAGTGGTGGACATTCTTACATACTAGTGGCAACAGACTATTTTACTAAGTGGGTTGAAGTTATCCCCACTAGAAAGGCTACTAGTAGAGTGGTGATAGATTTTATGATGCAAAACATCCTTACCAGGTTTGGTTGCCCAGAGGTAATTGTGGTTGATAATGCAATGTGTTTTAGATCATAGGAATTTAGTGATTTTTGTCAGTAGTATGGGATACACATTTCATTTTCTTCTCCATGTCATCCACAAGGAAATGGCCAAGCTGAGTCCAGTAATAAAAGTCTGATTAAGATTCTCAAGAGAGTGTTGGACAAGAATAAGAAAGCCTGGGACTCAAAGTTATGGTGGGCACTGTGGGCTGATAGGGTAACTATAAAAAAGGCCATAGGTTGTGCTCCATTTGATTTGGTATATGGAATAGGTGCTAGATTGCCTCAAAATAATCTATTGTAGATGTACAAGTTTATCCAAGCATATGATGAAGAATTGAATGATGAAATGAGAGTAAGAATGGACGAACTGATCCAATTGGAAGAGGTAGGAGGGATGCACATGAAAGAAATGAGGCATTGCAGAGACAATGTAAGAATTTGTTTAATAGGAGGGCCACCCAAAGAAGTTTTAAAATTGATGACCTCATCTTAATGTGGAATGCAAGGTTGGAAGATAAGGGGAAGCATGGAAAGTTTGATCCAATTTGGTTGGGCCCTTATCTTATTGAAAGCAAATGGGGGACAGATTCTTATGTTCTAAAAGATTTAACTGGTGGTACTTTGGAATTGCCTGTTCATGGACAATTCCTAAAGTTTTACTTCTCCTGAAGTATCTTTTCCATGAGCATTAGTTTAGGTTTTCCCTTGTACAATTGTTTATTTTTATTTTTTGTGTGTCGAAGTTTTGAGTTGGTCTGCTCTTCCAGGAGATTCTAGCTTGCTTGTTGTATCTACAGGAGATACACATACCTGAGTATGAGCCATTTTTAGCACTTGTAAAAAAATTTCATGGCTCTGGTGCTTTTTTTCTGGTCTCTACAATTTATTTTAGGTCCTTGGCACAAACCCTTGGTTCAAAAATTCAAAAACTAGTTGTTGGTGTAAAAACCTTTGTATTACCCTGGCCTTGTTATATTTTCAAGTTAGCTTTTCAGGCCACTTAAAACCTTTTATCTGCATGTGCTTTTTTAAATGGGTTCACTTTATGTCATGCAGTTAGGTTCTTCATGTGTTGGTAGAGTCCCCTTTATATTTCCTAAGCGCTCGTGTTTTAATTTTTCCTAAGCCCTATAGTTCCCTGCCGAAATATTTTCCCTAAATCATGCTTTAATATTTTCCTATGTTTTGGCAGCCTTTATTTTTTCCCTGGGCCCAGCTCTGACACCATCTCCATCTAACGGTGGGCATATCTTCTCAAACGATGTGTCAGATGCATAAGATCTTGAGATGGCTATCGATTCTTTGTATAACGTAGCCTTTCTTTTCAAGTGGGTCCACTTGCCAGGTGTGCAGATTTGGTTGTCTCTCATTGGTCCACCTATTATGATTTAGAATGTTTCTATTAGGACCGGTCTTCTTGGCATTCAGGAAGATTAAATTTTGATCTGATCTTGTGGCTGTCGTTATACCATTGATATAACATGCTTGATTTTTAATGTAGCAGTATAGTGACAGCCGTTGATTCTCTTTAAGATGGTAGGTGGGTCAGTTGACACATATGCACAGTTGGCAGCTTCTGGCTGGTCCATGTAGTAACACATTGGCATGCTATCAGTGGGACCTAGTTTCTGGATGTGTCAGTTGGTCTTGATCCTGTCAAAGAATCGATGAACGGCGTATAATCTTATGGGTTTTGTCAGAGGCTTAAGATCTTGCGACGGCCATTGATTTTTTTTCCTGTCAGATGGTTGTTAGAGAAAGGAGGAGATTCTTGATCTAACAGTGGGCGTGTAATCTGATAGAATCTTAGATGGGTATGCGAACTTCAGATGGCCATTGATCTTCTTGATGTGGGCCCAGTCAAAATTTCTCAATCTTTTGGCAGATGGGATAAGTGCTTTAGCAGCTGAGAAATTTCCAAGGCTTCGCTCATTCACGTGAAATAGCGGTGGTTCTCTAAGTGTTTTAGCAATTCAGCGAACAAGCATTTGCAGAATCGCTGAACTTTCTAGCGGATAGATAAAGTGTTTCACGAACTGGCGGTGACCTTTGGTCACTAGTTTGCTAAATGTGGAACCGAGGTTATGTGTTTTCCTGTGGTCACCAAGTTGTAGAGTTAAATGATGGGTTAAGTTTTCTTTTTGTGAATTGGAAATGCCTTGTCGCATGGTCGCTAGGAATAAACCTAGGGTGGCAGTTGAGTTAAGATTTAAAAGGTCCGCGAAATAAAGAGATCAGATGGTCATGACTTAAAGTTAATGGATATTCAAATGTTGACCGCCGATTTGCTGTTAAAGCCATAAAATGACCATTGAAGTTCAAATTCAAATTTGTAGAGGGTTTCAAGTGATAGAAGGACCAAAATTTATGGTTTTAATGGTTGGTTTCAATTTATTTGGTGGCGTTGGTTGTTGTAGACTGGTCTGAGGGTCCCTTTGGTAGGTGGCATGATGTTTTTGTACTAGGAGAAGTATGGTTTTGTGCTCGAGATATGTTTTTAGGTGGCCGATTTGACTAGTTTTCATGGCAATTCCTTGTTGTTTTGTACTGTCCTCATAGATTTTGATGATTGCAGATCCGTTTGAGATTCATTTTCTCCAGGTTGCTTATGTTTCTTCCCCTGCAATAAATTCTGATGTATTTTTGGTTGGTTGAGTTGTTGAAACCCTAACCCTAGTCACCCAAAGCTTGATGCATCCTTTTTGAAGATTCCAAGGTGACTAGGCGTATAAGAAGTAAAAAGTTTTATTTTGAAAGGGTTCTGATCTTGATTAGTTCTAGGGAGTTGTAGCAGGTGGTATCATATTGTATTAGATTGAATATAATTTCCTTGTAGTCTTTTGCAGGTTATTGAAGTGATTTTCTCTCTTCTCTGCTTTGAACATGTATATGATTCATTATACTTAATACAATTATTTCAAGTTTTCAAGTCTCTCCTTGGTGTCAATCTTGTGAATTCTATATTTTTTGATCTATTGCATAGGGTTACCTTTGTATATGTTCTAGTCTTCAGTTCTTGATCTAGGATCAAGTGAAATATACTTTGGATAGGACATAGATTCACTTTGATTTGTCTACAGAAGGATATTATAAGTAGTAGATGGGCTGAAATACTTATGTTTATGGCTATGAGTCTTTGACAATTGTTGGTTCATGTTTCAATGTTTGTGTTTGAGATTTTCCCAATGGATAATGGCACTGATCAGAGATTAGTATATTCAGTTGAGTTCAATGCTAGATTGGCCCTTGCTTACCTCTTTCCATCTCTAGATATCAACACTTTCCAAGTTTTAATTGTATTTGGTTGATAGTAATAATACCCTATAGTAATGGAGAGTCAATGAATGTGAGGTTAGCATTTAGCACTTTCTTACTATTCAATCTATTGTTTAGTCCCAGTCTTTGGTGTGTGAAGTATAGTTTTCACTGGGTTAGGTGCACCTGCCTTGGTTTTGTAGAGCTAGAAGTGAAGAGGGCAGTCTTTTTCCTATAGTTGGTCCAGTTGCCCTAGGATCCTTATACATTTTGGAACTAACCAATCCTAAAATCAACCTGAGGGTATATTGGTAGCCTAAGAGCATAAGCATCCATTTTGAACACCAACACCTTGCACACTTGGATATGTGATGGAGACATGTTAGAGATGATAAGCTTATGGACGTAGAGTCTGATGATCAGTAGAAGTAAAGTTATGCAACCGCTATTCACCAGTTACAGTAGTCTATGTTTATTTAGAAGAGCCGACAAAGATTTTATTGGTTCTGGAGTTGTGCCTATCATTTTGGTATGCACCCTTGGATTAGTGATTAGAGAAGAGTTAAAAATGTTTGGTTAAGAGGGCATGATGTAATCAAGCTTAAGGAGAAAGTCACAGTTAATTTGGTAGAGCCGATAGTGTGAAGTGTGTGTCTACAATTATTGATTTAGACAGGTCCTAGCTTGTGATGTGTGCTTAGTAGAGATGACAGAATTATTACTGGATGATGTTATGGTTTCTCTAATATGATTTCAAGGTGGTTCTAACAAGTCGACTTGATTATATCATTTGGAGGAAAGATATTTATAGGAATTTAATTATGATTGCTAAAGTGTGGTTCATGTTAATTATGAAGAGCATAGCAGAGTGTGCAAAGTGTTGAACCATCGGTAGAAGGTCTATGTGACCAAGTAAAGAGTGTAAGCTATACATTGGAACTAATCTAGACAACAGGTCAAAGTGTAGTTCACCAAGATCTTGATATAGCGTGTATCATTCATTCAGAAGTTTGTAGCCTTCACCCTTTGAGTAGTGTGCTCTCAGAAAGTGCATCCTCTAACAGGGTTAATTGTAAAATACTCCTAACAGGGTCTGACCCTTGACAAGGTCACTATACTAAATGCATTGTAAAGACAACTCCTAACAGGGTTAATGATCTTCTAACAAGGATCAGAATAGATTAGTGTAGATTATTAGTGGGTGTCAATTCCCACCGGGGTTTTTACCTATTTAGGTTTCCCCATAACCAAAATATTTGTGTTGTGTTCAAGTGTTCTTTCATTGTGTTTATTCTTAATGTTTAAGTATACCTAATTGGATAAAGAATTGAAACTTGTAGATAACTAATTCACCCCCCCCCCCCTCTCAGTTATCTCTTGGGACTATTCCTAACATTGATGGTAGGTTGAAGGTACGGCCTACATTTCATGGATCCATGGCCTTCCTAATAGGATGTTGTAAGTCAATTTTAGGTCAAGGACTTGGAAAATGTTTTCTTTCTGCATTAGACCAACTCGAATGGAGAGGACTATAACACCTTTGGAGGCTCTCTCTTCGTCATCGTAAGCTTTTATGGTTATCTCTTTCTTTGGGTCAATAGCTTCCTCAAAAAATCATTATGCTTTTACCAAGTTTAGGGTACAAATATTTAGGCATGCCCCTCCATCAATAAGGACTATTTTCACTCTATGCTTGTGGATCAAGATCTCTATATGCAAAGGCAGATTTTACGGGTGGTTTAAAGACATATCATCTTGTTGTGAAAAGGATAGACAATAGGGTACAAAAAGATGGCCTACCATGTTTTGGAATTTATCCGCATCTAAATTTAAAGACATATTGGTCTCCACTAGGGATTTTTCTAGAATCTCCTTATGAGTTGGTGAAAGCTTGAGTAATTCTAGGATAGAGATTTGAGCAGGAATTGTTTGCAATTGGTCTACCAAATTATATTGCTTCAAGGATGAAGATGATGTTGGATTAGGTAAGACAATTCTTGGGGAACCTCCTAATAAAGTGATATTTGATGCTTGCCCCCTAGTTATAACATTAGATTTCCTTGGCTTTTCTTTTACCACAATCATATTTATAGTGTTTTCCTCACCACTTAGAGTATTGATGGTATTATCATAAGTATGTGCGAAGTTAACCTTCTCATTACCTCTTTTATTTTTATGATTGGTATTTGATGACTCCCCTTTTTCATGGTTTAGGAAAGCATTTTTGAAATTTGTATGGTCCTTGTTATTTTGAGGCCCTTCCACTTTTATGGTTCCATCATTGATTAGATCTTGGACAAGGTGTTTTAATTTCATGCATTCATTTTTTTTATGTCCTTTGTTGTGATGGTATTCACAATGATGAGAATTATTCCACCAATTAGGCTTGACTTGGGGTTCATATGGCCTTGATTCGTGTAGGGTAATGATTTTATTAGCCACCAAAGTCCTTAATGCATTTTCCAAAGATTCACTTAAGAAGGTGAATTTTCTCTTTCGATAGGTGGAAAAGAATAGTTTAGGTTTGTTAACATTATAATTATTAAAGGAATTGTTGTTGTTGTTGGCATTGTTATTGGTGTTTTTGGGATTGTTATTATTGTAAGGAGCTTTGGTCATTTAGTTGACATTATACTATGGATTTGACCCACTCGATAAGTTAAAGGGAGTAGCCTTTAAGTTGTGGGCTTCCACAACTCCATCATTCACAAGATTTTTATTATTGTTTTTCAACCATAGCCTTGGTTTATCATTGTGATTATTGGCTCCTTTATTATTCTTATAATTAGATAAGTTATGATTGTTATTGGTGTTGGAATAGGGTTTATTATCTTTGAATAATTTGATTTTCCCTCTTTTAACCAACACTTCTTCAATTTTGATCCCATTTTTTATGAGCTTTTTGAAGGTAGGGGGCATTGAAGTTGGAGACTATAATTCATCTCCATATTTAGGTTATTCATAAATATTTCCATCTTTTATTTTTCAGGTATGCTTCATGGATATCGTGTGAATACTTTTCTCCACCTTTGGAGAAACCCTAGAAAATACTCACCATCTCGTTGTTTAGTGTCACATAGATTAAGCATGGTGATTTCATGCTCAATGTTGTAGGAATAGTGAGTCACAAATTTGGAGGCTAATTCCTCAAATGTCTTTATCCCTTTTGAAAGTTTTGAGAACCATTCCATGGCTTGGCCTCCTAAACTTCTTAGAAAAATCCTCATTAGATAGGTTGTTGATGCAGGAGCATCTCGGGTCCTTGGCAATTTTGTGTCACCAAAAATAGATTTAAGTTTGTCTATGTTACTCGGTTCCTATTTTGATCAAGTTGGTTCAGTGTTGGCTGGTTTCCTTTGGTTACCGAGTTTGGTGGGTTATCTCCTAGGTGATCGGTTGTTCTCCTAGTACTCGGTGATGCTTGTCTGGTGCTCGGTTGGCTTTTCTTACTGACGGGTTCTTTTGAGTTTCTATTGAGGCTGACTTGTGCATTGATTATGGGTCATAGATTTAATGTTGGTATCCATCATTAGGAAGCATGTGGTCCCAAATCTGACCATTCCTTCCATTGATTGTGGATCTGAAGGATGACTTAGTTCGGTAGCCTCTTGTACAAGTATAGTTGTTTGGTTAGAGTTTAGGGAGTTTGTCTTTGGATAGGAGTAAGAAGATAGAAGATTAGAGATTGTTCGTAGATCCTCACATGTTTGAGGAAATCTACAATTCATTGTAATATCTGGTCATAACTAGGAAGGCCTTAAAACCTGACATGTATGAATCAATTTGAATTAATATATGAATAATCCTACATTTTCTCTCTCCCACTGTGTTGTTGCTTCTGCGTGTTGTTGAGAAAGTTAGTTCAAGTTGGGTGTTCCATTCCTTGTCCCCTCCTACCCTAGCTTGCGTCAGGTGGTATTAGAGTGAGGTGATATCTAGATCTAGGGTTGTGAATCTAGATTTGAAGGTTCCTTCTTGTGAAGCCCTAGTTGAATTGTTGTGGGGTAGCAGAATTCAATCTGACCTGCAGTTGTAGAGGTTTTTCAAGATGGTTTGTGGGAGGCGAGATGCAGATCCAAGATTGGAAGACATGTTGAGAAAAATTATTGCTAGATTGGAAGCTATTGAGACGGCCCAACATAGAGGAAGACCTCTTGAAGATGTTAGTGATAATGAAATCAAGGATGAACAAGAAAATACATAACCTGCACCTATGATGGATCAGGGTGAAGAAATATTTTTGAAGGCTTTGACAAGTCTGAAGTCTACACCACGCTTTAATCCTCCTGAGTGTGGTGGAAAAATAGATTTTGATGAATTGGTAGTTTGGATCACAGAGATGGAAAAGTACTTTGAGTACAAAAATGTACCTAAAGACAAGAAAGTGAAAATTGCAAGCAAAAAACTAAAAATCCATGCATCCTTATGGTGGGAGCATCTGCAGCTGGACAAAAAGAGGACAGGCAAAGACAAAATCAAGGTATGGAGTAAAATGGTGAATAAATTGAAAGGAAAGTTCTTACCTTGTGATTATCAGATTAACCTAGTTAGGAAAATGTAAAGTCTAAGAAAGAAAGATAGCTTGGTAAAATAATACATACTAAGGAATTCTATATACTAGATATCAGATCTAGACATGATAAAGATGATGTGGAAAAAATTGCTAGGTACCTAAATGATTTGAGAGTTTCCATCCAAGAAGAAATCAGTTTGGTCAAATTGGAGAACATTGAAGAGGCTTATCAATTTGCATTGAAATCTAAGGAGAAATTTAACAAGAGACATGAGCAAAGACAAAGAGGTAGAGGTGGTAGATTCCCTAGAGGAAGAGGTATATCCAATGGTGAAATGGGAAGATTTTAACCAGAAAAGACAAATCTAGATAAAGGCAAGACCGAGTGGAAAAGTGAAAGTTCATCTAGAGGCAGAAGCGGTAACTACCAAGGTGGTTATAGTAGAGGAATTTTTCAAGGAACTTGTTACAATTGTGGAGAAGAAGGACATAGATCATTTGAGTATACACATGCAAGTAAGAAGGGTGGTAACAGTTGGAATGCTTTGGTGCAAGAAGACTCACCAAATGAACCTGAGAAGGAAAATAACTAAATGGTAAGGAGAGCATTGTGGAATGAAAGTAAAAAGGAAGTTCTGGTAAGGAAAAGTTTGTTCAAGACTAGATGTAGAGTTTCTGACAAAGTTTGGAAGGTAATCATTGACATTGGTAGCTCAGAGAATCTAGCATCCGAAGAGATGGTCACTAAGTTGCAGTTGGAAAGGTTGAAACATCTGAAGCCCTATTAGATTTTATGGATCAAAGATGAGCATACATCCTGGCAAGTGAACAATGTTATGTGAATTTGAAGATTGGAAAGTACTATGATAAGGTGTTATGTGATATCATGCCTATGGATTGTTGTCATATTTTTTTGGATAGACCTTGGCAATATGATAGACATGCTATATATGATGGGAGATTGCATAAGTATACTATTGTGGCTGATGGAAAGAAAAAAATCTTGTTAGCTTTGATGGAAGAGCCTGTTACTAATGTTTTCACATCTGTGAAAGTTTTCTTGATGGAAGGAAGAAATTTTCTTAAGGATTTAAAGAGAAATGATGTATGTTTTGATGTAATTCCTAACAAATCGAGTAAGAAAATAGAGGATAATGTTCCTGAGGAGATTGATAATTTACTCACTGAGTACAGTAAAATCATTTTTGATAATGTACCTGATGGTTTGCCATCAAAAAGAAGCATTGATCATTGCATGGATCTAATCCATGGAGCTAGTTTACCAAATAAGGCACCTCATCAGTTGACACCTATCGAGAATTAGGAATTGAACCAACAGATTCAAGAGTTGCTAGAGAAAGGTTTGATTAGAGAGATTTTGATTCCTTGTGTAGTACCTACACTATTGGCACCTAAGAAGAATGGAGAATGGTGAATGTGTACTAATTCTAGAGAAATCAACAAGATAATAGTGAATTATAGGTTTCTTATACCCAGAATGGATGATATAATGGATAGGTTGACTGGAGAAAAATATTTTACCAAGATTGATTTAAAAAGTGGGTATCATCAGATCAAAATTAGAGAAGGTGATGAATGGAAGATTGATTTCAAGACAAAAGAAGTTTTGTATGAGTGGTTGGTTATGCCTTTTCGTTTAACTAATGCACCGAGTACTTTTATGAGAAAGATGAATGAAGTTTTGAAGAAATTCTTGGGTAAGTTTGTGATTGTATATCTTGATGATATTGTAATATTCAATAAGCCTAGAGAAGAAAATTTGTTGCATATTAGACAAGTTTTACAGAGATTGAAAGAAGAAAAGTTACTGATAAATCTGAAAAAGTGTTCATTCATGAAAGAAGAGATTGTGTATTTGGGATTTGTGATTTTAGCTGATGTTTTAAAAATGGATCCTAAAAAGGTTGAAGCTATTTTGAATTGGCCTACACCTATGAATGCTAGTGAGGTAAGATCATTTCATGGTTTGGCAATTTTTTACTAAAAGTTCATTAGAAATTTGATTTAGGGCCCTCAGTAGGTCATAATCTCGTACAGAAACTTCCGGAGGTCATAACTTTTGACTCAGGTCTGGGTTTTTGCTGAAATTTTTTGGGTGCGTGCCTCAAGTGGTGGCATTTGTTTTGTCAATGGATCTTAGAACAATTAAGATCTATTTTAGCACATTTTCGGGTGCTGAAAGTTTCATCTCGGGCTCTAAAATCAGCTTTTAGTGTTTTTTCTCTAGTTTTTAGAAAGTTATGTTTTGTAATAAATCTGGAGATATGTTTCTAATCTCGGATATTAGTTGGCAATTCATTCTAACTTAGTCGAGGGCATGTTTAGGGAAAGTCTCATCTTTTTAGGTGTTGTTTCAAAAATTACCAAAAATGGCAAAAAACACATGGAAAAAAACTGCCAAAAAGGGTAATTTTCAGATTTCTTATTTTTTCTAGTTTTTGGTTACTTAAGAGTTTGGCAGAAAATTGTAGAGGCAGTCAGTGATGAATGAGAAAATATTGAAGGTTTCAAATCTATGTTATTTGTCTTGTGATTGAATTTATTGTTAACAGAGTGTGTTGTGCTACATCAAAATTTCAGTTCAATTTGTAATGCTATGAGTGAGACTATGAGGGGAGACAAAAGAGAATTCAAGTGGACACATGGAGTTGATAAAATTTTTGAGACTCTAAAGTAGAAGGTTGTTGAATTGCCTATTTTGGCATTGCCTGATTTCAATAAGGTATTTCAAGTGGAATGTGATGCAAGTGGAAGTGCAATTGGAGCTGTGTAGAGTCAAGAAGGTAAACATGTTGCTTTCTTTAGTGAAAAGTTGAATGATGCAAAAAGGAAATATTATGTGTATGATCAAGAATTCTATGCTATTTTTCAAGCACTAAAGAAATGGAGACATTATTTGATACTGAATGAATTTGTGTTGTATACGGATCATAAGGCCTTATAGTATTTGGGTAGTTAGAATAAGTTGAATCAAAGACATATGAAATCGGCTGAGTATTTTGAGAGTTATACATTTGTGATAAAACATAAAAGTGGAGTCACTAATCTAGTTGTTGATGCATTAAGTAGAAGGAGATCTTTGATGACCGAGATGAAAATTGGAATTCTAGGCTTTGATGACATGAGAGATTCTTATGAATTTGATCTTGATTTTTCTAAGCCCTAGAGAAAGTGCAGAGCACCTATTCAAGATCAACAAAGTACTAAATGAGATGAATATTTTATGCAAGAAGGTATGTTGTTTAAAGGTATTTAGTTGTGTATACCAAGAGAACCTATGAGAACTAATTTGATAAAAGAGAAACATAGTGGTGATTTGGCTGGACATTTAGGTGTTGATAAGACATGGAGTTTGCTTAAGGAGAAATACTTTTGGCCTCAGTTGTATAAAAATGTTCAGAAATTTGTGAAAAGTTGTGGAGTTTGTCAAGTTGCAAAAGGAGTTAGTTAGAACACTGGATTGTATACACCAATTTTTGTACCTGAGAAACCTTGGATTGACATCAGTATGGATTTTTTTCTTGGCTTACCGAAGATAGTAAGAGGTAATAATTCTATATTTGTTGTTGTGGATAGATTTTCTAAAATGGCACATTTAATACCTTATAGAAAGACATCAGATGCAGTACATGTAGTAGATCTTTTCATTAATGAAATTGTCAGATTGCATGGATTACCAAGGAGTATTATCTCTGACCGAGACAATAAATTTGTTGGATACTTTTCGAAGACTCTTTGGAGAAAGTTGGGTACCGAGTTAAAATATAGTTCTACATTTCACCCATAAATCGATGGATAGACATAAGTTATGAATAGAAGGTTGGGAAATATTTTGAGATGTTTAGTTGGAGACACACCAGGTAATTGGGATTCTGTGTTGGCACAAGCAGAGTTTTCATACAATAATTTAGTGAATAGGAGTACTAGGAAAACACCTTTTGAGATTGTGAATGGCATACAGCTGAGAGCTATAGTTGATTTGAGAGACATTGATGATGAAAGAAAGAGAAGTGTAGAAGGAGAAAAATTTGTTGAGTACATGAAGACATTGCATGAAGATGTGAAGCTGAAACTAGAAAAGAGTAATCAGAAATACAAAGATAGAGATGATAGATCAAGATGACATAAGACTTTTGATGTTGGTGATGAAGTGATGGTTCATTTGAGAAAAGGTGGATTTCTTGTTGGAACATATGGGAAGTTGAAGATGAAGAAGTTTGGACCTTACAAGATTCTGAGAAAATTTGACAGTGGAAATGCATATGAAGTTGAGTTACCTGATGACATGGATATATCACCTATTTTTAACATTGATGATGTGTATGAGTTTCATGAACCTGAAGAAGACACGACAGTACCAATAGAGTATCCTAAGAAGTAGAATGAAGAAGTTGAGCACATTTTGGAGTAGAGAGTTGGCAAAAGTACAAGAGGTAAACAGTATATGGAATATCTAGTAAAATGGAAGAACATACAGATTGAAGATAGTTCATGGATTTTATAGTCTGAGTTGGATGCAACTCAGATCATACCTACTAAATGATTCAAAGAATCATTTAAAATAGCCCCAAATGTCTGATGCAGAGCATCTCAGGTCCTTGGCAATCCTGTATCACCAAAAATAGATTTGAGTTTTTCTGTGTTACTCGGTTCCTGCTTTGACCGAGTTGGTTCAGTGTTGGTTGGTTTCCTTTGGTTATCGAGTTTGATCGGTTATCTCCTAGGCGGTCCGTTGTTTTCCTAGAACTTAGTGATGCTTGTCTAGAGCTCGGTTGGCTTTTCTTACCGATGGGTTCTTTTGAGTTTTTGTTGAGGCTGACTTGTGCATTGATTATGGGTCACAAATTTAATGTTGGTATCCATCATTGGGAAGTGTGTGGTCCTAGATCTGGTCATTCCTTCTGTTGATTATGGATCTAAAGGCCGACTCAGTTTGGTAGCATCTTGTATAAGTATAGTTGTTTGGTTAGAGTTTATGGAGTCATTTTTTGGATAGAAGTAAGAAGATAGAAGATTAGAGATTGTTCGCAGATCCTCGCATGTTTCAGGACTTTTGTAATTCATTGTAATATCTAGCCGTAACCGGGAAGGCCTTACAGCCCAACATGTATGAATCAATTTGAATTAATATATGAATGATCCTTCATTTTCTCTCTCCCATTGTGTTGTTGTTTTTGCATGTTGTTGAGCAAGGTGGTTCAGGTTGGGTGTGCCATTCCTTGGCCCCTCCTGCCCTAGCTTGCATCAGTTGTGTCATGCAAGAATTTGATACTTAGAGCACAAAACTCTCTAAGGTGGTCTTGTGGGTCTGATTTACCTGTATATTTGTCATATTTTGGAAAGACCACATTTATTGGGAAAGGTGCCATAACCAAGCTCTTATCAAAAGGAAATGGGCACAAGGCCTTGATGGAAAATGGCTTAGGTTTGGCTGCCTTCTTCATTAGGTCTATTTGTGCTTCAAATATTTTCAATTATTTATGCATAGCACCTATTGGATTATCATCTTCCTTATCTTTCTTAAGTTGGTCAACATCATTGTCATGTGGAAGTTTCACCCCTGCTTGGGCTAAATTAAGGAAATATCTTTCCTTATCTCTCTCTATACATTTTTCCATAACTTCAAGGAATTCAATATCTTGAGCTTCACCATTGGCTTTGTCTTCGAGTGTTTCTTTAGGCCCCTGATTGGCATGGTTAATATTTCCTTAATTTTTATCATTTCCTCCATGGATGTAATCATGAAATGTAGAGTTTATATCCATTGGATCAATTCTATTTTCAAAACGGTTTGGGAAACTATCCCCTTGGTTGTGATTTATGAAAGAGTTTTGAGATTCAAATTTGGGGACCTCTTTTGCAATGCAAGTGTCATCTTCTTGTAGAGATAGTTTGAGTTTACAAGATAATGTAGAAATGAGCATTCAACAAAAGTTTGATTTAGAATTGTTTTTCGCCAAACTTCGTGATTGTTCCTTTTTATGAATATATTAAAAATATAAGATGATTATTTTCAAAATGGATATCTCTTACTTGTTGTACGCATTCTTCAAACAAAACAATCACAAATACACTTATTCTTTTTAACCCTCTACGTAAAAAGTGTTTGAATTTGTAAGGATGTTATCACGGGTTTTTGCACAAAAAGTAACTCCAAGCAATCTACCTAATTGACAAGTTGGTTCATAAACATGGCTTTACAAGATAGGCTTTGCTAAGTTAACAAGGTATTTAATCAAGATTTTTTTCAAAATGGACATTAAGTTTCATCCCTCAAAATTAGAAGGCTTCCCACCACTGGTATATCAGAGTTTTATGCAATCCCGAAGGACTACGTGAGGAAGTTTGAAAGCTTAATATCCTTTTTTCCATTAAGGATGCATCTATTTCATTTTATAGTGGGTTGTATTTTTGCAGCAAAGGAAAATGTAACCCACTTTGGGCCATCCCTCTCATTGGCCTCATTAAGGAAAATCTTGAGAGGCAAGCCCACTAAAGATCTAGCATGTTAATATGTAAAGCAATAAAATGGATTTAAGAGATAGGTTTTGGGAATTTGATTCACCAAAAGGTGAAGAGAATATTCCTATCTATTCTTATTTCCCAAGCACAATTAACAAGGTTCAATTTATCCAAACCCACTAACTAATGGGAACTGAGTATTTCTACTCTCCTCCACAAACAAGGGGTTGTTTGATTTAGTGCTTGATTTTATCCTTCATGCTATTCTACTTACTAGATTTTAACAAAATCACAAGCCCACATTTTAAAGAAAAATTGACCAAGTTTAGGTTTACCTTCAATCGAAGCTAGAAAAGGCTAGGGGCATCTTTAATGATTTTTCCATGATTTGGACTCACCTAGTGGCAATCATTCCTTCCTTTTTGCCTCCTCTCCAACAAGTTAGTCAACACAAACAAGAAAAATGAAGAAAAATAAAAATAAAATTGAAATCTAAGCCTTATTTATCAAATTTGAAACAAATTGATTAAGGCAAATAAATCCAATTTAATGAGACAAATTTTGAATTTTATGCTTATGAAATTTTCAAATATTGTTCATATACCTTAGTTTCTTGCTGTGAATTTTCCAAAACCAGCTTGATGTTGGCTATATTATCTTTTTTGTTTCTTTTGGCCAAAGCTTTCTCCTCAATATTGAATCTGGTCTCTGGATTTTTAACTCTTTTATGACTAGTCATCCTACAGACACAGAAAAATCATTTCCCAAAAGTTAGATTTTGTCAATTTCCAATTTAATTGAATGCACAACAGAATCTATTAAATGCATTGTTAAAACAAGTGAAAGTGTTGTTAAAAATTTTAAATGCGTTGCAGAAAAAGAAATTAAATGTGTTGTTTTAAGAAGTAAAGGCACATAGAGAAAGCATCAAATGTATTGCAGAACAATTCGAAAGCACGTCGGAGCAAGGCACATGCGTTGAAAGAATTAGAGACAGGATAATAGAAGGATTTAATGCACCATTTAGCTATGTAAAGGTGCACAACTTTGTCATGAATATGCTATTTTAGGTCTCAAATATGTTGTAGAAAACCTTTTACGCACTGCAAGGTCTGTCAGATGCACTATTTAACCTACAAAATAGACAAATAAACAAGGATATGTAAGAAAAATACAATTTCTCCTAATTTAAAAATTAGTGAGGCCTAAGGCCACAAGGTGGGCACCATTTTGTGTAATAGATTAAGTACCTTCATAGGGTTAGTATTGTCAATAAATCAAAATAACAACTAAATTACCACAAATAGCAATCTAATTAAGCAAATTAAATGACAATTGAGCACTCTATGGCTCTCTAATTAGGTTTGCTAATGCAAAGCTCTCAGCAAGCTTCCATTAGTGACAGCCCTAATAAGAGAATGAATGATAAACAAAGCTAAAAGATTAATTCCAAATGAAATAAGCCTAATTAGCTCTAAATTTTCTTTTCTAGCTTAAAATTGCAAGAGGTTTGATGCTATTCTCAGATTTGTGGATGATAATTGATGGATTTTATGCCTTGCTTTTATAGATTTTGGCAAGGGTAGGGGGTATAGTTTATTTGATCATGGTTTGATTAGGGTTAAGTCCATGGTTCCACATTTGGAGATCATTTAAATTAATTGTCCTCAAAGCTTGGGACAAATAAACAAAATGGGTGGACAAGATGCTCTCACCTTATGTGTGATTGAGATTCGATTTGAGCTTGATCCATATCATGAGCTTGATCCTTAAATCCTATTGGTTGAGGCATTATCCTCCCATGTGGTGTTGAGGGAAAATTAGGATCTAATAATTGAATTTATTTAAATTGTTTAGCCATGTGTACCCCTTAAATGGGTTGATTTGATTTAAATTGAACTATGAAATTAATTACATTAATTACATAATTAATTGATTTATCATGATTTGTTTGATTTACATTGATTTTATGGCTTTTTATTTTCAATTAAATTTGGATTGTTGGCTTGATTGTAATTTAACTTTGATTTTAGCTTGATTTTATTCAATTGCCTTGATTTTTCCCTGGTTGCTCAATTGATTGATCTTGTCCATTTTTCAGGTGATTACACAAAATAACAAAGTTACTCAAAAATTTATTTAGTGCCTTATTCATGAGATGCATGAATGTTCTCAATTTCACTAGTTAGCACCAAAGGCATGAGTAACTACTCATACAAGCCTTATTTGATCTTGAAAGTGGTCTTCCATACACCACCCTCTATGATACAAATTTTGTGATATCCACTCTTGAGATATATCTTCATTAAATAATGAGCTACACTCAAGAAATCCATAAGGTCATCCATCCTTGCCAGGGGAAATTTATATTTGATTATTATATTCTTTATGGCCCTTTATTTTTTACACATCCTCCACTCCCCGTCATTTTTTAGTACTAGTACTATACGTACCACACACAATCTCAATCTCTCTTAGATCAATCCTGTTCTCAAGAATTTGTGAACTTGTTTGTTCAACTCCTCAATCTTAGCAGGATTCATCCTATGAGCTATCTTCTTTTGGAAAACTGGC
This sequence comes from Chamaecyparis obtusa, assembly GCA_027943335.1. Classification (NCBI taxonomy): domain Eukaryota; kingdom Viridiplantae; phylum Streptophyta; class Pinopsida; order Cupressales; family Cupressaceae; genus Chamaecyparis; species Chamaecyparis obtusa. The sequence continues at coordinate 13,636 of BSBK01006896.1, read as the reverse complement.
TCTAGGTATTAAGTCGATCTAATCACTAATATTTCTTACTAGTGGAAATCTCTCAGATACATTATCAAACACAATGTCTTGAAACTTATTCAATAGACCTAAAAATTCTATTGGTACTTTCCTACTATCTTCTTTATTCAATATTGTAATTAAAGCATAAAACATGTGTTCAATTTGCATGCCTTCAAAAACATTTCTTGCAACAAACAAAATACACCCTACCACTACAACCTACCTTTTATTACTCATTCATTAGTGGCTTCAACTATAGAAAACTCATTCCTTTGTCAGTGAATAAGTATTTGCATGACCATCATGTATAACGTGTCTATCAAACTAACATAGTCTCCTTGATAGCATATGACATCCATCCATGGGTACTGAATATATGTAAAATGGATTCACCACTATTTAGATAGAAAGGGAAGGGGAAAATATTGAGATCTATTCTCAAACCCAAATTCCCCAAGGAAGAGATCTAATTTGATCAACCAAAAAGGATAATGCACAATCAAATCAATTTATGGAAAAGAGTAGGAAGAGAGAGAGTAATCCAATATTTCCCTATGAATGGAATTTATGCTTGGAATATGAAATAATTGAAATACAACTACTAACCTCAAAATTACGGCAGATCTAGAAAATGTTGAATTCTGGTGTCTATGTACACTTTCGAGAAAATTTGAAACCTGTCCTGGACTAGAAATGTCGAGACAGAGAAAACCCATAAATCTTTCCTCAAGATGGCTCAGCTCGGGTTTGACCCTCATAAAAGGTCAAATACCACATTCTTTATTTGAAGTCCAATTTGAATTCTGTTTGCAGATCCCGAAAGTTTTCCGAAAAGGGTATCCAAATTCTCTCTCAGATCTGAAACTCTGCACCTGTACCTATAAGAAAAATGGTTTTGTTGTTTGTTTGGGGGGTTTGCCTTGGTCAAACCCTGGTTTGGAATCAACCTTAATATTGAAATTGAAATGGAGAATGCTAGCAAGTAGTAGAAAAGGATCTCACAATGAAGCTATGCACTTCAATAGATATGCAATTATATTTTGAATGTAAACAAGTATATTGATATGAAAGCTTGAACACAACAATAAATGTAAATCAAACCTCCATGGTTGTATGTTTGGAATCCACCTTGAGAGAAGAAGGAAATGGATCTTGAAGATGAACAAAGGATCTTGAAGGAAGACCACACCATCATGATGGCTAGATCTAGGGTTTGAATGATAAATCTTGAATGCTTGAACCAAATCCCTTCAATGGCTTGAATTCTTGAATCCTTGATCTTCAATAGAGAACTTGGATGGAGAAGAAGACTTGAATGCTTTCTTTATCACCTTGAGAGCTTGAGCACTTGAAATTGCTTGAGTGTGGATGTGAAAATTTGAGAGGAAGGCCTCCTTTTATAGTGATCTAGGGCACACTCCTCTAGATGGGCCACCTTGGAGAATTAAATCCCAATTAGGTCCTCACCTTTAGAAAATATACCTGGATTAAATGCAATTAAAGGATTTACCATCCCGAAACCCGAAATGGTCGACCCCAAAGCGGGAAAATAAATCTCCCGAAAGCTCGAAGCCCGGAGATTCTAGAATTTGAAATTTTGGAGGAAGGGTTCAATGTCAAGGTTGACCTTGACCTAGTCAGGGTTGATCTAAGACCTTGACCTAGTCAAGGTCAAGGTCGACTTTGACCCAAAAATGTCACCCTTGACCCAAAAATGTCACCTTTAACCCAAAAATGTCACCCTTGACCCAAAAATGTCACCATTGACCCAAAAATGTCACCTTTGACCCAAAATGTCACCTTTGACCCAAAATGTCACCTTTGACCCAAAAATGTCACCTTTGACCCAAAAGTCAAGAATCTCAGAATTTCAGTTCAGGATGCCAGAATCTTGCAGAAAAGAAATGGAAAATGGGGAAAAGGCCAGATCAAAGCCGGGGACCCATTCAAGGTGCTTGACATGATCCCAAAACACCTACTCAGAGGGCTAAATGTTCTTAACATGGAAGTGGTTCCATTTTAAGATGATACATTAAGCCCCCACTTTACCAAGAGTATGGATTCGATGCAAACTCTTGGTAAAGGAGAAGAAAGAGGAGATCCAAGTGGATTCAAAATGAGATAGAATGACACTTAGTTAGGGACACAAGCCCCTAGACTAAGGATTCTAAATCAACATACATGCATGAGAGTGTCAACAAAACAAGGGTTAGTACTAAACAACCCAAATCAATTAGCATAAGAAACCTCGCTAAGAAATATTTCCTCATGTTAATATCATATTTGGAAAGCTATTATAAAAGAATAAATGTTTACATAAGAAAGACAAGAGCAACACTATAAATAACATAGCTTCATGATCCTATCCTACGAGCATGAAAGGAGAAAAGAGAGAAAGGAGAAAGTGATTACCTTGCCCAGTAAGATGCCCACCTTACTGTGAATCACCCTGGAGGGAGAGCCCAATAGGTTCACCCATAAACTGTGCTTGCAATTGTAATGCATCTTCTGATGGCTTCTAGAATATTCATAGATCCACCTTCTTATATCACTATGACTATTAAATGCGTGTCTCCTCAGGATTTAGCAACTTATGTGCATTACCATCAGAAGATTTAGCATATAGGTGTGTGTCTTTTCAGGATTTAGCAACTTATGTGCATTACCTTCCAAGATTTAGCATATTTGAAACTAGAAATGTGTGTCCCTTCAGGATTTAGCAACTTATGTGCGTTACCTTTAGAGGATTTAGCATATTGAAAATTTTGAAAAATGCGTGTCTCCTCAGGATTTAGCAACTTATGTGCATTACCTTTGTAAGATTTAGCATATGAATGCATGTCTTTTCAGGATTTAGCAACTTATGTGCATTACCTTCCAAGATTTAGCATGTAAAAATAAAAAACTATAGTACAAGGGAGACCCCATCTATGCCCCCCTCCTTAATATGGCAAAAACATACTATTTTGTCATGTTAAGGAAAGAAAAAGAACAAGGATAAAGCCTTTCTTCAGCATCAAGACAATATCCACAAACGACACCCAGTCCAACCCAAGAAGGTCATAGCTCCTATGAGGCCATGGAAGGGATGAATGTAAAGAGATATCATGCAAGAAGTGAAAAGAAAGTAACCCTTATGAGGGATAGCAGAATGTTCAGTTTCCAAGGTGAGAGATATATCAACCATGGAAACCCAATGTCAAACAACAAAAGAGGTTATTATCAAGGACATAGATCCTTAATGTAAACCATAATTTTCATGTATGATTAGATATCACATAATAGATAGATACTGCTTACCTAAGGAAAGAGGTGAATCCTAGAAAGACAGAAGGAAATGACATCCTTCCCCCCCAACGTAGGACAAAGATGGAAGAGGATACCTACTTCACAATACAAGGAGATATCCTATTTACAATAATGTACACCATATTCTTAGCGAGGGATATTGACCCCTACATCCAAGAGTACAGATAATCATGAAAAGGATATGTCACTCATGGAAAAGGATCCTCAAATGAAAGAGATCTTATCAACAAGACCCCCACCAAAGAGGAGTGCTTTAGATAAAATATCAGCTTCCAAAGGTGGGAACAAATATTCAACCATCAAGCCTCTTGCAAAGAAGAGGAAGAGGAATCTTTGAAATGAGGGAAACAACTCTAGCACCAAAGCAAGGGTGAGAGTTTATAAAGAACATAATTTGCAAAATAGAGAAGAAGTGACGACTTAGGACAACAAATTCTCATATAAGAAGGTTATTCATAGTCAAAACATCTATCAATATGTTGAAATAATATTGCAATATAAACAACTACCACTAAGCTAAGGAAAGAGGTTCCCTAGACAAAAAGAGAGAAGAAAGAACCTTGCCCCCCAGGAATGAAAGGCAAGGGATATCTTTGCAAAACACATGTCCTAGAAAAGATATCTTGAATAATAAAAGAGAGCAATGGATGAAAATCTATCATAATATAAACCATTGAGATAAATGAAAGAATAACCAATTAAGCTCAAAGAAGGAACATAATGGATTCTAAAAGATAGGAAGAAATATACCTCTTGCCCCCCAGTCTAAAGGAGAAAAGATCTATGTTATATAAGAATGAGGGGTAAAATTATGAATAAATCTCAAAGGAGAAGTTTCTTTTCTTTTATCTTTATGGATAGGATAATAAGGAGAAGGTACTTTGAAGAATCTTTGCACATCTACATCATGAACCATAGTTTGAACCTCAACATAAGTGTTGAAAGAACTACAAATAGAAGATGAAGAATTAGGAATCAGATTAGGAAAGATAGGATTAGGATTAGGAAGATTAGGAACACTAGGAAAAGTGTAGGAAGTGATATGAATGGAAGACACAAACAAAGGAACACTTGGAACCATAGTTGAAAAAGGGTTGGAATAGATATAAGTAATGTTATGGTAAGAATGTTGTGAGGTAGGATCTTGATTTTCCATAAGATCACCACTAAAAGGAAGAGCATTAAGGGAATTCTTATCTTTCTCCACTAATGCCTCATCACTAGAAGGAATCCTAAATGGAGGTAAGGCATCTATAATGTCATCTTCTTTCGCATAAGGGAAGTGTGTTCTAGAGAATATGTCATCCTTTTGTATCAAAAATTCTTGACAATGAAGGGATAATTCAATGTATTTATCCAAGGGTTCATCCCAAAAAGTAGAATTATCCACAATGGCTTCATGAGGAAGAGATTAATTAACATCAAAAGGTTCATCCCAAATAGGAGGATTATCCACAATGGCTTCATGAGGAAGAGAGTAATCAACATCAAAATCCAAAGGTTCATCCCAAATAGGAGGATTATCATACCTATGAATAAAGCACATTGTAGGATCGTCAAAACTCATTAAAACTTGATCCCTAAAGGGGAAAGAAGGTAAATTGTATTCTAGAGTAGGCTCATAGAAAAGATATATATTAGGAGAAGAATTAACATCAATCCCTAACTCATCTTTGTAAAGGTCAATTGAAGAGGTTGTGGAGGAGGATGAAATAGGAATAGGATCAATGGAGATCTCATTCAAATAATTTTCATCCTCACTTCCATGTACCTCATTAAGATATCTATCATCTTGAATGACAAAAGCCTCATCAAAGTACTCAAAACAAGAATCATACATGTTGAATACTAAAAGCATGAAAATGTAAATGTTTTTGTATTTTTAAAGGAATTTTGCAATTTTTTAGGATTTTTGAAATATAAATGCAAGGGTATAACTAAACCTAATCTTAATGCAAGAAAAGATTAACCACAAATCTAACACAATAGGGTATCTAAATCCACATAAGAAAGGAGAGTAAGTATGTCGGGTTCACCAAAATGTAAATTGAAGGTGAACACACAAGATAATGCAAAGGGAGATCTAGCACAATAGGGCATCTAAATCCACAAAAGAAAAGGGGTAAGTATGTCGGGTTCACCAAAATGCAAAGGATAAAATAGTGTATGGGGTCCTAGAACAATGGTTTGCACATAAAAGAGACCCCAAAATGAATAGATGTAAAATGGATTCACCACTATTCAGATAGAAAGGGAAGGGGAAAATATTGAGATCTATTCTCAAACCCAAATTCCCCAAGGAAGAGATCCGATTTGATCAACCAAAAAGGCTAATGCACAATCAAATCAATTTATGGAAAAGAGTAGGAAGAGAGAGAGTAATCCAATATTTCCCTATGAATGGAATTTATGCTTGGAATATGAAATAATTGAAATACAACTACTAACCTCAAAATTAGGGCAGATCTGGAAAATGTTGAATTTTGGTGTCTGTGTACACTTTCAAGAAAATCTAAAACCTGTCCTGGACTGGAAATGCCGAGATAGAGAAAACCCAAAAATCTTTCCTCAAGATGGCTCAGCTCGGGTTTGACCCTCATAAAAGGTCAAATACCACATTCTTTTATTTGAAGTCCGATTCAAATTATATTTGTAGATCTCGGAAGTTTGTCAAAAAGGGTATCCAAATTCACTCTCAAATCTTAAACTCCGCACCTGTACCTACAAGAAAAATGGTTTTGTTGTTTGTTTGGGGGGTTTGCCTTGGTCAAACCCTAGTTTGGAATCAACCTTAATATTGAAATTGAAATGGAGAATGCTAGCAAGTGGTAGAAAAGGATCTAATAATGAAGCTATGCAATTCAATAGATATGCAATTATATTTTGAATGTAAACAAGTATATTGATATGAAAGCTTGAACACAATAATAAATGCAAATTAAACCTCCATGGTTGTATGCTTGGAATCCACCTTGAGAGAAGGAAATGGATCTTGAAGATGAACAAAGGATCTTGAAGGAATATCACACCATCATGATGGCTAGATCTAGGGTTTGAATGATAAATCTTGAATGCTTGAACCAAATCCCTTCAATGGCTTGAATGCTTGAATCCTTGATCTTCAATAGAGAACTTGGATGGAAAAGAAGACTTGAATGCTTTCTTGATCACCTTGAGAGCTTGAGCACTTGAAATTGCTTGAGTGTGGATGTGAAAATGAGAGAGGAAGGCCTCCTTTTATAGTGATCTAGGGCACACTCCTCTAGATGGGCCACCTTGGAGAATTAAATCCCAATTAGGTCCTCACCTTTAGAAAATATACCTAGATTAAATGCAATTAAAGGATTTACCATCCCGAAACCTGAAATGGCCAACCCAGAAGCGGAAAAATCAATCTCCCGAAAGCCCGAAGCCTGGAGATTCTAGAATTTGAAATTTTGGAGGAAGGGGTCAATGTCGATGTTGACCCTGACCTAGTTAGGGTCAACCTAAGACCTTGACCTAGTTAGGGTCGAGGTCGACTTTGACCTAAAAATGTCACCTTGACCCAAAAATGTCACCCTTGACCCAGAAATGTCACCATTGACCCAAAAATGTCACCTTTGACCCAAAATGTCACCTTTGACCCAAAAAAGTCACCTTTGACCCAAAAGTCAAGAATCTCAGAATTTTAGTTCAGGATGCCAAAATCTTGCAGAAAAGAAATGGAAAATGTGGAAAAAGCCAGATCAAAGTCGAGGACCCATTCAAGGTGCTTGACATGATCCCAAAACACCTACTCAGAGGGCTAAACACTCTTAACATGGAAGTGCTTCCATTTTAAGATGATACATGTATGATGTTACACATTACCTCATCACGATAACTACAAATATTGAATTTTACTTATCATTGAGCATTGACTATAACTTTGTGCTCATTCAAAAATGAGGCAATCTGATACAAATGTGGATGTATCTCCCACTTCAACTTTAATTTTGTGACCATTTCTTCTAACACTATATTATAAGTTCATTCACTGTCAATAATCACATCACAAAAATTATCCTCACACTTGCATATAGTGTGAAATAGACTCTTCCATTGATCTAATTCCTTGTCTTCATTTAACAGGGATCTCCAATAAAATAAGGGTTTGTCTCCTCTCATCATCATTACAGTTCTTTGACTAAGCTTATTCATCTACATGTGCAACTTGTCCATGACCTTCAATTCTTATATCTATCCTACCTTGGCATTATGGACATTCATAGGCTCCATGTCCTGCCTCATAGCACTGGAAACAAGTTTCTCTAAGGCACCTCTCCTAGATCATTTTTCAGGTCTTCCTCTTCTTCTTTCTCTTTGTTCTCCATTGTTTTGATCAAGTAGGAAGTTGAAACTATCGTTCTTCTAATTTTAGATGGTACTCACATCTTCAATTTTTTTTTGACCCCTATTTTGATTCTTGAAGGATATTTCACCATTCCTTCATCCTTGAATTTGTACCATTTTCTTTCCTTCAAATCTCTTATTCGCCTTCTCTTCCACCTTCAAAGAAAATTTATACAAATATAAAATTTTGGTCTTTTTTACCAAGCTTAGCTCCTCTTTAATATCTAACCTTAACTCATTAAGGTAACAAGAAAATATTTCCTTTTTGGCCTTTGTATGACCTATTTTGATAATCATTTTATAAAAATCCTTTGTATACCCCTTAATAGACTTTATCCCTTTCCTCAATCCTTGCAATTTCTTTAACAAATTCAACTTTTAGTCCCCTAGAATGAACTATTTCTAACATATCTTCTCAACCATCTGATACCACTTAGTGATCTTTCCCTTTCCTACCCTATTTATTTCTAGTTGGACCACCTTTAACAAGATATTGGCATTACCCTTCAACTTTTTCTTAAATCATACTTGACCTAATTTGGATCCTCTATATCCTCATACTCAAAATATTCCTCCATCTCATTTATTTAATTGATAAGATCTTTTCACTTCTAATTTCAAGAGTAATAGGAAATTTTAATCGCGGGTCTCTTTGAGATGGACCTTAATATTTTTATTGGATTTTGATCTTCAGATTATTCTCTTCCATCCTTAGATGGATCTTCAATCTCGTCTTCATCTTCACTTTATTCTCTTCTACCCAAATTCAACCCTCTTCTAAGATCATCTTGCAATGAATTGATTATTTTCTAGAGGGCTTTGAAACCCTCATATGCCAGGGCATTTCTACCACCATGCATACCTCGCATCACTCTTGAAGGTATCTTGACCTTGATCCCACAACCACAAGTCTTGGTGTGAACTATCTCACAATTGATGATCTGTCCACACACTCAGGAACAACCCACTATAATAGCACTTAATGAGGGGAGGACTTCAAGGCTCAAAAAAACAAAAAAAAGGAACAAAGACCAATTTCTATATTATCTAATTAAAATATTTTTTTATTGGAATGAGATTACAAATAAGAAAATAACCTTAATCCTTATAGGCTATAACACTTCACAACTTACACAAGTTATGGAAATCCCCTTTTCCACAATCTCATTTTTCCTCCTCAAAACTATTGCTCAAATCATGAAGATGGTTCCCAAAATAACCTATTTGTTTATTTAAATACCAAAGTACAATTTGAATTTTGAAATTTTGGTGATTGGGTGCCAAAACATGAATTTTGAAATCCAAATATGCGCCAAAATAAAAAATGGGGACGTTCCTGAAAAGTTGTCTAACTTCTAGGAGGCATAACTTCTTATCTAAGGATTCAATTGACATGTTGTCTAAAGCATCAAAAAGCTATCCAAGTAAAGTATTTCCCAATGAATCAGCTCTAGTTTTTCCCCCATTTTTATAGGCCTTACGAAACCATTTAGTGCCTTAAACCTGACTTAGAAGAGATTTTGGTAGCATTTTGAGAAATTCAAACCTTAATAACTTCCAAACAATGGATGATTTTAACATGATTATTTCGCAAAAGGGCTTATTTTTTTTATTTTTAAGCTTCTCATAATTTGTGTCCCCATCGGCCTTCAAATTAAAACTTACTAAAAATATTAGGTTGACCCAAAAAAAGTAGCACGCCAAATTTGAAAGTTGAAATTTTTTATTTTCCCATATGGGTAACCATAAATGTAAAAACATTGAAAGAAAACTAGTAGTAAAGAAATAGTTTTAGGCAATGTAAGATTTTCTTTTACACCACCGAATGCATCTACATACATACATACATACACACATTAATACATATGTATGTATGTACATATATATATATATATATATATATATATATATATATATATATATATATATATATATATATATATATATATATATATATATATATATATATATATATATATGTGTGTGTAACACCACCCAATAACTAGGTGATGAAACCAAAATAAAGCCAATCAAATACATACACCACAAAGAGATAATAATTTTTTTTTTATTTAACTTCCACAAAACTGAATATAAAAGTTTACAAATTGTCTTACATAGTTGTCCATACAAAATTCTGATTACATTAGAGTAACAACAGTACTTTTAATTGAAATGCTTCATATACAAATGTAGGAAATCTGCCTAAGTTTCCTTATACGATCTATAAACTGCCCTAATGATCAACAGTATTGCCACAATCTATTTTCCATAAATTTTAACAGCTGCCAACCATTTGACCCAGATTCATAGTTTTATCCATCTAGGTTCCTGAAATAACAAACAAGAACACAACACCACAAAACAAATAGGGCTCAACATATTTACATAAATCATAGAACCTCCATAAAACACCTGCAATTCATTAGTATCATCATGATCATAAATCATAAACCATAAAATACATTTGTGCCAAAACATCATTATCTCATCACAACAATCACATGATTAAGTAGACAAGAAAACATGATAAAGAGAGAGAACTCGCAGTCAGAATTCCAGAAGGATGATGCACATATATACTGAGATGTTTTAATCACTGAAGAGTCATGATTCTGCACCCATGGTTGTGCCCATGACAAATCTTACAGTGCAAGGTAATATGTACTCCCGTTAATAAACTAACAGTGCACACAGCTATCTGTTAATCCGTTTAATAATGTAACAGTACCTTATGCCCCATACTCCATTCTAGATCACGCAAATCATAGACATAGGGGAGGCCAATTATATTTTTAAATGTAAACCCAACCCAATTAATTTTAAAGGTTATCACTTGTTCACTGAATTGGTTCTCCCAATTCAGCCATCTCCATATGTGTTCATCTTCTGAAATTCTTCACAAACACATGTTTAAAACAAAATTGCCAAAATATTTTCAAGCAAACAGAATCAATCCATTAATCCACTTGATTCAACTTCTCAGGCATGGAACAGATCACAGATATAAAATTATATCCACAAATTCCATTTCATATTTCTCATATATCCTACTAACACAATAGCAGAATTAAAGAAAGATTTTAGTAACAGTATCATTAGTGTATCCATAATTTTGCTACACAAGATACAAACCAATAGACATGCATTTGAATAAATTCACGAATCTAATACCAATAGATCATAAACAAATGTTCTGTGCTCACAGCATCATTAATCTACAAACGTTCAATATTAACTCGCAAAATAAATAAATACACTGCCCACATACATATATACGATAGAATTCATTTGAAATAAATTTATCATTCGAGCTTTTGTAGAGACAACAGTATAACAGAGTTATGGTTCAAAAACTACTGTTTGTTTGAACAAAAGAAATGACACAATCTCAAACATTCGAACCATATTGTAACCACACTAGAACAATCTCATTACGATGTAACAGTGACATTCTAAAAAAGTGTATGAATAATCTCATACAAATAGCGAACTCTATAATTAATTTCCAATGTTCATAAAACTATAACTGTTATAACTCTAACCGCGTATATTCCAATTACAGTCTCAACTCTAAACTGATTTTCATATAAACAAACTTGATATTACTTGTTCGAAAGTGACTAGATTCTATAGTTTCCATTTGTACAGATGAACAGTTGTAAACAAACCCAATTTCCCAATAACCAAGTTAAGACCAAAACACTATTTCCTTTTTCCCTATCACAAGTTCGTGTTCACAAGCTATCAGTTAATAAAAGGATACGAATCTATTTTCATTTTCAATAATCTAGAAAATCATTCCATTTTGATAGAAACCGAAATGTAACAGGTTACACCATAAATAATAATCCTCAAATGAAAAGTCATGAAATTTCATACAAACCCCCATTTTCTTTACAACTCCCAATTCAAAACCCTTGCTCGTACATAGTCATAAAATGTTGACTTCATATAAACCCTTCACAGATATCTCTACCCGATACTTCAAAATGAACTCGAACAATGACCGAAAACTTAACAACAAATTCAACTCGAACACCCTCACAAATATATATGACTGTAAGTATCCCAACAGAACAGTCCGCATACACAGCATTCGTAAACACCAAACAGAGTATTAAAGAAATGATAAAACATTTAAAAAGCTGAGTTACCCATAATCAAAATTGAGCTAGGTCACCATTTCTAGCTTTTTCTAAAGCAGAGTGTTGACTCAAACCAGAAAGTTCATCGAAATTGACTTCACATAATTCCATTCATAATGTTGATACAATAAAAGACAATAACACAGCCCGAACTCGACCACTAACACAAACATCCATAATAAAAGAATAGTCACCTAATGTTAATATCGTTGAATACTAACAGTTTTTAAGAAAGGAACTGTAAACAGTTGTTTCGAAACCAAAAGAGTGTTCGTTTCCACCTTATATCTTTCATTTTCTATTCTTGCAACATATGGAGTTTATTAATACAGTGCCATAGAAACATATACTATCTTATAATAGAATAGACACAATATACAAAACCCAAAACCGAACTCTTTGAAACACATTTTCAGTTGAAACAACAGTAATACATGTGCATGGATAAAAGAGAGGGTTAGAATGCTGGCCCTGACCTATTTAATCGAGCACCGAGACAAGAATCCACACTCTGTTCTTCACCGAAACCCCCAAACCAGCTGAAGATTGCAAGCACAAACATACAACCAAAAGATGCAATGCTGTCGCAGAAATAAGGCAATGATAGTTTGCAACCCACAACAGTCCCATGACCCTAAAGTCACTCAGGCCGGCCGAACAAGACGCCATGCTAATAGGCCATTACAAATGACAGAGAGCAAGAAACCCTCCGAAACCACAGCAACAATGGCGAACAAAACTCTAACCAAGATAAACTTCATTAACTCCACCTTGCCAGTCGAACGGATTTCCCACACTTGGCCAGCTGAAAGCCCAAGTGGAAGTACCAACTCGGACTCCAAACCAACCGACTAACACTTGCGAAATCAATACCAACAAACAAGTGTCCATTAACAAAGCCGCCAAAAACCTTTACTAAACCCAAAGCTCGGCGCTTCCAACAACCACAGCCGACAATGCTAACTTCAAATACCGCCACCACCTCTAAATGCATCTCCGTTTATGAATAAGGGAAGATCATAGTATATATTTTTATATGTGCCTAAGTGCGAATTTATCATTCACACTTAGGTGCATATATTTATATATATATATAAATCATATTTATATATATATAAAAACATGATCATCAATTATTCAAATAAGAAGATGTCCAAGTAACATATATATATAGTCCATTCTAACACGGTAAATATATATATGTTACTCATAAACATAACAAGAATCAATTATAACTGAAATACTAACATATTACAAACTGGTACATTACCAATTATAAGGAGAACAAGTTCTGCATTCAGAGTCCAAATAATACCAATATACACGAAACAAAACGAACGTTCATAACATCATTAAGCAATAACAGAATTTCTACCAATGATACTTACAACAGAATTACATAATAAGCACAATGATTCAACAGTAAACCATTTAGATCTGAGAATCCAAACACTCGAAATGAGTCCACAATGAAAATAGATTATAACATTAGGTCCTTATGATTGATAATTAACACACACACATGTACAGTACTTAAAATATAACGTACTGAATTAACAAATACTATAGCTAACAGAGTTTATGTTTTCCAGTCTTAACTTAAAACAAATATAACATCAAAAAGTACTTCCACTAAAAATAGAATGAAATAGGGTCAGGCATGACAATATATATATATATATATATATATATATATATATGTATATATATATATATATATATGTATATATATATATATATGTATATATATGTATATATATGTATATATATGTATATATATACATATATATGTA
>BSBK01006895.1:360000-422500 GCA_027943335.1 Chamaecyparis obtusa | reverse complement strand
TGTTCAATACCTACATAAAGATGTCCCAATTATCGTGCACTACAACCAACTCAAAGATTTGCACATCTAATCCAATATATATTCCTCTAAGAACTAATACATTTTTCTCTAATAATTTTTTTACCAATAAAGTTTCACAACTCCTCCATTAACGTCTATACAAATTGTAACTCCTCCATGTACAAGCATATAGCTATTGGTACATGTTAAATTTATTAATGAGCTTTTGATTATTATTATTATTAATTTCTTTTAAGTTAATAATTCTTGTATGTATTGTAGATGATTTGAACTCAATGCTATCTACAGGTCTAGAACATGAATTTTATCATTAAATCAAATGTCTTTGGGCTAAAGTTAATAATTATAATGTCAAATAAAATAGCCTTTTAAGTAAAGTTAATAGTTGAAATACTGATTGATCAAATACCCTTTTAAGTAAAGTAAAGTTAATACGGGAAAGGGACCGGTAGTGGCTATAGATAAGTTCATGCACTTAATTGAGGTAGCAAACTATATTAGATTGTGACATTTTTTTAAGCTGTATCTGCATGTGACCTAAGTGCTTAAAGTTAAGGTTTCGACTTCTGGCCAATAACAATGCACTCTACAGGGGACGTTATACGCAAAAGGGTCAAAAAGTGGTTAAAAAAAGTGTCGGCCGGTACAAAATTCCCATTGCAGCAATAACCGCTCACTCAAATCACCACAAATCACCATAATTGTAGACAAATGTCTAAGTAGTGGTTCACAAATCTTCACTAGTGCACAAATAAGTCAAGCATGAATGAAAAAAGCTAAAAAATGATCAAATATTAGTATAAATGATCCACTGATATTTTATTGCGTAAAAATCAGTAAACAATTATTGAACCCCAAGCAATAATTGATTCCTTTCCCTAATTGAAATATTGATCGAACAAAAAGGGAATGATAATTAGAACACACTTTCCATGATTCATGAAAAGCAAAATATGAAGAAGTTCCCATGCATTATTGAACGTGCAGAGCAGTACGTCACTCTTCATCTCGTCATTCCTTTTTGATTGATTCGCACCACAAATGTTTCCTGTCGTTACGATTCGGCCAAGTTTATATACTGATCTCAATGTGTTAACGAGTTGACCATTTTGTACTTCAATCACTCTCAAGATCTGCAAACCCATTAGTGAAAACACTATTCATTGGACTCTATTCAAGAGTAAGTCTAAAAGAACTTCATTCTCAAAGTAGAATCCAAGGCAATCAAACAAAAGAATCATATTCATCCTCTTATCGTTGATTGTGCATTGTGAACGCCACCACTTCAACAGTTAATCACATGCCATTCCTGTTGAAAGGAGACAAGTTTCGAATAGCTATGTCAGCAGCTTTAGCCATTGATTTATAGGACTGGGTATACGATGTGCAGTTGGTATATGTTATTGTCTTCTTTGGACAAGTGGATAGATTGCATGTTGTTCAGGAATGGAAGCTTGATAATGTGATGGAACTAATATCTTGATAATAGATCATAGATTATAGAACGTGATTCAAAAAGTAAATGAAAAAAATAGATAATAATCGAATTCAAAAGTATCAATAAGCTTTTGGTATATTGGCGAAGTCTAAGAGTTCTTGATGAGTGCTCCACCACCAATCAAGTTGTGCTGAGTACAAGGCTTTGATATCATGTGGGACAAGGTTGGGTTTGTGCCTTGGCAAATTTGGTAGAATGGATATTTTGTGCATTATTTGGGTCTTAGACTAAGAGGTATTGGGTATATGATGTGCAATTGGCATGTGAATTGTTTCGATTGAAGAACTACATAGAATGTATGTTGTTTAGAGATGCTCAACAATGCGAGTGTAACTAACATCCTCATGATGAATGTGTGGTCCAAAATGTTGATAATGTGATGGGTGTTTGATAATGTGAGATAATTAATATTTTGATAATGGATCACAGAGTGTGATTCAAAAAGTTGATGTAAAAAATAGATAAAATTGAATTAAAAAATATCAATGAGCTTTTGGTATATTGGTGAAGTTCGAATGGTTCTTGATGAGTGCTGGACACCATGAATCAAGTTGTGTTGAGTGCAAGGCTCAACATCATGTGGGACAAGGCTGGATATGTGCCTTTGCGAATGTGGTGGAATGGATATTTCGTAGTACTTGGCTCTTAGCCTAAGACGATACTCCCAGTACTTGGCTCTTAGCCTAAGAAGTATTGAGTATACGATGTGCAATTGGCATATGAATTGTTCTGATTGAAGAACTGTATAGAATGTATGTTGTTCAAATATGCTTAATAGTGTGAGCATAACTAACATCATCATGATGAATGTGTGGACAATGTTGAGTTCATGCCTTGGCGAATTTGGTGAAATGGATATTCCTCAGTACTTGGCTCTTAGCCTAAGGGGTACTAGGTATATGATGTGCAATTAGCCTATGAGTTGTCCCGATTGAAGAAATGCATAGAATGTACGTTATTTAGGGATGCTCAACAATGTGATTATAACTAATATTCTTATCATGAATCGGAGAGTGTGGTAAAAAATGTTCATAAAAGATACAACCATGTTGGTGTTGGCATGTGCACAAAGATACATTCATAGAAAAAGAAAAAGTATTTGGGACTTGACCAAAAATATAATCAATTTGGCCATGAATCTTTATAAAAGTCTTAGTTGGCATGAAATATCATCTCATCTTCTCTTATTTATTTTTTGTGCCTCGGGTCATTTAATGTTTGTTGTTTCATGTCATAGGATTAAGATACTTGTCATGATCTTTATTTATCGATTATTGATAATTGTATAGATCACATTCATAATCAATCAATTCATCTTCTTGCTCCTCTCTTTTGTGGAAGGATATATATTTTGTCTTGCAAGTGATCCTAGGCTATACGAGTTCATCATCAAATCCTACAACTATGTCTAAATTATAATTAATTCACAAAATTTAAATTAAAAATAAATACAAAATATACAAACATAAAATTATGAAAAAATCTATACACTTGATATTGGTGTTACCAATCTATGTTAGAAAAATTACAATATTTATCTTTTTTGTTAAAATATGTGATAGAATAAATGTCACAATTTTTCTGAATACAATTGATTATAAAAATAAGTTATTAAAAATTATTTAAAAGATTTCAAAAATACTCTTAATTTCTTAGAGTTTGTGTGTGTGTTTGTAAGGCCTAAGAAATGACTAGTTCACATTATCTTCAATTTTTTAACAATTTAGTTGCTATAGATGACAACAATTGAAATTTTGATTAAATGTTTATTCGATTTCTCGCTTTGATCAAAATGTGAACACACTAAATTTTAAGACCACTCTTGTTATCAAACTAAGTATCATCACTTTGATTCAATTTATAAAGAACAATATTAGCTATCATTGTCAACTATCGTATAATTATGACAAACTAATCATATTTGCTTAATTATCTTTTAATTAACCTAAATCAACTCTCCAAAGAAATCTACATATATAAAACCTAAATTCATTAGAATAATTAATATTTTATTCGTTGGATATTTTTTAAATTCAACCTATAAATAATTAGATGATGGAAATTGAAAGCCTAATTAAAAATGTTGATTCAATGTCTTGTTTTGATTGAAACTTAAGATACATTATTTTAAGATCACCCTTGTTATTAAACTAAGTTTCATCATCTTTTTGATTAAAATTATAAAGTACAAATATAGATTTCCAATCTCAACTATCATATAATTATGATAAACTAATCATAATTGCTTAATTATATTTATTTATAATATTATTATCATTCAATCGTGTAGTTTTTGAATTTGACTCAAAAACTACACAATTGGATTCTACAACAATATCACAATTTGACTTGTCGTGGAAAATATCTCCTACTTATATTTATTTAATTAACCTAAATCAACTCTTTAAAAAAACCTACATATATAAAAACTAGATTCATTAAAATTAATTTATCTTTTATCCGAACCAGCAATAGAAATTGAAATCTTGATTAAAAATGTTGATTCAATGTCCTACCTGATCAAAATGTAAGATATGCAATTTTAAGACCACTCTCTTTATTAATAGTTTATAATTAAATTGGATTATTATTTTATAATTAAATTGGATTATTAGTTTATAATTAAATTGGATTATTAGTTTATAATTATGGTCGGTAGAACACGAGTATTCCGTTTCCACGTAAGTTTTTTTAATAAAGTCTTTTCTATTTATTTCAAAGTCAATTAGAAGAGGACTGATATTTCACACGTGTCTCACAAACAATCCACAATAGACACACATTTTAATTTATTGAACACATGACCTTAGGAAATGAAATAAGCAACTTACATCATGCACCATCAAAATCATGAAATAAGCAACTTACATCATTTGAATTTCTTATTAGTCCTAGTCATTTTTGAATTTCTTATTAGTCCTAGTTATTTGAGTCAGAGACTAATGTTTCAATTAGCTTGCACATTGGAAATTATGTCATGGATAAAGAAAAATATATATGCTATAGTTTGCAATTGTTTTGTTTTTTAAATTGTTTTATTAATTTATTTATTTTTGGCTATATTTTCCTTTTTACTTATTGGCTTCTCCCATTTTTATTTGTGCTTTTTTAAAAGTTTTCTATTTGAAAATAAAGTAAATTTGTTTTGGACCAATCATTTTTATAAATGGGATAAATTTTTTATATTTTCAAATGTTTAGAGAATATTGTTGACTCTTTGCCCTCATTTTTTATCGTTGTTTCTGTTTTCTTTTTCTCACATTTTTGTGGCAGTAGGTATTCATTCACCATTTTTCATTTCTGCATTATTTTTCGATTATTGTGAATTGATAATCGATTGTAGCAACATGTGTAGAAATGTTTCAAGTAGTGGAATTGGATTTTTTTTTTCTCTTTTTTAAGTATTGTCAAAATTGGTGCATATTTTATTTACCCTGAGATATAGTTAGATCCACAAGCAACACATATTATCGCACCAATAATATTTGATTGTTCCAAAAGGTATTTTCGAAGTTACAAATAATTCAAAAATATGTTTCATAATAAGATAAAATACTTTAAAAAAAAGTTTAATACTGAATTATAAAACTTCATTCTAAGGATTGATTTAAAATAAAAAATTTAAAAAATGAGTTGAAATATTTTAGTTTTTATAATAGTATGTTTATTTCAAGAGTATTATTAAAAAATAGTTAATAAATATGAGATTTTTTATTAATTTTCTATCAATATTCTAATTTGATTTGTTTAAGTAAATATGTAATGTGTTGCTTGGTTTTTAAATTTTCATTACTACTATACTAATATGTAAAAATTTAAGGCAAAAGGTCATAGACCTATAAAGTTTTGTACCGTCCTAAAAAGTCAGCACCCACAATTGGATGCTCAATTTAGCCCCATTTTTTTTGAGATTTAATGTTCATTATGCTTGATTCTAGCTACCTACTTCCACTTAATCTCGCATCTACTTCATCATCCCAACACTCGATTCTACTTTCATCATGTTCTCCTAGGAACATAACATTTGAAATGTTATGTTCCTACATAAAATGGCCCAAATTTGAACTAGGGTTGTTTTAGTGTTTTGGTGGGAAATTAGGTCTCATGGTTAGCCTGGCTTAATTTTGAATCCCAAAATGTTTGAGAGGTATATATTGCAGCATATCTCTCTGCATTTTGACATCAAGCATTCATATCAAAAGCAATCAAAGCATTCAAGAATTCAAGGTGAGTTCAAGATTTGAAAGCGACCATTCAAGATCTAGCATTTTTCCAAGCATCCAAGACAATTTGAAGGTAATATTTTCTATTGAAACAAGCTTCTCTCCCATGATGGCCAAGTAGAATATTTCTCAATCAAACAAGAAGATCCTTTCTTTCATCCATATGAATTATTCTTTCATAGCAAGTGATTATCAAGCATAACATCATTGAAGATTTAGGAGTGGTGTTCATAGATCCATGCATTTGTGATGACATCCTTGATTCCTTTCTACATTCTAAGGTCAACACCTACAACTCAAGAAACATTCAAGCATCTTCATGAATATGAGTGATTACTACATTCATCCATTAAGGTGTAATCAAGGAACATGTGACGCAGTTGTTAGAACTTTTGTGGGCAGATCAGGGTTTGATGGAATAACCCTGCAATTTTAAGCCAAAAACACTAGGAACATAATTAAAAATGTTTTGTTCCTAGGAATGAAATATTTCAATTTTTTTTTTCACTGCATTTTCTGCTTAGATTCATACAACATATCAGTTCTTTAGTCTAAATCCCATTTCAAGTCATTTCAAGTCATTTCAAGTTTCTAGCAGTTAGTTATAAGTCTTTATTTTCTTTATTTTCTTATATTTTCCTATTTAACCTTCTATATTGCATCATCACAATCATTTCATCTCTCCCTATTTCACAATTTATATATGTAGTAAAGGATCATTGTCTCATTTAGTGCTTAGGACCTAGTTGAGCCTATTGGGATATCTTCCTTCTAAATGTACAAGTTTGAGGAGTAATCTACCCCTTTGCATTACTTTTGTTTTCACCATGTACATTTTTTGTGAACCTGACACATGACATTTCCATTCTATTTTTTGTGTTAGATTTCTTTTTTGCATTGAATCCTCATGTTTGATATGATATGCTCTTCATTAGTTTCATGTGTAGTTATGTTCAATTCATTTAATTTTGTAGAAAATTAATGAATGTTTGCATATTTCCTTTCAAGATAAATATTTACATCTCTTAGATATATCCCCCTTTCATTTTATTTTGCATGAGTGTCATAACATTGAGTCCTACCTATAGCATTCTAGTTAGGAGAAGTCATAGACTTATGAATTCCTTTGAGCCAATGTCCTCTTTATTTCCTAGGAATCTTGATGAGATAAACATGCCTGCTAATGATATTCCTATTACTATTGAGAATAATTCTTCCCACTCTTCTCATGATGAAGATGAGACCTTAAGATTTCCTCCTATGCAATTGTAAAAGATTTCACTGACTTTAAAAAAATTGAGCATTGTTTAGAACAAGAAAACTCTAATCCTGAAGCCATCTCTTTATTTGAGGGTTTGAGAAAGTTAATTCCCAATGATGAACATGGTGTTAATGTCCTCCATAGTATCTCTCACCTGATTTATAACAATGTCAAACCTATTAAAGATTGTGCATAGTAACTTGGTTTCACTCCACTTCCCACTAGTGTTATCAATACTCTCATTCCTATTCCTATCTCAATACCTAGTATGTCCACCTATGCTCCAACTCTAATAACCACACCTATTCAACACACCAATTATATACATGTTAACATTTCTAATCCTATTTTTCCTCCTCCTTCAAGTGTTTCATGTGTTTCACAACCTTTATCCATGCTTACCTACAACAATCTTCCATTTTCATATTATATTGTTCCTCTTATTTCTCATAATGGTCCAAGACATTCACACATATCTCCTACCACCCTTTCTACTGAATCCACTATCAATAGCTTGAATCAAACCATTTCATCATTACAACAACAAAATGCTTTCATGACTCAATCCAAGTTCAACATTCTCACTTGTGACATTACTAGTCCTTTGTCCTTAGACATCATTCGTGTTGTTATCCCTCAATACATGGAAATAGATAATTTAGAGACTTACAATGGTAAAGGTGATCCCTTGACTCATGTTGAGACCTTTCAAACATTGTGTAGTGATTTCTCTCATGATCATAAGTTCATGGCTAAATTGTTTACTAGAACCTTTCAAGATAAACCTTGAAATGGTATTGTTCTTTGCTTCCTTATTCCATTAACTCCTTTCAAAAACTTGCTAATGATTTTATCCAAAAGTTTTAAAACAATATTGGTCCTAATCTTTTTTTCACTGATTTGATGCGTTGTAAACAAGGTGTTAACAAAAAAGTGACTAATTTTATTGGTAAATTTAAATATTTGCTTTCTCAGATTTCTTATTGTGTGCCTGATATTGATGTGTAATGTATTTTCATTTCTAATTTATAAAAAAGATATTATGGATATGATATTTCTTTCTAAATTTTCCTCTTTTACTCAATTGTATGCAATGCTTCATAATTATCAACATCAAGTGAGTCAATTTGAGAGCACCACTCCAATGGCTCTGGTTGATAAGAGTGATGCTGCATCCTAAATTTTTTAAAAGTTTCAAAAACATAAGGGCTTCATCAAGATCAATAATTCATCAAATAACATTGATGAGAAAGTGGGCATAGGGTGGTCCCATAATAGTGTGTTCCACCTTTTTGCACATCTTGATTTTTGTTGAAATCACACATTTTAAAGAAAATATAATGATTTAAGCCTTGAGAGGTCCCATTTGAAGGAATTAATTGAAGAGGGTTAGATCAAATCCTCGTATATCAAACTCTCTTTGATAGAACCTCTCTACTCTTCAATCATACTTGCAATGGAGTCTCCTTCGCACTTGTCAAAATGCTGACAAAAAATCACTTTGACATTAGATTTTGGGGGATCAAATGAATTGATTTAAAATTTTCAATTTGTATGTTGGTGCTAATGGAAATGACCTTTTCAATGATTATTATTTTAATATATTTTGGTTTTGTTATGACTTTGTATTTTTAGTTCTAGACTAAACATAGGTTTTTCATCATATATTAACTTCTTTATTCTATTTTTAAAAAAAACTTAGTTTACTACTTTTTCATAAAAATAGAATAAAGAAAAATATCTAGGCACTAGGTATTGATGTCCTCTTTCCAATAAAAAAGAAAAAAATAATTTCAATACATACAGATCAAGTTGTGTTATGTATAGTGAACCTATGTCTAAATTATAGTTATCTTGACTTTAAAACTTAATAAAATAAAAAATATTTAACATAATGAAATGAAACCAATTGAAATCACTAGATATCTATGTTAGAAATCTACATTCAAAAGAATCGCACTTTTATCCCTTTTAGAAAAATAGTTATGTTCGATATAGTGAGTGCCAGTCTTTAAAAAATCAGTTTGCTAGTAAAAACTAGTTTTTGAAGTCGATGAAAAAATTGGATGCAAATCAATTCCAATTTTTTTAAAAATAATATATTTAAAATACATACACAAAATTATTAAAAATAATTAGTTTACATCATCTTCAAATTCCTAATAGTTTAGTGGGAATAGGTGTTTGAATGTGAAGATTTTTTTACGAATGTTCATTTTAGTGTCAAAGTTGGCAAAAATGTGGGACCACTCTGCAACACCCAAAGGTGTGGCTCCTTTCTCATCTATTTTTAGACCTTTTAATTTTACACCTCTTTCTAAATCTTTGCATAATGTGATGTTGAAGTTTCTTAATTTGCTGATATTTTAACACTTCCTCCCATTAAACCAATTGATACATCCAAACCTTTTCCTAAATCCTTTGATCACAAAGCTTTTTTTCAATACCATTATCAACCTGGCCATGATATTGAGAAGTGTTTCCGTTTGAAATCTATTATTCAAAACCTTATTGATTCTAATGTTATATCTGTTAAGGGTGTTAATGATCAGGGAAATAAGTTTGTTGTACTTCCCAACCAAAACTTGCAAATCAACACCAACCCTTTTCTTTATTCAAAAAATATCATTGAGCATACTTAGTCTTTACCTTCTTCCTCCACCCATGTTGTTGACTATGACATTGAGTGTACTAAAGCCAAAAATATTGTCAACCTTATTAACCAATCTAAATTTAATCCCAAACATAAACCTAAGATTTGCATTATATTTGATTCTAAAGAGACAATTAACGCACCTAATGGTCCTCTTTACATTGTAGCAAAATTTAATGGTCTCTTATCTTGTGGTGTCCTTATTGAACCTGCTTGCATGGTGAATTTTATAACTAAAGAAAATCTTTATACTAGACAACTGTAGTATGATTTCTATAACAAATATGATGCGATGATAAAAATTTTCAATGGTTTCACTTATCTTACCCATGGTTCCATTACTTTTCTCGTTGAAGTTGGTGGTAAATCTTTAGATGTCACCTTTGTTGTCATCCCAACTTATGATCAATTTCAAGTTAGACCGTGTTTAGTGTTTACTTTTCTTTATTTATGCTTTTTCGAAGAAGTGTTCCATTGATATGACAATTGAATAGTTTTATGGATTCCTTGCTTATGGTTGGGCTAGATTAGGGTTCAAAAGTAGGTTGTTCATTTTCAGTTGTCGTCACATATATATTTCATTAATATCTTCTTTCCAATCCATTATTTCCAATTTCTCCTCCTTAACATTGGTGGTTGTTGCATCTATAGAATTTTGAATATCCATCAACTTTTTCTCTTCCATAATTGGACCATCCTTTTCAAGCATGACTTCTTTGGATGAAAACATTCCTTCCCTCTCTCCTTATTGACGCTACAATCAAATTAGTTTTCACTATAACTTATTTAAATTAATTAAAAAAATAAAATTCTTTTAATTGGGCCTAGACCCTTCATTTTTGGTGGGGGAGGGGATCTCTAAGAAATCTATTACTGTGTAGTCTTTAGAGTGAATTTAGAAAAAAAAACAAAACCAATATTATAAAAACTCCTCTTTAGATGACCTCAAATATGGATTGTAGTGGCCTTGAAAAGATCTCTAAAAATTAAGATAATAAATTCAAATTGAGAGAGATATGCACTTCACAATTTAACCTCACAAGGCAAAAAATTGTTGCCTTCTTTATTTCCCTTCAAGTGCTATGATCAAGCTCTTACACCACTTGTAATCAAACAATTCAAATAATAGTATTAATAATAGGTAATATGTTGTAGATACCAGATATAATACTAGAAAATGACATTCTACATCAAGGGGAGAAACCTCCAAATAGATATACTAATAATACATTTTACAATATGATGATAATAAACCAACCACTAACTCTTATATATACTCTACTTAAGTCTTGGATGCCATCTAAACCAACTTGGATACCTAAATATAACACATAGGATTACTTAATTATCTAAAAAACCTATAATAATAATAATAATCTAACTTAATTAAGTGTTTTGATTATGTAAAATCAGGTAATCAAAACACTTAATTAAGTTAATTAAGTGTTAAGTTAGCCACAATATGACTATTCATAACCCTATATACACTATAAGATTAAGGGTGTAACACTTTTTATCAAGAGGAGAAGAAGTGTGATTGAATAGAGGTGAAAACTATAAAGAAGTTAGTAAAAATAATTCTTTCATGTCATACAAATCTCCACTTACATAGCAAAAATAAGGAAAAAAAGAAAAATTAAATTTACTAACTATTATTGCAATGAACACGGATTTCATATTTATAGTTGTTTGTCATTATATTTGTGTATGGCTGGCATTGCTTTAATTTTTCCCCAATGATTTTTAATAAAAATTACGTTTTAACTATGAACTTAAAAATCATAAGATTTGACTATGAAGATAGGTCGAGCCCCAAGGACAAGGTGTTCAATGAAAGGGCAAAGAGTGGCCCAAAAGAAGAAAAAATCCATTCTATCAATGAATTGAAATATTAGTGAAAAGAGATTGAGCTTATAATGAAAAATATGTGTATTTATAGACAAGGATGAGACATGATAACATTATATTAAGATATATGTCTTTATTTTATGACTTGATATATAAAAAGTAAATGCTCTAAGTAAATTGAACTAATAACGTATAAATAAGATCTAAATGCTGAACTAAATAAGTAATATTCTTCTTCATACCAATAAAATAAACAAATCTATATATTAAGATAAGAAAACAAATATATAAAACTATTATGTTTTTCTTTTTAAAAGCTATATTGATTTATATTTATTTGAAACCAAACATAAGTGATTGGCCCCAACAAATGATGACCAAATCCAACCATGACTAATAATTTGAGCCACCACTATTCAACCATTATTTAATTTTTACACCTAATAAGAAAATCTTCAAATAAAACAATAAACTTTATTAAGTATGACATCATCTTAGTACAATAATATGTTGGAGGAATCTTCAAATGTAGAGACAAATGATCACCACAAAAAGCACAAAACGAATCTTTTACTGATCATTCGTTGATCACATGCTAAAGACCGCTCGGCTCAATTTTCAATAATAATAATCAAAACAAGACAATTCTTTACAAGACAATTCTTTACCGATTATTTAGCCTACAAGACAACCAATCACCAAATTATTTTTATCCTATAAATTCAGCTAGCCAATAATAATAAAGGGCTGGATTACATATATTCCAGTTAACCTAAATAGTAAAAATGCTCATTATGATAGTGGTAGAAACTTGTAGAAACTTAAGAAAACATGGTGTTGGAAGATGCATCAAATTTTGATTTGAGTTTATTATTTGAAATGAAAATCTTCTAAACATAGTTATAAAATTATAAAATATTTTTCAAATTTAAAAATAATTATTATATTATTATGTGGAAGTACAAATATATATTAGCCTCATCAATTTAAGAACATAAAAGAAGACACAAAATTCATTATCAATTTTATTATTTGAAATGAAAATATTCTAAACATAATTATAAAATTACAAAATATTTTCGGTAAATAATTATTAAATCTTATATATTGAAACACAAAATATTACCCTTATCAACCTAAGTACAGACAAGAAGACACAAAATTCATTATCAAATTTATTATTTGAAACATAATCTTGTAAACATGATTATAAAATTACAAAACTTTTTCCAAACTTAAATAATATAAAATCTTATTGTATTGTTCAGTACAAAATATGTCACCCTCATCGACCTAAAAACATACAAGAAGACACAAATTTCATTGGCAAGTTTATTATTTGAAATGAAAATCTTCTAAATATGATCGTCAAAGTACAAAACATTTTACAAATTTCATTATCGAGTTTATTATTTGAAATGAAAATCTTCTAAATTAGTCATAAAAGTACAATACATTTCCCAAACTTAAATAATTATAAAATCTTATCATATGGAAACACGAAATATATCAGTATTAAGTCAAAAGACACTTGATATGATAGTATAGTCATATTGTAACTTCCTAGATAGTATTGAATTCGAATCACTTTAATATAGAAAATTTAAAAAACATATATCATGGCGCACTAATCTAAGAACATACAAGAAGACACAATTGCAGACACTTTATTATTATTTATTATTTAAGTTAGAAAGGCACAAAAGACTATTCCAACTAATATTATAAAAAGATTGATAATTGGTCCCAAAGAGATAAGAGAGCATTTCTCACGCGGTATTGATAAGAGAAGCAGGGTAAACTTTACATTATCACAAATAGTTATTATACAATGATTTATCTATTATTTACCCATTCTTTCCCTATATATATTTGTGTTAGGGAGATCTGATTTTGTATCTCTGCTAAGTACTAGTTGAGCAATATGTCTAGCTATTATTTGTTTGAAGCTTGGACTGCCATTCAGATTGTAATGGTGGTGGGTTTAGTGCTCATCGCCATTAAATCTAGATCATCATCAAAGAAGAAGAAATACCCACCAGGTTAGCTATATTCTTGTCTAATTTGTTCTCTAACTTGAAAATGTGACAATCTGAAAAAAAACTGTGATATTTCTTGCATTCTTATCTTCAATCTGAAAAAACTGTGATATTTCTTGCATTCTTATCTTCAATCTGAAAAAACTGTGATATTTCTTGCATTCTTATCTTCAATCTGAAAAAAATGTGATATTTCTTGCAGTCTTATCTTTGTTCTCTAACTTGAAAATGTGACAATCTGAAAAAACTGTGATATTTCTTGCATTCTTATCTCTGTTCTGTAACTTGAAAATGTGATAAATGCAGTTGTGGGTGCATGGATGGTTTTGAGGGATCTTGTTCTGTTCAAGGATAAGGTGCCTCACAGAACATTTTACCAGTGGGCTAAATTGTATGGTCCTGTCTATTCTGTTCGTACTGGCCTTAAATCTGCTGTTCTTGTACTGAATTCAGCCAAAGCTGCCAGACAAGTAAGTTGTTATTATTAATCTTCCCAGTTCTCAGAAATTTTTCTTCTTTGTAGGATATCAGTTCATAAAGATAACACTGATTGTTATATATAAATTCTAAGATTTTTTTTTTTTTGGTTCTCGCTCGTATTCTTATGTCTTGATGATAGATCATGAAATTTAATCTAAAACGTTAAAAGAATGTAAATGTGGGTTGCAGGCAATGACAGATCATCATTCATCTATAACAGCCAAGAATTTGACCACAGCCTTGAAAGTGCTGTCTTTGGACCAGGCAATGGTGGCCTTGTCAGACTATGGAAGAGATCATCGCTTAATGAAAAAGCTTATGGTCTCACATCTCCTGGGAACAAGTCCTCAAGTAATGTCTTCAACTGTTTTTTTTTTCATTACCTTTTTCAATCATCTACTTCTTTTCATACCCATCTACATAAAAGTTCCAAACTTGCTCTATACTATTTGATTGTGTAAAATTTTTTTCCATCAACATTTGGAATCATATTACGTGATTCATCATCAGAATGTAAGAAAATTAAAGAAGATGGATCGTGTAGTGTGATTCAAAACATTGAAGGAAAAAAATTTTACACAATCAAATCCAGAAACTGTATAACGTTCTAATAGATTGTAGAAATCTTATAGTTTTGAGTTCCAAACTTTTCTTTTCCTTTTTTCTGAAAAGATTTATCTCATTAATTTTACAGTTTATGATATAACATATAACATATATTACATCTACTTGTGCAAACAGAGAAATAATGCATTCATGAGAGAGGAAATGGTGCAGAAGCTGATAGCTTCAACTTATCTTGAGCTGAAGGAGGCTTCCAATGATACTGTCAACATGAGCAAGATCATACTAGATCAATTGTTTCCCTTTGCTCTGAATCAAGTAACTTTTCCTACCACAGTAATCTATGATGTGGAAGCACTATATTGTTAATTTTTAACAGTATTTATGGTTTAACCATCAACTACATTTGTATGTTTTATTAAAAAGAAGTGGCAAAATGTTTGTTAGATCAAGTGGTATATTTTTATATAAAAAGTTCAACTGTAGGAAAAATGACAGTTCAATTATTTGTATCATAAAAACAAACAAAATACTGTTACCACTCATTATTTTTTTAAAAATTTGCAATAGAAAAGTTGAATCTGTTTGGCACTGTTTACAGGTGATAGGAAGAACTGTAGAACCCTTAAAGGTTGAAGAATTGGGCAGTGAAGTTGTATCAGTGCATGACATGTACAATCTCATAGTTGGGGATCCTGGAAATGCTGCTCTGGAAATCAATTGGAGAGACTTCATTCCTTTTGTAAATCGATGGCTTCCCAACAAAAGACTACATAAAATGTTAAACAATGTGACCAGAAGGAGATCAGCACTTGTGAGGGCTCTCATTCGCCAGGAAAGGGAACTCCTATCTTCAGGAAAGGTACCTTCACATTCTACCATGACCTTATATTTGAAACAGTACCATTTTGGTCTCAGCTCTGAACCAAAAAAACTGTCTCACAAAATGCATATATTTATGTTCAGCTTAACATTCTTAGATTGTGATAAGTAGGAGATATTTTTTATAATAAATTAATTATGATATTGTTATTGCGATTCAATTATGTGGTTTTCTAGTCAATTTTATTGACCTATGATTCATGAGTAATGGAGTGGCTCACAAGAACCCATTTCTTATGAGAATGAATGGAACACTTAGTACTCATTACATCTAGGTGATGCTCACAGAGGAGATGCGATGAGTGCTAAGTATTCTATTCATTCTCATAAACGATGGGTTCGTATGAACTACTACTCATGAATCATGGATCAATGAGTTTGACTCGAAAACTACATGATTAAACTCCGATAGCAATATCATAATCTTTTGAATGTATTGTCGTCTAATTATATCTATGATGATGAGATTTAATGAATGTTTCACTGAATTATTAATGAGTGAAGGAATCAAAAGGATATTTGGACATGCTTCTCAAAGAAGGGGATATTCTGAGTGAGAGGCAACTGGAGACTGCAATTTGGGAGCCTATCATTGAAAGCACAACTACAAGTCATGTGGCCATGGTCTGGGCTTTCTTCAACCTTGCTAAGCATCCTCATGCTCAGGTACTTTTCTGCAAAAGACTTCACTTTTTTCATCAATTAAGACATTATATTTCTGTGCAAAAACTTTCCCATTTTCATCAATAAAGTCATTCTATTTCACTACAAAAAGTTCTGAAATCCTGCAATTTGTATTACAGGAACGACTTTACAAGGAGATAGAACAAGTATGTGGAAAAAAAGCAGTAGAAGAAGGGGATCTGGGCAAATTGCCATATTTGAAAGCAATATTTTATGAGACAGTACGTAGGCATTCTCCTTTGCCTCTAGTGCCACTACGTATTGTGCATGAAGATGTGGAGATCGACGGCTACCATGTTCCAGCAGGATGGGAGGTAAAATATTAAATTTTTTCAAAAATACAAATTAATGCATATTGAATAGAAGTATTAATAACTATTTTTAAAAAAGGATAAAAAAATTAGTGTATTATTTATTTATTAAATTTATATTAATTTCCTAAAGCTGTCATAGATTTACAAGAAAGTTAGAGTAATACGTATTTTTAAAATTAAAAAAAATAAATTAATATATATGTTAGGCAAAATTATCAATTGGAACTTTTTGTGATAAATAAATATGAGATGTTACTTATCTTTTATTTAAACTTAAGGGCCATGGAGGTGGCCCCCTACTATTCTACGGTGGAGGACATGAGTGTCCCAATAGCTGATTTCATTGTTTAAGCAAGCGATTACACATATGATTAAGACCCAGTACTAGTATTAGGAGTAGATACAACACCAACAACTAAACCAGTCTCCGGTGAAAATTAAAAAAAGAAATAAGAAAATAAACACATTGTCTTGTAAATTGTCATTAGTCAAGTCAAAATTGGATGTATTTTTTAAGATAAATAAATAATAAAATAAAAGATAATGAAATGAATTGTGAAAAGCAATGGACAGTTAATTTAAATGTTTATAGTTCTCAAATCTAAAATTTTAATAAAATTATGTTTGCAATGTGTGTAATTTATAATTCTATATATCAATATTATTTAAACTCTCTTACAATTAAAATAAATTCATTATGTTTTTTATTGTTTTTATAAGTCGGGCAATCTTTTTTTGGAAAATATGTTTAATTATATTTGATGATTTACTAATTTCCTTTTATTGTTTATTATTCAGATATTGATTAATATATGGGGAGCAAATAATTATGAGGGAGAATGGAAAAATTCAGAGGAGTGGAAGCCAGAGAGACAACTAGAGTTTCCAGTAGAAGAGGATATTTATAGGACCATGGTATTTGGAGCAGGGAATAGATTGTGTGCAGGATGGGCACAAGCAGTGACAATAGCCTCCCTGGTTATTGGGAGGATTGTTCAAAACTTTGAATTGAAAATGCCGCTAGGACATGAGGAAGACTATGAAACAATAATAAATACAGGAACTCACAAGTTACGCCCTCTCTCTTCAATTCTCACACTGAGAAATGTCCAATTCACGTCTCCATGATCTAGTATTTGGATAATCATATTATACCATCTTGTATGATGCTTGATATCTTAATTGATGTATTAAAAGTTTTACTTATATTTGTTCACTTTTTTGCCTACTTTATGCAAACCATCATTTGTATCTATTTTGGAAATCAATGGAAAATTTATTTATGGGGAAAACTATTATTTTTGTACCTAACCTAACTATCAAGATAATATTTAATATTAAAATAAAATATCTTAAATTGAGTAAGAATGTTAAATTGTATCATTTTTTTTCACTAGATGTTAGATTGTGTCATTTTTATTTTTTGCTTAAAATATAATCTAAACAAACTTATTTAATAATTTTTTTCTCTCTAGAGTTAATCTTGGATTAGAAACTATGCAATGCCAAGTCCTTCAATTTTATCAAATTTTTTCACTATAGATTGTTTCATCCATTGGTATTGAGTAACACTAAGAGGGGGGGAGGAGGTTGGGAGAAGGGTGGGGAGGGGGGAAGGTGGGGTGATTCAGTGTTCAGTTATTTGTAACTTTATTAAACTGATTGCACAACTATAAGCTAACCATAATGAAAAGTAAATAGATACGAAATAAAGAAAGCATGCACAAACTCATGGCACCATGACTTTTGCATTGAAACCTAGCTAAGGAAAAAACCACAGTGGGGATGGAACCCACAAATATATTTGCGGAAATATAGTTAACTTGGTTAAGGGCAATATTAGAAAATGGGAATGCAATAGCATTTAGGCACCTTGTCTAGAGCACACTACTAAATTACAAAAGAGGGCTACAACCCTTAAGAAATCTCATTTCTTACAGATAAATTGGACTACAATCCAAAATGTTGAACTGAGAAATATCATCACATATATAAGCATAGTTCCATGCAAGTACATCAAATATACATCAATCTAATCTCTGCAATCAAGTACATAATATTTTTGACCTTCTCCTAATACCTTCTAACCATCGCATCATCATCATCATGAACACAAAAGATCAAGTATATATACTTATCATAAAAATATAATAGGTCCACTTGTCAGCTCCAATAGAAAAGTGTGCAATGTGTGCAACTTCAAGCAATACATCAATCAAATATTCATGCTAACCTCTACCGAGTTGTAGATAATGTGTAGCATGTCATCTCTACCAAAATGTGTGTTCAAATCGATCGACTCATCGATTCGGTAGGATCGCTGATTGATCCACCTACTGACTATCTTTGTCTTCTACACTTCTCTACTAATCCAATACTCAAAGCATAAAAACTCAATCGAAACATATCATCAGCTTCTACGATCATAGAGTATCATAGAATATACTCCAAGCAATCTTCTACTACCTTCGCTACTTATAACTCAACCAAAATATCTTCATACCAAACCTTTTTCCAAACCTGTATATTGTTGCATGTTCATCCATACTTAGCTGATTTACCATAGTGTCTTCAGTATTTAAAAAAATATGTTGGGAGACTATATGAAATGAGTTAAGTTGCCATCAATGAAAACATACAATCAATGTGTATTAGTGTCTCTTTCCCAACATCTTCCTTATGATGTATAATGGGTTCATGTTGGTGTTAATGATGTTAATTTGTGTTCATATTGGTATTAATGTCTTGCACATTATGTAATGTCTATCCCTTGTTTGAAGTTTAGATGGTTATCCTGAATGCGATTTCTCATGAGTTCTCATTATGATAGAGAACTTGTACTCTTGAAAGATAGAGGGTAGAGTATGTGCACTTGACATATAAAAAAAATACTGTAATGCATTTATAGACCCCCAAAACAAATCATCTATTATTGTAAAAAATAAAACAAAATTAATTATAACTATTATTTATCTAGATATCCCATCTCATTATAAAGGGTACCTAGAGTTGATTTGAATAATGTAGATGACTCTCTCTCTCTCTCTCTCTCTCTCTCTCTCTCCATATGTCATGGATGATCTCAAAAAAATAATAGAGGGACACATGCGAATCAATATTTACTTAACAAAAATGTGAACACGAAGAATGAGCTTCGTCAACACATGTATAAGCCTAAAGAAGGGTAAATAATACTTAAAGAATTCTATGATAAAAACTAATGTTGAGTCCTCCCATGTGATAAATAGGAGAAATATGTAGTCATGTTTGTAAGATTTTCTCCACAAAATATTTTTTATAAGACGTAGGTGTTTAATTAAGTTTTCTTCATAAAGTTTATTATTTTAATTTTAGTCATACAATTATAAAATACAATTTTAAGTATTTTCTTATGATTGTAGTGTTCTTATTAAAGCTATTAAAATTAAAGTTAAAAAGTTGTTGAATAGTACTTTCTAAAATTATCAGTCATGGTTGGACTTGGTCATCATTTATGGGGGAAGTCAACTATTAATGTTAGGTATTGAAGATAAAAATTAACATATTTTTTGAAAATAACTATGTAATGCAACTTTTTTCAATGGTTCCCCGTCGGATTTTTTCAAATCTTCCAGGGGTTTGAGACAAGGGGACCCCCTTTCCTCCATTATCTTTATTATTCTTGTTGAATGCCTCAGGAGACTCATTACTGCCTATAGGAGCTCAGGGGTTATGAAAGGTATCAAACCGTCTTCTAGTACCTATGTTTTCTCCCACTAGCAGTTCATCGATGATACCATTTTAGGTGGGGAGGCTTCGATGGGTGAAGGAAGAGTGGTGAAGAATTTTCTTAATTCATATACTAGGGCTACTGGCCAATCCATTAATTGGAATAAATTCTCAATCTTCTTTATTAACACTTCAGAGGAGAGACATGGGAGAATTGCGAATATCTTGGGTTGCAACATTGACTCTTTTCCTTACAATTAATTGGGTCTTCCTTTAGGCGTTAAACCCCTTGAGGCCTTCTGGAACAAACTCATTGATAGATTCAACAGAAAGTTGGCTGGATGGAAAGGGGTTAGTCTAAGCTAGGTTGGAAAAATCTAGTTGGTTAAATCTACTTTGCAAAATCTTTCTACCTATGTGTTAAGTCTCTTCTCTATTCCGGCTAAAGAAACAGAGGTAATGGAAAGAATTCAGAGAAGATTTCTCTGGTCAGGGACTGAAGATCATAAGAGATTCCCTCTTATTGCCTGGGAAAAATTTTGTCATCCTAAGAGAGCTGGTGGATTAGGGATAAGGAGGATCAGACCTTTCAAAAATCTCTCCAAGCTAAACAAATATGGCACATTTTCAATTGTAAGGGGGAATGGCATGACACTTTTGAAGATAAGTATCTTACTAATGACTCCACTAATCATTTCTTTGGTGCTAATGATATGCTGAAAGGTTCTTATATTTGGAATGAATTTCTCAATGCAAAGGATATTGCTAAATGTAATAAGGCTAAATGGAAAATTGGGAATGGTCATTCTATCAACTTTTGGAATGACAACTAGCTTCAGATGGGACCCTTGAGGGACTATGAGCCTTTCAATATCTGGATGGATGAGTGCATCCATAATTATGGTACTCGAGTATATAATTATAGAGTAGACAATTCTTTGGTGAACCTTTCCTCTATTTCTTGGGACCTGATTCCTCTTATGATTGTCCTTAATCTGGTCTCCCTGTCCCCTTCTCAAGATGTGTTGATTTGGGAAGGTTCTCTTGATGGGGTTTTCTCAGTGGCTTCTGCCTATGCTTTTCAGTTGTATCAGGAAGTCACACCTATTTGGGCTAAAGCTTGGTTGCTTGGCCTTACTCCCAAAATTAACGTCTTCTTCTGGCTTTTGCTTCAGAACCACATTCTCATTGTTGATAATCTTATAAAGAGAGGTTTCCAGATCCTCAATAGGTGTGTGTTATGTAGATTCCAAGCTGAGTCTATGGATTTCTTGTTCATCCATTGCACTTATGTTAGCAAGATATGGTAGTCTCTCCTTTCTGCTCTTGAGTTATCCTAGTGCTTTCCCTTGTCTTTTCAAGACCTTTTTACTCAATGGGCCCTTCCTTTTAAAAATATAGACTCTCACAAATTCTACTCTTGGATTCTCTTGAATCTCTGTTAGGGAGTGTGGAAAGAACACAATAATCATATCTTTCATGATTGTTGTGCTCCTCCTAAAATAATCTTTGAAAAGATCCAGTATGCATTAAAAGAAAAATTTATTTTATGTGGAGGCTCTAACCCTTTTGCAGGAAAAGACCAGATTACTGACCCTAAGAAGAGTATAGAGAAAAGATAGAATTACACTTGGAGCTGTCCCTTGGAAGATTGGTTCAAGGCTAACTTTGATGGTGCGGCCAAAGGAAATCCAAGAAAGGCGAAAAGTGGAGTTGTGATAAAAAATTGCTATGTATTTGGGATTGCTACCGTTACCTTCCCTCTCAGAACTCAAACTAACCACTATGTTGAAGCTAACGCTGCCCTCCAAGTTACTAAACTTTCCCTCAACATCGGTGTCAAAAAGATTTGGCTCGAAGGAGATTCAAAGAATATCATAAATTGTCTAAATTCTAACCATTCCCCTTCATGGACTATATCAAATATGATTGAAGAAATGTGTGCTCTCTTAAACTCATTTGAAAAGGTACACATATCCCACATGTATAGGGAAGCCAACCAAGTTGCTGACTAGTTTGCCAACTTGGCTGTCAAAAAGAATGCAATGATTAGATGGCATCATGGTGGAGATTTCCCTTGTGAGGTGAAGGATTTAGTCGAAAGGGACATATATGAAGGAAAGGAGGGAATCATTAAAAAATAATAAATCTTAATGTTTCTAATTGGATGTGCCAACCCATAAATGGTAAGTACCAAATTGACAAGATGGACAATAACTACGCATCCCTCTTGCACACTTTCTGGGTGTTCATTCCCAAGGTTAACATCTATTGTTTAAGGGAAAAGAGAAGAAAGTTCTGAATTACCTTGGTGATAAAGAATCAGAATAGCTACAATTTGTTAAACCATAGAGTTGTCCTAAACCAACCTTGTGTGATGGGAGGTGAAAGATACATAAGGGATCCCACGAATGACAGTGGGAAATGGAGGAGACACACCAAGGTTTGGAATGCATTGCAAAAAGGGGAAATATTGACTTTCATAGAAAGGTTATATGGAAGAAAGCCGATAGAGATTGAAATGTTTGTGAAAAGATGGAATGAAGGTTGTGTGGTGATAGAATGGAAGAATTTCACTGTCACATAGGAGTTCATCTCAAATGTCACTAGGATACCCATTGTGGGCAGGAAATTTTATAGGGACCAAAAAATCTTTGACTCTGCCGTCAATGATTTTGTGAGAGATGAGGATGAGAATAATGCCATCATCAAAGTGGGAAAACACTACCAGCCTGAAGGAATTAAAATGTTTTGGAGATTTTTCCTCAGAGCTCTCATCTCTTATGTGACACTAGACACCAGGTTTGATAGGATAAGGACCTACCACTTCATGGTACTGAATCATCTTAGACATGGTATGAAGGTCTCCATCCCGTTCTACTTGTATGCTTCATATTAATTAAAATATTAATGGCTATAGGGACAAGGATATTGGTAACCCTTCTTTTCATGAGGGGTTATTACTTTTAATTTATGAATATTTAAAAGCCCAAACCCAAGCAAGGAAATTCTTATTAATAAGGACAGAGAGGATGTTTTTGGTTCTGACTATGTCCCCTCAGACACTGAATATAGTTTGGGTGTGCAATCGGAGGACCAGGAGGATGGAGAGACCAAAAAGAAGAAATAGGGTTCTTCCTCCAAGAAGAGAACAACTAGCTAGCTTTGTTAAAAAAGAAAAACCCCACAAAAAATAGGATAGAATGGTTATTTCCTCAGAAGAGGAATATAATGAGAATGAGGAGGAGATGAACACTGATGATGAGGATGAAATATCCAGTGGAAAGGACAAGAAGAAAAGGGTTCATGCTACAGGGAAAAAAATTAAGTTCAGGGGGGATTTCTTTGGCCGATTATTTATGGATTTGGCCATTAGCGACAGAAATACTCCCCCTCCCCCTTTTGGTGTCCATGAGAAGATCCAGGAATCTAGTTTGGATGTGCCTGATGACTACTAGGATGACCACTCTACCCAATCCCCAAATCCCCATGAGTCGTCAGATAATAAGGACCAGACCAAAGAGGAGTATCGCATCAACGATTCTGGAAAGGGGAAAAAAGTCTAGCGTAACTTCAATGTGAATACTGTGAAGATGGGGATTATTAGGGAAGCTGTGAACCCAAAATTTCTTAAGGATGAGGATGGTTAGATTTAGAAAGATGAATTGATTGATTTGGATTTGGTCATCCTAAGTGACAATACCAAAGAAATAGAGCTTAACCTTCTCAATAATGCCAAGAATAGTATACTAGACAATTTTAGGTCTATTAAATGGCTCTATCATGAACTGGGGGACCTCAAGGACAAAATGCATGAAACTGACATCAACAAGGATATAAAAGCTACTGAGGATTACCAATGACTGGATTCTAGGGTTAACAAGATGGAGGAAAAAATGCAGATCCTTGAGGATACCCTCAAAGGAATAGCGAATCAGAGATTCAATATCTTGAAGGATTCTAATGAGCACATCAAGTTGCTCATAAAGAAAATGGAAGAAAAGCCGATAGGGAAAGAACTGCAGATAATAAAAGAGGAAGAAGAGAAGAAGCCGAACGAAGGACCAGGAAAGAGAACAAGGGCTAGAGCCAAGAAGAACAAGGAAGAAAAAGACTCCACTGACATCCAAAAGATCAAGGAGACTGCTATGAAGATGGAGCTTCTTGAGTCTAATGCAGCCACTATGCTCAGGAATCTCTCTTGACCTTTTTTTCTGGTGTTTTTTTTCCTATCTCTATTTTTTGTTAGTTCTGTCTTTGTCGTGATAGTTCTCTCGACCCTGCTAGTGGCCTGTTTCACTTTTCTGTTATTGTTGTCTTAAGACTTGAACTTTTAATGCTATATTTTAATATGTATTGGGTTTCAGGCACACTGTAAAACTTGTTTTACATAATCAAAAACTATGTAATGTAACCTTTTTATTTTTTAAATTAGTTTGTAGTTCTATATTTTTTAATTTTTAAAGATGTATGATATCTAAGTTAGATAATTAACCAAAAATAAAATAAAATTTTTAACTACTCTACAATATTTGTGAACAATGTGAATTAATAAAACTCCAATCAAAAAATAAAAACCATCCTCCAACAACAAACAAGGAGAATGACATGTAGTTCTGAACATGAACCAGGAAAATAGCTCAACGGGCTTCTAGATTTGTGGGCTCTGGTGATGGAGGTAACACACTCCCTTTGGGTTTTAATTAGGAAAAAAATAAATCTATGTACTCTATTGACTAGGGTTTTAGGGGGAATAATTGACATCATTTCTATCTACCAACAAGTAGACAAAATTATAAGCACTATCCATTGAGTGGATCTTTCAATGAAGATTCTTCCTATTCTAAAACCCTAGGGTTAAGAGAGATAGGGAATCAAAAAATTTCATAAAAATCCAAACCCTCAGAGTATTGCCAAGTCTTCTCAATTTAAAAATAATTTCTTTGAGTCAGCTAAAGGATTTGGCAACAGGTCGATCAATTTATCCTCAAATAATTTTATCCATCTTCTTAATAACGAGCTCCTTTCTCAAAATAAAGTAGGAATATGAGTGATCCCCTTATCAAGCTTGGTTCTAGCATTTGTCACCGATGCCAATTTTATTAGATAGGGCAATAAAGTTGACTCATCTCCTAATGGGCAAGATGTTCATCTCGAGTGTCAGAATGCCCATAATGAAAATTGTACTCTTAGAGAAAATCAAAACCACGATGTAAGTGGTGGGCAACCAAAAGAAAATAAACTGCCTAAGAAAAGGGTATTGAAGTTGGTAATCGACATTGATATAGAACTAATAGCACCAATTAATGATAAATAAAATTTAAATTAGGTTTACTGGCCATACGGGGAGGTCTGATATTGCATATGAAAGATATGGAACAATGGTGGAATACATCATTCCATGGATAGGTAAGTATTTCTCACCTCGTAAGAAAGTTGTTAATGATTGATTCTGAAAATACTTGTGTACCAAAAAATGAGGTCACTTCTATAAACAATTACACTTGAGGGAATCCATGCAAAATGAGACCTCAAGAAGAGGCTTATATCTTCCTATCTGTGATGTGCAAGAACCATGTAGATATTATGAATGGTGGATCTCAAATGAACCTTAAAGAAATACCCTGGAAAGGTGCACCATAGAATGGAAGATTCAAATGATAATGGAAAGTAGATCCACTAGTACATTTGACCTAGTTTTTCTACCAAAATTTTTGATTAAAAAATTAAAAGGTTTTTCTTGGTCGGATTATAGAAGGAAATTTTTTTTAAAAAAAAAATTTATGCCCGTGTTTGTCGAAATATTGACAAATCCTGTGGTAGTCAAAATTTTGACAAACACGGTTATAATTTTTTTAAAAAAAGGGCATTTCATTTCTCATTTCATTATTCCTGGTCGGCGAAATAAAAGGGTAGCGCACGCGAAGGAGATTGAGCTACTGAAACCTTAACATGGGGTTTTGGAGGTTTTTCATTCTTTCTCTCAACTTTTTAATTTACTGGATACCAATCAGTATTATCATTTTCTTCTTTTATTCATTGATTTATGCTTCAAGACTAGTTAGCTGACTATCTTCAAGTACATACATACTTGAAGATTTTTCATTTTGTTACATACATTTTGACCTTTGTATAGATAAAGAAAACAAAAGACTTTTATTTTAACTCCAATGGAAGCTGAATGGTTCTCCAATTGATGGAGAAAAGATTCGCATTATAGGCCCGTCGATCTGCCAGTCTGGGTCATATGACTATGCCTACTATTCACCTGCATGGGGACAGACCTTTCATAGAATCCTGAACTAAGTTCAGATTACGGTATAACCTTTCAAAGAGGGTATAAAAACATAACTCTACCTAACTTGATCATATGTCTGGCTCCATAGACTGGAAAAGTGACCTCCGGGTGGGGTAAGCATTTTGCTAACCTTTAGAATAGGGCAAGGCATCAATCAATTGAGAATTGAACTCACAGACATGACTGTGAAAGTGACCTTTCTCAATTCCCAAACTGTAGGTTGCAAACCCCAATGATATAGTTTCATGAAATAGTATATTCTCCAGTGCTGCCCCCAAATCATTAGATGAAAAAAGTATAAATAGACAAGTAAACCCTAGCTCTATAGCTACATTATTGATTATAGTCAGTCTCATTTTCCTGTAGAACCTTGGTGAAAGAAAAAATCTATTTTCCAATGGAATCTAATATCTTATGTAGTCAACGCATCCCTCGGTGTTGTATATCCATTAGCCAGACAAAATGCAACT
Source organism: Chamaecyparis obtusa (assembly GCA_027943335.1). Lineage (NCBI taxonomy): Eukaryota > Viridiplantae > Streptophyta > Pinopsida > Cupressales > Cupressaceae > Chamaecyparis > Chamaecyparis obtusa. Next base: position 395,557 of record BSBK01006895.1, on the reverse strand, counting down.
ATAGCAAGCTTGTTATGCCTAATTAAAGAAGAAATTGCACCCAAAGATTTGGTCCAGATAGTCACATTAGAATCAAATACAAAGTTGAATAGTAGCATCTCAAAACCATTTGTATCATGCACAAGTTGTTGGCATTTTGGATTATTCAGCACGATGGTAGCCAATTTCATTAGCTCGAGTGTCTTCAACCTTTTCAACAAATTCATTTGGTGCATATCTTGCAATCAATATAATTCACAAGCCTACATTTCTTTGAGGTGATTGGTTGTAATAGGAATATCCAATTCTGTAATAGGAGTTTGCAACCAGTCACCACAATTCTTGTATCATGCATGGAGACATTATACACGATGCTCATGGTCAATACGTAGGGAATCATGAGAATTGATATGAGATCTATCAGCAAACTATCTTGATCAAATTGACCATACAAAGGGTGAAACACATGAATGATAGAAACTAATATGTCAAGGGAGAACATATTTACTTAATACACATCCCGCTATCTAGAGATCAAGCACATCTTTGATGAGTATCAATTAAATTTGAATCAAATAACAATATCAATAATGACTGCAATAATAATATGCAAGTGCTATTTGGACAAACGTATTTGACCAACATTACTGATCAATAAACAAATAAACATAATCTATGTGATAACTAACATCATTAACTGGTCATGTCAATTGATCAGTAAGAGGCATAGTATAACTTGTGATTTATCTTTAGTAACTGATCCAAATAAAGAAGAAAATTCATTTACAAGATCACCTTAGTTGTCTAAACCAGAGACAAGGACATCATAGAGACATGGACATTACATAGAAGATTTTATTATGAGAAGATTGCAGCAATATGATCTTCATGACATCTGCAGATTAGACTTTATAGCAAAACACTATCCAATTAATCGAAGTCTATGGTTCAAGAAGATAAGGATATCAGTATTTATTTCACAGAAACAAGAACCTTGCAATTGGAATATAAGAATTGCATCCCAAATCTCATAAGATCAGACAAGGGACAATACAGTGGAATAGGAATCTCCTATTTGAGGTTCTCTATCAAATAGTTGATGTTTATGCTTTGTTCCAAAACTCTCATTTCACAGTTGACCACCACAGAGTAGAAGTGATATTTTAACTTGTTTGTCAAACCACCAAACTAGAATTGAAGAAAATCAAATAAAAAAAATAGAAAATGCCTTTGGTTGATGTTGCTCACCGATTCACCAAAGATGCTCTTGCATCAAGTGCTTTGTTGGTTTAGTCATACACTATAGCTAATTCAACATACTCAAATTAGTCTCAATTATCAAACTAATACTTTCTCTAAAGTCAAGTTTATCCAAGGAACCTTGTCCTACTTCAAGGTTGCCCCCATCTTCCAGATTCAGCTTTAATCACAAACCCAAGACAACTCAATTTAATCTTACTATCACTTATCAACAAGTGCATCAAAAGTAGAAATCATGCATCCAAATGTATAAAAATGTATTACTCCTATATTTTTCAAACAATGTATTATTCATTTTGTTAACATGTTATATAAGAATACATAATGAAGCCTATCATGATCATATAGGTCTTATAGAAATAATGTAAATAAATACATATAAACAAGTATGCTCTCCATCTTCCCTACGTCTGACATTTCTTTTGGCTCCACTATCACTGCTTCGTTAACCTCAAGGACTGTCTTTCTCTAATAGACTCCATTATGATGTCCATACCTGAGATGAGTCTAAAACTTTCCTGTCCCTCTTGTTTATAGATTGGGAGCTTTCCTCAGTCTTGTGGAGATTTGAACTCAGGGCACCACTTTGAATGCCTCTATGCTTTGTCACTTGAGCCCATCCTATTCCGCTCTTATAATTTTTTCAACACATTTGCAAAAATGTTTTTTTGTCTTCTGGGACTATCTTTGTCTAATGGACTCCACTCTGATGTTCCTAACCTTAAATGGGATTAAAACTTAGTGCTCCTCTTCAATGTAGGTTGGGAACCTTCCTCATTTTTGCATTGTGCTTTCATATGTCTGCTTCATCTTAATTCTTATCTTTGTGGACCTCCATCTATTATGTACCAAACAACTTAATATTGTGCTACTAGGTTTGTTTAATAAGTTAATTTGGATAATGATTGTTTTCCCTAAGAGCCATCACTTGTTGAAAATATCTGTACAACCAATTTTGGAGCCATAATAATATTAAATGTTTTACAATTTTTAAATTTTATGTAGTTTTTATTAGGTCGGATTCCTGCTGAGTTTATGCAAGTCTTTTGTAGTAGTCTTGATTCCTTGCCTCATGTTCACTTGTCACTAACCGATTCAAAAATGTCTATGTTCAGAGATTCCAACCTTGAGTGAATAATGGCTCTTTAATCATGTAACCATGAATATTTAATTTATTTTGTTTTAGGATGAAATTTTATGAAAGCCTCTTGACAGGCAACCATTGACTACCTTTAATTGGATCTTTGGGATATTGGTTAGACTCCTAGTTGCCCAAACTAAACCTTTGTGACTGATACTTTTATTTAGTTTAGTGGTACCAATCATTTTTATATCCAATAGAGAGTCTTTTCATGTTATAATGTGCTCTGAAGTTTGTTGTTTCTGTGGGAGACAAGTTTTTAATTGCATTCACCAATTTTTTAGTACTATCTCTGCCAAGTTTCATTCACAAGGTTTCTGCCTCGTAGGAGTTCTTTTAAAATATGATTCTCTTGTTTTCTAAATCACTATTAAACTTTATTATGAAAATTTTCCTTTACTTATGATTTATATGTCACAATCATGTGATTTTATGGTCTATAATTCTAAATAAACCCCCTCCCCATGCTGGATAATTTAGGCTTTACCCATATTTGCTAGTTTGTAGGAAGACTGGAAGTCAAATTTCTATTGCCCATCACCAAACCTGCAAATTTGTCAACCTTGTTTCAGGACTCTTTCACTAACATATTTCATAAGCATCATTATTATCTATGTAGATTTTCAAATACCATAAGATCACTATAAAAAATTGCCAAAGAATTATCAGCTATGCAATAAAGCAATGATCATATAAAGAAGCAACCCAAATATCCAATCATTGGATTGTTTGTAAGCCTTTCTATGATATCTCATGCTGACTTTGAAGCTTTAGGTTTTTTCCAGCCATTCTTTCACATAACCATATTTGTGAAAAAAAGAAGGGCAGCGTGCACATAGGAGATACGTCCCAGCTTGAGCTCAATCTTTACATAAGGTATGTGACTGTTATAGCAAGTTCCGGTATTCAAATTCTATCAATCTGTGGTTTGAGCCTGCAACATAGTTCCTTATACATTTGGTTATTTAGATTTGGGTTAAGACCATTCGACATAGACTGTACTATCTACTAAGATGTCACACTGAATCTTCTCCACAACTGTAGCCACTTAGCCTAGCACCGTTGACTATCACAAAGACACTCTAATCTAATTGATCAAGTTAGATTAGAGTCAATCTGGAATGGTTAATCGATGGATTCACACAATAGGTACAATCGCCAAGGATTCTTCAATTTGCTCGAGACTATCAAATTTAATCTATGATTCAATTTCAACCTTCCTGTTACTACACTGCTGCAAACTTGTCTTCTTAGTGGTTAAATACATGAAAAGTATCTACCTAGGGCATCAAATCTTGAAGCAATATGCCTCCTTCCACAGTCTGAGCACTTATATTATTAAAGTGCATAACCTTGGCTTGCTTCTCACCCAATGGCATTGGAATCCAATGGGTAAACCACAAGTCAAGGTTCCACCTTCATGATAGAGCCAACTATAGATTTCCCCGAGCTAGTCTGTCAGTGAGGTTGGGTTCTTACGTAGATCAACACCAAATTTAAAATAAAATGTTTGCAAAGTCTAGTTAAATTAACTCTAACAAGAACCGTGGATGCGCAAATGAACTTGCAGTGACATTAAAACTCTCTAACCATTACATGATTAGGTTTTCTATGACAGTCAAGCCATGTGTTTATTTCATAACCGACTATGTAAATGTAACTAAAACTTGAAATCAAATGATAGTCAAAACTAAGATGGATTCGAATAAACAATGCATACAATGAACTTGCGGAATGATCAATCCATAGAACCTATTTGCAACAGACAACGTATGATCTAACAAAAATGTACTCAGAATGTTTTTTGGGTTTCTTTTATTCAACGCTACTTTGAATATCATCTCCTTGTGCCAATCCCGTGATTGGACAAGGTTTAAAAACCACTTCCAAAAAGTCTTCCAACTGAGCCAACCAACATGAAATCGGTTGTGGTCATTGGAGAACCAAACTTACAATCTGCCAATAGTGTTGCAAAAAATTAACAACATTTCACAATTTGTGCAACTTTGGAGTGCAACTTTGTAAAAAATGCACTAAAACTCAATAACAACTTCCTAAAAGAACTAAGAGGGTGATCTAAGGTCTAGATCCCTCAAATTCCTTAAAACTAAAGAAAATAAACTAAAACATACTAAAACTAAGTTTAGCCATTTAGAGCCAACTAGGATCCACATGGACTAAGGGTCTCCTAGGCTCATAGGTATGCATGAGGAACCCTTGACCATACAAAATACTCTATCCTTCATGCTTTGATGGATATCTATGCCCTATTGTAGAGCGACACTGGCTACGGTGCAACATATTTGCACCCGTAGAAAACTATGCTCCTATTTCCCATGCAATGCCATGCCTCCTCCAATGCATCTTGCCGTACAGTTCGTATGCAAAATCAAATTTATTTTGACAAAATGAATATGAAAATTATATTAATATTAAAATGAAGGGACTTATCTCCTTCACCCGTGCGTTGCATTTCTTTTTTTCACAAATGAAATAATGAAATGAGAAATGAAATTTACCTTTTTGTTTACTTAGCAAGATTATGTATAATCAAGATTATATTTTATACTTAGCAAGATCTTGCTAAGCATATTAATATTAAAATCTTGCTAAGTATAAAATATAATATCTTTATATCATCTTTGAAAATTATGTAATAAATACTCTCTGCATAGGTACGACACACGGTCTGATTATCGCAGGGTGTATGACATAAACATTGGAGGAGGCATGGTATCCCATGGGACATGGGGGCACAATTTTCTATGGGTGAAAATGCCTATAATTGACTTTCAAACTAGTTTCCCATTAGTTCCCTTCTTCTTGCATTTTTTTGTACAAAAAGTTGTCATTGCAACTTTGACAATTTTGTGCATTTGCTAACAACTAGACTCCAATCTTTAATCTAACCCCTAATATGTTGTTAAAGGTTTAGGTCTCATTAAGACTACTTTAATTTATTCCTCTTTCAAACACCAAATTCCATTGGCATTAAGTGTGACAGATCTTAGCTTCCATCAACAAAAATATTTCAGATTGGTAATGGACAAGTCTTATTTCAATGACAATTATCCTTTGTTTCAGACCTCAATGAATTCTAACAAAAATCAGCTCATAAAATTAGAGTTGAAAAAATGGTTGCAAACAAATCATCCTTCTTCCACAAACATTCTAGTCAATGTACAAGTAATGAGTCATTCCATTCAAGAAAGACCATGTCTGACAATATCAACCCAGAACAAAATAAGGAGTATGCAAAATTTAGTGATTATATCTTCCATTAGAGCCACTTCATATGCACAGGTGATGAACATGCATATTTTCCTGAGCGTTATTGGGAGCTTACCCAACAACACGTGTACTATTGTGAAAATCACCACAAATCTATTTGCTTCTGGGTCTAGCATATACCTTCTATGATCAACTCTTATATGCACAGGTGATGAACATTCAGATTTGCCTAAGCAATACTTTGAGTAGTCCTCCAACACATGTACTATTGTGAAAATCATCACAAGTCCATTTGTTGGAGGGCTGCTCATAGTACACATGTTTGGAGGTCTGAAGGAAACAAGAGAATTTGAAGAGTCACAAGTCTTAAGATTGTACTTAATATAGACAAGCTTCATTGAATGGTACATTCAAACATGAAACAAACCATTCTTAAACTAGATTAAACTAGTAAACCAAAGGACATACTGATTATAAGTAAACTAGTAAACCAAAGGACATGCTTTTACTACTAAGTCTCTGTTTGTTGGGCATACTGATTATAAGTACTTGACATATATCACAAATGTTGCTAATTAAGGTTGGCGGGATGATTACACCTATCTTGAAAAAAGATTGTCAAATCATTATGCTTTCAAATCAATTACCTATCGACGTATCCCTTGTGAGGGAGAGAAACCAAACACATAAAGAACATGCACATAAACATGGAAACTAAAAAAATTAAATGGAATACACCAAGAAGTACCAAATGATAAATGCTCAATTATTGTAATGGCAAAGCAATATCAAAACCGTCTATTTCTAGAACTTGATTTTTCTATAATCCTAATGATTTTTCTTATTTCTTGTCTGTGCTTGGTGACAGGATTTTGAACATTGTTGACATACTTAAATGGAATACACAATACCAAATGATGAATGCTCAATTGTTGTAATGGAAAAGCATCGGAACCGTCCATTTCTAAAATTTGATTTTGTATAGTCTTAATTATTTTTCTATAGTCCTAATGATTTTGAAAATTGTTGACAAAGAGTGTTTCTTTTTTTGATTATAGTATAAATGATTTTTCTATAGTCATAATGATTTTTCTTATTTCTTGTCTTTTGTCCCTTTTTTATTTCCTATGTCTGTGCTTCGTGACGGGATTTTGTCACCTTCTTTTGATGGTATATTTCATTCACTCTATGTGGAATACTATTTTGTTCACTATTTTATTTCAGCTTGATATTTATTTCATTTTTTATATACACAGAGACTACACATGCTAATAAAAAAATGAGCTGTTTGATATAGGTTTACTTTTCATTATTGTAAATGGTTAATATTTCTGATGGTACTCCTTGGTGTATTTCATATAAAAATAATAAATGTAGTAACGATGGTGCGGTGCATTATTGATATAGGCTCGATGACTCTTGTCAATGTGCCAAACTGTTAATGTGGTGGTGGGCAGTGTGTGTTGAAGACTTCACGGACATCGAACAACCCTGGATGACAATTTTGGTGCTGCCCAAATAGAAAAAGGTTGCTAATGTGTTTATATTTAATGTTTCTAATAGTGTAAATACTATTTATTATAATATAAGAACTAATGTAGATTGGGCATCACAGGGAAATAATGGCTGCGAATACTTTAGTTGGGTCAATGACAACTCATCTGCATCTATCCGCCCATCTCCACTTATTTGCGATGAAGGATTTGAGTGCAAAACGTGTCAAGCTAGGGCAAATTCTGAAATTATATTTTTTACGATGCCTTCTCTGTATTGTAATCACATATCTTTGTTGCGACCATACGCAGAGATGAACTCAGGAATTAGTTACTTTAATATTTTCATATTGTAACTAATATTTTAATATGGATATGACATAACTTCTATTCAAGCCTCAAGTGCGCATATATATGGTTTACATCTTTTTTTAGAATATTTCTTCATGTTTATGACTCAGGTGAGCCCCAATCTGCTATCAATCACATGATTTAACATATAGTGTTTTCTTGGTTATTCCATTTGTTCCTTGACCTTGACTATGGATTGACTATCATTTTCAATCTTGAGCGAGGCTTCATACCGTCCATAGATTTGTATGCAATGCTGATTTATGAACATAAATAATGCATTGAACGTAATCTATAAACGCTGCATGGTATGAAGTCTCACTGAAGTTTGAGCATCCTCCCTTTATTCCAATACGAGTGTCCTCCCTTTATTCCAGTGAGGGATTGGAATGAGTTCATTTTGGAAGCAAAGGAGAAAGGGGATACTCAAAGAGGAATTACACCAGCAAATGAGAGAAGAAGGTATAAACACGATAGTTGAGAAACATAAATGCAGATTTCACAATAGCTGAGAAACATAATTGTAGGCATCACAGTCACAATTTTTTGGAGACAATGTAATTGAGTTGTATACCCAAGCGATGGAGTGCAACTTTTGCACCTTCGATTCCAAGTTGACACTACGGGATATAATAACCAAAATAATATAGGACAAACCTCAAGTTAAATTAGGCAACTGCAAACATTTTAATAGATTTTTATTATTAAATAATGAAATTTTCATATACTAGTGTTCTAAGCCCCCTCATTACATGATTTATTATTGTAAGCCCCCTCTAACTTATGCATCTAGAAAATGAAACTACAACCTATTGGGATTGAGAAAAACCTTATAGAACAACAATAGCTAGGAAGGATCGCTTGCCAACATCTATTGAATACATCTGTAGCTCATGAATACAAGATCCTCCAACAAATGTATTCAATAGATGTTGGCAAGTGATCATTCCTAGCTACTGTTGTTCTATAAGGTTTGTCTCAATCCCAATAGGTTGTAGTTTCATTTTCTAGATGCGTAAGTTAGAGGGGGATTACAATAATAAATCATGTAATGAGGGGGCTTAGAACACTAGTATATGCAAATTTCATTATTTAATAATAAAAATTTATTAAAATGTTTGCAGTTGCCAGCTCATTTAACTTGAGGTTTGTCATGTATTATTTTTGTCATTATGGCCCTCCTCCACTCTCTAAATTTATTCCTTATCTATGGTCTTTGGATCCCGTAGTGTCAACTTGGAATCGAAGGTGCAAAAGTTGTACTCCATCGCTTGGGTATACAACTCAATTACATTGTCTCCAAAAAAATGTGACCATGATGCCTACAATTATGTTTCTTAGCTGTTGTGTCCCAGGACCCCTTATGACCCTTTACAACTATTTACGATCCCTAAGAATACATCTTAGAGGTCTTAAAATGTCGTAAAGGGTCATAAGAGGCTCCTAAGAGGGGCTAGATGAGCTTCCACCTTCACGTGGTTGGCCCTGTTAAGTAGAAAATGTTATACTCTTCTCGAAATAAAGAGAAGCTCAATAATTTAAGGTCTCAGTCCATAGACAAATTAAATTAGACTTACTATCCAAAACACATAAAAAAACATGCACATAAACACGACAAATGAGAAACATAAATGTAGATTTCACAATAGCTGGGAAACATAATTGTAGGCATAATGGTCACATTTTTTATGGAGACAACGTAATTGAGTTGTGTACCAAGTGATGTAGAGCAACTTCTGCACCTCTGATTCCAAGTTGAATACATTTGTTGGAGGACCTTGTATTCATGAGCAATAGATGTAGTCAACTTGGAATTGGAGGTGCAGGAGTTGCTCTGCATCGTCTGGGTATACAAATCAATTACGTTGTCTCCAAAAAATTGTGACCATGATGCCTACAATTATGTTTCTTAGTTGTTGTGTCCCCAGGACCCCTTATGACCCTTTATGACCATTTACAATCCCTAAGAATACATCTTACAGGTCTTAAAATGTCGTAAAGGGTCATAGGAGGCTCCTAGGAGGGGCAAAATGAGCTTCCACCTTCACATGGTTGGCCATGTTAAGTACATAATGTTATACTCTTCTTGAAACAAAGAGAAGCTCAACAATTTAAGGTCTCAGTCCACAGAAAAATTAAATTAGACTTACTATCCAAATTGGTACATTTATGAGAATCAATGATGAGCCGGAGTTTTTAAATTCTGAGAAGTTGTATATGCAGTGGAGGCCAGAAGGGATTTTTGTGGAGATTTTCTAGATGTGGAGATTTTCTAGAGTGGCTATATACATACGAGGGTTTCCAGATTGAGTACCAGTGAAGAGATGATGATTTAGTAACCTATGTCTATAAAACCTTCACAAATATCTTTATCTTAGTTTCAGTAGTATTGAAAAAATGAGTGGGTTTGACATTAGTGGTGGATCTATTCTCTCTTATTTTTGTGTTCCTATCCTTAAAAGGTTGTAATTTCAAAGTAAGTTTGGTGGAACTAACTATGTATTTCATGTAGGATTGAGGAAAGAAGATGTACAATTGGAAATGGACAAGGAGCTCTACCTTGTCATATGCGGTGAGAAGTATACCCAAGAAATAGAATATAGAATATATATATATATATATATATATATATATATATATATATATATATATATATATATATATATATATATATATATATATATATATATATATATATATATATATATATATATATATATATATATATATATATATATATATATATATATATATATATATATTTATATTAAAAAAATTAAATTTTCTGTCACTTTTTTGACCAACAAAGAATAGACATATCGATGAGAAAGCTATACATTTGATATTTATTGCGACGATTGTATGTTGCAATTGTGACCTACATTGGTCGCAGAGATAACACTATAGCTGGCAATTCTTCCAAGTTGAAGCAATGATTTCGACATCATTTCCATTGATAGTTCAACCACTATTGATGTTGCAATTGCAATGATGATTTCATGTGTCGTATTATCGACTAAAAAACTCCGATGACAGTTGTGGTCGATTATCCCACAGTAGGAGTCTAATAATCGACTAAACCTCATCAAAAAACAAGCTAAAATTTACTAGTGATCTAAGATGAGATGCAAGATCTAAGCTAAAATGATGTGTAAGAAATGCAAAGAAAAGTAGATCTAAGATGAGATGCAAGATCTAAGCTAAAATGATATGCAAAAATGCAAGAAAAGTAGATCTTTAAAATTAGATAGATTAAGCTAGATGCAAGAATGAAAATGACAATAATGATTCAATGCTTCAATATGAAAGATCTAAGAATGTCATTGCTCCAAGATGCCAAAATTGCACAAATCCAAGATTCTAAGATGCTAAGATGCCAAGACTCCAAAAACCTATAATAAAATTTCAAGATCTCAAGAAGCTAAGAATGCTATGAGGATGAGATCTCTAAAAGTGAGGAGAGAGTCTCCTTTTAGAGGATTTAGAAATGAGCAGACAGTCAAGATTAAGAGGCAAAAAGAAATGAGTAATGGTGGAGATTAAATCTTGGTTGATCCATGTGGCACCCTATACGATGCATGCACTTTGTAAAACACTAAAAAGTGTTTTTACAGAGTGTGTGCACCCTATAGCACACACGTGATTTGTAAAAACACTATTTAGTGTTTGCTGCAGTTGGGAAAGCTCATTTTGCTTTCCACAAACCCACGTTTGCAACAAAGAAAGCCGTCCCAAGCACGTACGTAGTATTGTTTAGGCTTGTTGAATCCATATTTTTCATTCATTCATCCATCAATTTGTATACAAAATGGCTCCATGATGTCTTCAAGCTTCATCCAAAAGAAGAGGTAAGTGTTTTTACAGCCCATACCTCTTATTTGTATTGAAATTTAAGTTTTGTTAAAATTTGTTTTCTTGAAATTTATTTTCTTAAAATTTATTTTCTTAGATTTTATGCACATAATTAAGATTTTAAAATCTAGTTTTTTTAATTGCCAAGAAGAAATAATCTCCCTCAACCAAACCCTCCATCTCCTCATGAAGAAATGAATGAAGAAACAAATGAAGAAAATAACCAAAAAAATGAACCTCAATTGCCTCCACCAATCGAGAAACCACCTCCTGGAACACAAGAAAATTTGATGAACCAAATTGAAAGAGGGAAAAAATAATTAGAATCTTTAATTAAGAGGTTAAAAGATTCTATTGGTACAAATCCTGGAAGGGAAAGACTTGTGAAGTCATTGGAAGTAATCTTGACCCACGTAAGCTCAGTTAGTGGACAAATTAATTTATGGCAGGATAAAAGAGAAGAACCAAAACAATATTATGCAAATAAATTATCTTATGTGGACATAAAAAAGAAAAAAATCACAAAAGATGAAATTTTCAAACTCTTTAAAAAACCAGGGGACACAGATACTCTTAGAACTACAACAAGGAGGTTCCCAATTCATTGGTAATTAAATGAAGACATTAAAAAAAACTTTTGGGAGAGATGGTGGATGGTGACATAGTCAAGGATGGTGGATCCAATTAAGGACAGTCCAACCTTGCATCCAATCAAGAACACAACGAAATAACACAACAAGATATGCTCAATATCAGATTTTCCATTAATATGCCCGACTGTAAGGCCTTCCGGGCTAGGGCCAATTACAAACAATACTAATTCTGCAAGATCAACAAGATCCAATCCAACACTAGCTACTCCAGTTCTAAGACAAATCACTAATTGATGGAAACCCTAAGACAGATCTGAACTTGAGCTCGCAAGCCTCCAAGCAATCTCCTTGTCTCTAAGAAAGCAAACCACTAGCTCTGCTATTATAACTATCATAAATCAATCTGATCTACTAGATCTTGCAGGATCCAAGATCTTTTCCACAACTTGACTTATTTAATTCCCTAGATCTTCTCCCTGAACTTCCAATCTTCTACCTAAAATATCTACCCAAACATCCTATAAATACTAATCATCAGCCACAAGTCGGCTGGATGTAATAATTAACTCCTACAAACAAATATTAAATGCAATACAAGTCAACTCTCAAATAGCCTTACAATCATTAAATTAAACATGTCAGCCTCTAGATCCACATAGTAGAATCCAACAAAAGCTACCAACAATAATTGCACCAAGTCGGCCAAGCAAATCTTCAAGAACTCTAGTCGGTAAGCCAGAACTACCGAGTGCCAGAGAAAGAATTGAGCACCAGTGAAACAACTGACCAAGCCAAGCAACATCAAGAAACACAAGTATCATCGAGCACCAGTTCCATCGAGCACCAGAAGTCTCACCGAGTTCCTTCAGTGACCAAGCTTCCTTCAATAACCAAGACCATCGGTTAAAGCTGCAACCGAGTACCACTAAACCAAAATAGCACACCACCATGCAGATTCAATGAGTACCCTAGAATGCCCCTACATCAGATGGTCTTTTATTCACCTCCATGTAAAAATCATGAGGTTCCTATATATTTCTTGAGGAAACTCTATTACGAGTTTGTACTCAAGGAGGTGCCGAGTTATTTTGACTATCTAGATTCTCAGGGTAGAGGAGGGGGGTCATCATTTGATAGAGTGGGGGCACATCGTGACCCTAACACACCTAGGGTTCCTATTGGCAAGCCATAGGTAGATCATGTTACTATTCCTTCCTTTGTGAAGGAACATGTAGAGGCCGACACACTAGGCATGATTAGTGCTTTGACAAAGACTCTCACTCAGTGTGCCACTCCTTTAGTTGAGGGTGACCATGGTCAATCTTTGAGGGGGCATATTTTTTGGTCATGTGGATCCTTGTGAACATTTGGTACTTCTAAGAGAGAGGAAGAGTATTCTGGACCGATGATTGATGATTTTCTAAATATGACATTTGGCATTGACACACAGGTAAATATTTCCAAGTTCATTAAATTTCTTTGATCATATTTCATTTATAAAAGAATAACTAATTAATTTAGTATCTATTGATTATGATCAAATTTTAGGGCAAGAGTGTCAATGGTGGTGGCAATGACAATGATCCTCCTATGCCCTTCTACACATCATCGTCAATTCCACAAGTATGTATCAAATACAACATTTTATTTAATATATTTAATTATTATGTAATTATATGAATAATTGTATCATAACTTATTGTGCATGTGCATTAGATGTGCACTAGTGGACCATCGACATTCACAATAGACAGTGAAGGGCATCGTGCCACTTTCCTTGAGGTATCTTTATTTGCATGTTAATTTGATTTACTTGATTATATTTAATTAATAAATGAATGAATAACTATATTACTAGACAAATTATGATCAAAATCTAGAGGCACGATGATCACATTCTTTCACCTGGCTTTGTGATGTCATCATTGAGTCCACGAGTATATATGTAATAATGCATTATAATTAACATGTTAGTAGTACATTCTTATATTCATGGTTATCTTATAATTTTCCATGTACATGTGCACTAGTTGAATGTTGGAGCTTCGACATCGACACCGCACACTGAAGGACGCAGTGGAACCTTCACGGAGGTATCATTTACTCATTAGTAGGGTTGTAAAAATATATGTAATCTTGATAACTGCACAGTACTTTTTTTTGTTTCATTTTTAGTTATTGACATCAGAGACTCCTCCTTCTATTCATGATACTTTGGATCGTGAAGTAGCTGCAGCAGTAGCTAGTTCTGAAGCATTGACTAAGGTATGAAAGAGATCACTTAATTTTAATTGTTATTTTAATAGTTTGTATTGAATTTTATAATGATCTATTCATGTATGTATTTTAATTATTATTTTGATCATTGTTGTAGGGACTTATTACTCTAGATCGTCAGCATGCGCCTTCGGTGGATGTACACAGTGACTATTTACTATCGGTAAGCGAATATTCTATTTTATGTCATTGTATAATTCAATTTTGATGTATATTAGTTATTGATGCTTTATTTTATTTTTTTATTAGCTCGAGCTACAGAAAAGTCTAGACAAGAGGATGAGTGAGTGCACTCGAAAGACTACACCATCTTGAGTGCCTTCAACGTGAGATGATGTTGTGCCTACACCTTGGGATGTAGACAATGGTGTGCCTTCAACATGATATAAGGGTGTGCCCACACCTTCGGAAGTAGACAATGGTGTGCCTTCAACATGATACAAGGGTGTTCCCACACCTTTGAAAGTAGACAATGATGTGCCTTCAACATGATACAATGGTGTGCCTCCAACATTGGATGATGACGTCTTTTCAACTTGGGAACTCATAGATTATGTGCCCGCATCTTCATAATTCAATTGTCTTGTTGCACACAAGTTTCTCATTCATTGTCTTTTTGTTTCCAATTTCAATTCTTTCTTAATTTGTATTGTTGTTTTCAAACAAAAATTTTCTTCTATGGTATCCAATTTTTTTTGTTCATGAAGTTGTCTCATTATTTCCCTTTTCTTCTCTTTGTCTCTTTCATGCTCTTTTGCTGTTAAAGTCTTTGCTCGTTTCCTTGGTATGATGATGTTTTCTACATATGAATTGATTACAATTTTAAAAATATAATATAAATGTAAAACAATAAGTCAAATTATAATATAAACCTCTTACAATATGATAAATTATAATATAAATTTATTACAATTATATCAAATTATGTATTGAACAAGTCTATATCATACCAATTATAAACCAAAACACTCTTTATTCACATTTGACATGTAAAAAAATAAAAACATTACCTCAATTGATTGATTTCAGTGATAATGATGCAGGAGCATCCTGGGTGTAAGAGCAATCTTGCATCACACAAAAATATTTATGTTTTTGTATTCAATAAGGGCTATTTTGTGCAGAGCTGCTATTTATGGAAAGTTACTATTTTTGGTAATTTTTGTATGTGCTCAGAATGATCTGATTTCTTTCTTGGAGGTTGATTTTGGTCATATAAGTCTGCCAGTAAAGTTTCATTGCCAGATCAAGTGTATATTGGAAGATATTGAAGATTTTTGGTATTGGCAGCAGGGAAAAGAAACTTTGAACTCAGTTTTGAAGGCTTTAGAGGCCCCGGATGAGGTTGAAAATTTGGGTGACGAGCGCTTGCGTGGGTCAAGCCTGTAGAGCACTTCATGGCGTTTCCAAAATGGGGTTATAATAGCCGATCGGGTCAACTGGTGATGACTTATGGTCTTCGGAAGTTGGGTCACCCGAAATGGTGAAAAATAATTTTCTTCAAAATTTCTGTTCGGGTTTCAAAGGTTATCTTGAGCCGACTATGATGTAATAAAATGTAAAATAAAATAATTCTAAGTTTGGTCGGCCTTATTGGCTAAAATTCTGGAACCTTCCCAGCCGGTGGAAATTGCCTATATAAGGAATGCTGTATTATTGTCTTAGCAGTTCGGAATAATTCTGGGTAGTAGATCTGGGTATTGATTCGAGGCTTTGTCCTACAGAATATTGTAAGGGAATGCCCATGTGGCTTTGCATATTGTAATTCTGAAAGTTTGTAATTCCACATTTGTGGAGATAATAAGAAGCCAATTTTCTGTTCTTGCATATTACTGTTGTTGTTTCTCTATTTTTGTTATGTGTTTGTGGTATTAAGGGGAGCACCCTTCATCAAGTGGTATCAGAGCCAGGTTTTCTTGAGTGTGTAAATAGATCACCGACTGTGAGGCAGTTTGCACCAGGACCATGGCTAGGGTTTCAGTGCGCATCGAGAAAATACCTCCACGAAGGAAACGTGGCGGAAGAGCTGGTGTTGTAACACCTGAGGTTAGAGAGCTGCAGAGACAAGTGCGAGCATTGCAAGAAGAGATTTGTAGAGGAATGAATCTTAATGTCAGAGACGAAAGCGAGGATGAAGCCGAAGAAGAATATCAAGAAGGAGAAGTTGAAATTGTGAACCATGAGGAAGAAAGACTTTTTTGGGCGATTTCCAAGATTGAGAAAAGTCCTAAGATTGAGGTTCCTACATTTTCTAGAAATCTTAACCCAGAGGAATTGATCGACTGGATCAATGAATGTGAAGAATATTTTGAGTATGAAGATGTTGAGGATCCTGATAGGGTCAAATTTGCAAAGGCCAGACTGAAAGGTCATGCGAAGATATGGTGGCAAGAGATTCAGTTGGAGCGAAATAGAAGGGGAAAGGAGAAAATCACAAGATGGGATCGGATGGTGGATAAATTGAAGTGACAGTTCATTCCTGTTGATTATGAGCTTGACCTACTGAAGAAAATGCAGAGTTTGAAGCAAGCAGGAAGATCTGTTCAGGAGTATACATAGGAGTTCTATCGACTTCTCATCAGAACAGGCCATGCAGAAGCTGATAGGGAGAAATTTTCCTGATACTTTAATGGGTTAAGGCCAAGCATTCAGGAGGAGCTGAATCTGGTTGGAATGAACAGTATTGAAGAGGCATACCAGTTTGCCCTAAAAGTAGAGGAAAAGCTGAACAAGAAGTTTGAGAGAAGACAAAACGGAAGAGGTCGCGGTGGACAATCTGGTGGACGGTCATATGGTGGCCGAAATGAAGATCTGAAAAAGAAGGATGAGGCCAGTAGCAGTCAGAATCAGTGAGGAAATAATTCTAATCGCTTCCAGGATCAGAGTAATAGAGATCAAAGAGGAAGAGGAAGAGGACAAGGATCTGGAAGAGGTGGCTTCCGTGGAACATGTTTTCACTGTGGAAAAGAAGGTCATAGGGCATTTGAATGTCCTCAGCGCCAAGGTAGAATAGATAGGAGAAATGAAGGCCAGGCCAGAGTTGCACATGTAGATGAAGATGCCAGATCATCAAATTCTGAAGATGCTGAAAGAGGAGAAACGTTGATTAACAGAAGAGTCCTGTTGAGTGGTGAGAATGAACCTGAGCAAAGGAGGAGCCTGTTTCGCACAAGGTGCAAGTGTGAAGGTAAATGTTGTGATATGATTATCGATAGTGGAAGCACTGACAATTTGGTGTCAGAAGAGATGGTGACAAAGTTGAAGCTCAAGAGATAGAAACACCCACATCCATATCAGATTGCCTGGGTACAGGATGACCACAAGGTCATGGTCAATGAATAATGCCTGGTGAAGTTCAAGGTTGGCGGATACCAAGATGAGGTATTGTGTGATATCATATCTATGGATGCATGTCATATGTTGTTGGGTAGACCATGGCAGTTTGACAGATGTGCTGTACATGATGGCACTGGTCAAGCCTGTAGAGCGTTTCGTGGCATTTCTGAAATAATGTTATAATAGCCGATCGGGTCAACTGGTGATGACTTATGGTCTTCGGAAGTTGGGTCGCCCGAAATGGTGAAAAATAATTTTCTTCAAAATTTCTGTTCACGTTTCAAAGGTTATCTTGAGCTGACTATGATGTAATAAAATGTAAAATAAAATAATTCTAAGTTTGGTCGGCCTTATTGGCTAAAATTCTGGAACCTTCCCAGGCGGTGGAAATTGCCTATATAAGGAAGGCTGTATTATTGTCTTAGCAGTTCGGAATAATTCTGGGTAGTAGATCTGGGTATTGATTCGAGGCTTTGTCCTACAGAATATTGTAAGGGAATGCCCATGTGGCTTTGCATATTGTAATTCTGAAAGTTTGTAATTCCACATTTGTGGAGATAATAAGAAGCCAATTTTCTGTTCTTGCATATTACTGTTGTTGTTTCTCTATTTTTGTTATGTGTTTATGGTATTAAGGGGAGCACCCTTCATCAAGTGGTATGAGAGCCAGGTTTTCTTGAGTGTGTAAATAGATCGCTGACTCTGAGACAGTTTACACCAGGATTGTGGCTAGGGTTTCAGCGCGCATCGCGTAAATGCCTCCACGAAGGGAACGTGGTGGAAGAGCTGGTGTTGTAACACCTGAAGTTAGAGAGCTGCAGAGACAAGTGCGAGCATTGCAAGAAGAGATTCGCAGAGGAATGAATCTTAATGTCAGAGACAAAAGCGAGGATGAAGCCGAAGAAGAATATCAAGAAGGAGAAGTTGAAATTGTGAACCATGAGGAAGAAAGACTTTTTCGGGTGATTTTCAAGATTGGGAAAAGACCTAAGATTGAGGTTCCTACATTTTTTGGAAATCTTAACCCAGAGGAATTGATCGACTGGATCAATGAATGTGAAGAATATTTTGAGTATGAAGATGTTGAGGATCCTGATAGGGTCAAATTTGCAAAGGCCAGACTGAAAGGTCATGCGAAGATATGGTGG
Organism: Chamaecyparis obtusa; assembly: GCA_027943335.1. Lineage (NCBI taxonomy): Eukaryota > Viridiplantae > Streptophyta > Pinopsida > Cupressales > Cupressaceae > Chamaecyparis > Chamaecyparis obtusa. The sequence goes on along the minus strand of BSBK01006895.1, from coordinate 376,896 downwards.
CAAGAGATTCAGTTGGAGCGAAATAGAAGGGGAAAGGAGAAAATCACGAGATGGGATCAGATGGTGGATAAATTGAAGCGACAGTTCATTCCTGTTGATTATGAGCTTGACCTCCTGAAGAAAATGCAGAGTTTGAAGCAAGCAGGAAGATCTGTTCAGGAGTATACATAGGAGTTCTATCGACTTCTCATCAGAACAGGCCATGCAGAAGCTAATAAGGAGAAAGTTGCCCGATACCTTAATGGGTTAAGGCCAAGCATTCAGGAGGAGCTGAATCTAGTTCGAATGAATAGTATTGAAGAGGCATACCAGTTTGCCCTAAAAGTAGAGGAAAAGCTGAACAAGAAGTTTGAGAGAAGACAAAACGGAAGAGGTCACGGTGGACGATCTGGTGGATGGTCATATGGTGGCCGAAATGAAGATCCAAAAAAGAAGGATGAGGCCAGTAGCAGTTAGAATCAGTGAGGAAATAATTCTAATCGCTTCCAGGATCAGAGTAATAGAGATCAAAGAGGAAGAGGAAGAGGACAAGGATCTGGAAGAGGTGGCTTTCATGGAACATGTTTTCACTGTGGAGAAGAAGGTCATAGGGCATTTGAATGTCCTCAGTGCCAAGGCAGAACAGACAAGAAAAATGAAGGCCAGGCCAGAGTTGCACATGTAGATGAAGATGCCAGATCATCAAATTCTGAAGATGCTGAAAGAGGAGAAATGTTGATTAACAGAAGAGTCCTGTTGAGTGGTGAGAATGAACCTGAGCAAAGGAGGAGCTTGTTTCGCACCAGGTGCAAGTGTGAAGGTAAATATTGTGATGTGATTATCAATAGTGGAAGCATTGACAATTTGGTGTCAGAAGAGATGGTGACAAAGTTGAAGCTCAAGAGATAGAAACACCCACATCCATATCGGATTGCTTGGGTAAAGGATGACCACAAGGTCATGGTCAATGAACAATGCCTGGTGAAGTTCAAGGTTGGCGGATACCAAGATGAGGTATTGTGTGATATCATATCTATGGATGCATGTCATATGTTGTTGGGTAGACCATGGCAGTTTGACAGATGTGCTGTACATGATGGCGCTGGTCAAGCGTATAGAGCACTTCGTGGTGTTTCCGAAATGGGGTTATAATAGCCGATCGGGTCAACTGGTAATGACTTATGGTCTTCGGAAGTTGGGTCACCCGAAATGGCAAAAAATAATTTTCTTCAAAATTACTGTTCAGGTTTCAAAGGTTATCTTGAGCCGACTATGATGTAATAAAATGTAAAATAAAATAATTCTAAGTTTGGTCGGCCTTATTGGCTAAAATTCTAGAACCTTCCCAGGCGGTGGAAATTGCCTATATAAGGAAGGCTGTATTATTGTCTTAGCAGTTCGGAATAATTCTGGGTAGTAGATCTGGGTATTGATTCGAGGCTTTGTCCTACAGAATATTGTAAGGGAATGCCCATGTGGCTTTGCATATTGTAATTCTAAAAGTTTGTAATTCCACATTTGTGGAGATAATAAGAAGCCAATTTTCTATTCTTTCATATTACTGTTGTTGTTTCTCTATTTCTATTATGTGTTTGTGGTATTAAGGGGAGTACCCTTCATCAAGTGGTATTAGAGCCAGGTTTTCTTGAGTGTGTAAATAGATCACCGACTATGAGGCAGTTTGCACCAGGACCGTGGCTAGGGTTTCAGCGCGCATCGCGAAAATGCCTCCACAAAGGGAACGTGGGGTAAGAGCTGGTGTTGTAACACCTGAGGTTAGAGAGCTGCAAAGACAAGTGCGAGCATTGCAAGAAGAGATTCGCAGAGGAATGAATCTTAATGTCAGAGATGAAAGCGAGGATGAAGCTAAAGAAGAATATCAAGAAGGAGAAGTTGAAATTGTGAACCATGAGGAAGAAAGACTTTTTCGGGCGATTTCCAAAATTGGGAAAAGACCTAAGATTGAGGTTCTTACATTTTTTGAAAATCTTAACCCAGAGGAATTGATCGACTGGATCAATGAATGTGAAGAATATTTTGAGTATGAAGATGTTGAGGATCCTGATAGGGTCAAATTTGCAAAGGCTAGACTGAAAGGTCATGCAAAGATATGGTGGCAAGAGATTCAGTTGGAGCGAAATAGAAGGGAAAAGGAGAAAATCATGAGATGGGATCAAATGGTGGATAAATTGAAGCGACAGTTCATTCCTGTTGATTATGAGCTTGACCTACTGAAGAAAATGCAGAGTTTGAAGCAAGCAGGAATATCTGTTCAGGAGTATACAGAGGAGTTCTATCGACTTCTCATCAGAACAGGCCATGCAGAAGCTGATAAGGAGAAAGTTGCCCGATACCTTAATGGGTTAAGGCCAAGCATTCAGGAGGAGCTGAATCTGGTTCGAATGAACAGTATTGAAGAGGCATACCAGTTTGCCCTAAAAGTAGAGGAAAAGCTGAACAAGAAGTTTGAGAGCAGACAAAACGGAATAGGTCGCGGTGGAAGATCTGGTGGACGGTCATATGGTGGCTGAAATGAAGATCCGAAAAAGAAGGATGAGGCCAGTAGCAGTTAGAATCAGCGAGGAAATAATTCCAATCGCTTCCAGGATCAGAGTAATAGAGATCAAAGAGGAAGAGGAAGAGGACAAGGATCTCGAAGAGAAGGCTTCCGTGGAACATGTTTTCACTATGTAGAATAAGGTCATAGGGCATTTGAATGTCCCTAGTGCCAAGGCAGAACAAACAGGAGAAATGAAGGCCAGGCTAGAGTTGCACATGTAGATGAAGATGCCAGATCATCAAATTCTGAAGATGCTGAAAGAGGAGAAACGTTGATTAACAGAAGAGTCCTGTTGAGTGGTGAGAATGAACCTGAGCAAAGGAGGAGCCTGTTTCGCACCAGGTGCAAGTGTGAAGGTAAATGTTGTGATGTGATTATCGATAGTGGAAGCACTGACAATTTGGTGTCAGAAGAGATGGTGACAAAGTTGAAGCTCAAGAGATAGAAACACCCACATCCATATCGGATTGCCTGGGTACAGGATGACCACAAGGTCATGGTCAATGAACAATGCCTGGTGAAGTTCAAGGTTGGCGGATACCAAGATGAGGTATTGTGTGATATCATATCTATGGATGCATGTCATATGTTGTTGGGTAGACCATGGCAGTTTAACAGATGTGCTGTACATGATGGCGCTGGTCAAGCCTGTAGAGCGCTTCATGGCATTTCTGAAATGGGGTTATAATAGCCGATCGGGTCAACTGGTGATGACTTATGGTCTTCGGAAGTTGGGTCACCCGAAATGGTGAAAAATAATTTTCTTCAAAATTTCTGTTCGGATTTCAAAGGTTATCTTGAGCCGACTATGATGTAATAAAATGTAAAATAAAATAATTCTAAGTTTGGTCGGCCTTATTGGCTAAAATTTTGGAACCTTCCCAGGCGGTGGAAATTGCCTATATAAGGAAGGCTGTATTATTGTCTTAGCAGTTCAGAATAATTCTGGGTTGTAGATCTGGATATTGATTCGAGGCTTTATCCTACAGAATATTGTAAGGGAATGCCCATGTGGCTTTGCATATTGTAATTCTGAAAGTTTGTAATTCCACATTTGTGGAGATAATAAGAAGCCAATTTTCTGTTCTTGCATATTACTGTTGTTGTTTCTCTATTTTTGTTGTGTTTGTGGTATTAAGAGGAGCACCGTTTATCAAGTGGTATGAGAGCCAGGTTTTCTTGAGTGTGTAAATAGATCACGGACTGTGAGGCAGTTTGCACCAGGACCGTGGCTAGGGTTTTAGCACGCATTGCGAAAATGCCTCCACAAAGGGAACGTGGCGGAAGAGCTGGTGTTGTAACACCTGAGGTTAGAGAGCTGCAGAGACAAGTGCGAGCATTGCAAGAAGAGATTCACAGAGGAATGAATCTTAATGTCAGAGACGAAAGCGAGGATGAAGCCGAAGAAGAATATCAAGAAGGAAAAGTTGAAATTGTGAACCATGAGGAAGAAATAGTTTTTCGAGCGATTTCCAAGATTGGGAAAAGACCTAAGATTGAGGTTCCTACATTTTCTAGAAATCTTAACACAGAAGAATTGATCAACTGGATCAATGAATGTGAAGAATATTTTGAGTATGAAGATGTTGAGGATCCTGATAGGGTCAAATTTTCAAAAGCCAGACTGAAGGGTCATGCGAAGATATGGTGGCAAGAGATTCAGTTGGAGCGAAATAGAAGGGGAAAGGAGAAAATCATGAGATGAGATCGGATTTTGGATAAATTGAAGCGACAGTTCATTCCTGTTGATTATGAGCTTGACCTACTGAAGAAAATGCAGACTTTGAAGCAAGCAGGAAGATCTGTTCAGGAGTATACGGAGGAGTTCTATCGACTTCTCATCAGAACAGGCCATGCAGAAGCTGATAAGGAGAAAGTTGCCTGATACCTTAATGGGTTTAGGCCAAGCATTCAGGAGGAGCTGAATCTGGTTCGAATGAACAGTATTGAAGAGGCATACCAGATTGCCCTAAAAGTAGAGGAAAAGATGAACAAGAAGTTTGAGAGAAGACAAAATGGAAGAGGTCGCGGTGGACGATCTGGTCGAGGGTCATATGGTGGCCGAAATGAAGACCCGAAAAAGAAAGATGAGGCCAGTAGCAGTCAAAATCAGCGAGGAAATAATTCTAATCGCTTCCAGGATCAGAGTAATAGAGATCAAAGAGGAAGAGGAAGAGGACAAGGATCTGGAAGAGGTGGCTTCCATGGAACATGTTTTCACTGTAGAGAAGAAGGTCATAGGGCATTTGAATGTCCCCAGCGCCAAGGTAGAACAGATAGGAGAAATGAAGGCCAGGCCAGAGTTGCACATGTAGATGAAGATGCCAGATCATCAAATTCTGAAGATGCTGAAAGAGGAGAAACGTTGATTAACCGAAGAGTCCTGTTGAGTGGTGAGAATGAACCTGAGCAAAGGAGGAGCCTGTTTCGCACCAGGTGCAAGTGTGAAGGTAAATGTTGTGATGTGATTATCGATAGTGGAAGCACTGACAATTTGGTGTCAGAAGAGATGGTGAAAAAGTTGAAGCTCAAGAGACAGAAACACCCACATCCATATCGGATTGCCTAGGTACAGGATGACCACAAGGTCATGGTCAATGAACAATGCCTGGTGAAGTTCAAGGTTGGCGGATACCAAGATGAGGTATTGTGTGATATCATATCTATGGATGCATGTCATATGTTGTTGGGTAGACCATGGTAGTTTGATAGATGTGCTGTACATGATGGCACTGGTCAAGCTTGTAGAGCGGTTCGTGGCATTTCCAAAATGGGGTTATAATAGCCGATCGGGTCAACTGGTGATGACTTATGGTCTTCGAAAGTTGGGTCACCCGAAATGGCAAAACATAATTTTCTTGAAAATTTCTGTTCACGTTTCAAAGCTTATCTTCAGCCGACTATGATGTAATGAAATGTAAAATAAAATAATTCTAAGTTTGGTCGGCCTTATTGGCTAAAATTCTGGAACCTTCCCATGCGGTGGAAATTGCCTATATAAGGAAGGCTGTATTATTGTCTTAGCAGTTCAGAATAATTCTGGGTAGTAGATCTGGGTATTGATTCGAGGCTTTGTCCTACAGAATATTGTAAGGGAATGCCCATGTGGCTTTGCATATTGTAATTCTAAAAGTTTGTAATTCCACATTTGTGGAGATAATAAGAAGCCAATTTTCTGTTCTTTCATATTACTGTTGTTGTTTTTCTATTTCTGTTATGTGTTTGTGGTATTAAGGGGAGCACCCTTCATCAAGTGGTATCAGAGCCAGGTTTTCTTGAGTGTGTAAATAGATCACCGACTGTGAGGAAGTTTGCACCAGGACCGTGGCTAGGGTTTCAGTGCGCATCGTGAAAATGCCTCCAGAAAGGGAACGTGGTGGAAGAGCTGGTGTTGTAACACCTGAGGTTAGAGAGCTACAGAGACAAGTACGAGCATTGCAAGAAGAGATTCGTAGATGAATGAATCTTAATGTCAGAGTTGAAAGTGAGGATGAAGCCGAAGAAGAATATCAAGAAGGAAAAGTTCAAATTGTGAACCATGAGGAAGAAAGACTTTTTCGGGCGATTTTAAAGATTGGGAAAAGACCTAAGATTGAGGTTCCTACATTTTTTGGAAATCTTAACCTAGTGGAATTGATCGACTGGATCAATGAATGTGAAGAATATTTTGAGTATGAAGATGTTGAGGATCCTGATAGGGTCAAATTTGCGAAGGCCAGACTGAAAGGTCATGCGAAGATATGGTGGCAAGAGATTCAGTTCGAGAGAAATAGAAGGGGAAAGGAGAAAATCATGAGATGGGATCGGATGGTGGATAAATTGAAGTGACAGTTCATTCCTGTTGATTATGAGCTTGACCAACTGAAGAAAATGCAGAGTTTGAAGTAAGCAGGAAGATCTGTTCAGGAGTATACAGAAGAGTTCTATCGACTTCTCATCAAAACAGGCCATGCAAAAGCTGATAAGGAGAAAGTTGTCCGATACCTTAATGGGTTAAGGCCAAGCATTCAAGAGGAGCTGAATCTGGTTTGAATGAACAATATTGAAGAGGCATACCAGTTTTCCCTAAAAGTAGAGGAAAAGCTGAACAAGAAGTTTGAGAGAAGACAAAATGGAATAGGTCGCGGTGGACGATCTGGTGGACGGTCATATGGTGGACGAAATAAAGATCCGAAAAAGAAGGATGAGGCCAGTAGCAGTCAGAATCAGCGAGAAAATAATTCCAATCGCTTCCAAGATCAGAGTAATAGAGATTAAAGAGGAAGAGGAAGAGGACAAGGATCTGGAAAAGGTGGCTTCCGTGGAACATATTTTCACTGTGGAGAAGAAGCTCATAGGGCATTTGAATGTCCTCAGCACCAAGGCAGAACAGACAGGAGAAATGAAGGCCAGGCCAGAATTGCACATGTAGATGAAGATGCCAGATCATCAAATTCTGAAGATGCTGAAAGAGGAGAAACGTTGATTAATAGAAGAGTCCTGTTGAGTGGTGAGAATGAACCTGAGCAAAGGAGGAGCCTGTTTCGCACCAGGTGCAAGTGTGAAGGTAAATGTTGTGATGTGATTATCGATAGTGGAAGCACTGATAATTTGGTGTCAGAAGAGATGGTGAAAAAGTTGAAGCTCAGGAGACAGAAACACCCACATCCATATCGGATTGCCTGGGTACAGGATGACCACAAGGTCATGGTCAATGAACAATGCCTGTTGAAGTTCAAGGTTGGCGGATACCAAGATGAGGTATTGTGTGATATCATATCTATGGATGCATGTCATATGTTGTTGGGTAGACCATGGTAGTTTGACAGATGTGTTGTACATGATGGCGCTGGTCAAGCCTATAGAGCGCTTCGTGGCGTTTCCGAAATGGGGTTATAATAGCCGATCGGGTCGACTGGTGATGACTTATGGTCTTCGGAAGTTGGGTCACCCAAAATGGCGAAAAATAATTTTTTTCAAAATTTCTGTTCAGGTTTCAAAGGTTATCTTGAGCCGACTATGATGTAATAAAATGTAAAATAAAATAATTCTAAGTTTGGTCGGCCTTATTGGCTAAAATTTTGGAACCTTCCCAGGCGGTGGAAATTGCCTATATAAGGAAGGCTGTATTATTGTCTTAGCAGTTTGGAATAATTCTGGGTAGTAAATCTGGGTATTGATTCGAGGCTTTGTCCTATAGAATATTGTAAGGGAATGCCCATGTGCCTTTGCATATTGTAATTCTGAAAGTTTGTAATTTCACATTTGTGGAGATAATAAGAAGCCAATTTTCTGTTCTTGCATATTACTGTTGTTGTTTCTCTATTTCTGTTATGTATTTGTGGTATTAAGGGGAGCACCCTTCATCAAGTGATATCAGAGCCAGGTTTTCTTGAGTGTGTAAATAGATTATCGACTATGAGGCAGTTTGGACCAGGACCATGGCTAGGGTTTCACCGCGCATCGCGAAAATACCTCCGCGAAGGGAATGTGGAGGAAGAGCTGGTGTTGTAACACCTGAGGTTAGAGAGCAGCAGAGACAAGTGCGAGCATTGCAAGAAGAGATTCGTAGATGAATGAATCTTAATGTCAGAGACGAAAGCGAGGATGAAGCCGAAGAAGAATATCAAGAACGAGAAGTTGAAATTGTGAACCATGAGGAAGAAAGACTTTTTCGAGCGATTTCCAAGATTGGGAAAAGACCTAAGATTGAGGTTCCTACATTTTCTGGAAATCTTAACCCAGAGGAATTGATCGACTGGATCAATGAATGTGAAGAATATTTTGAATATGAAGATGTTGAGGATCCTGATAGGGTCAAATTTGCAAAGGCCAGACTGAAAGGTCATGCGAAGATATGGTGGCAAGAGATTCAGTTGGAGCGAAATAGAAGGGGAAAGGAGAAAATTATGAGATGGGATCAGATGGTGGATAAATTGAAGTGACAGTTCATTCCTGTTGATTATGAGCTTGACCTACTGAAGAAAATGTAGAGTTTGAAGCAAGCAGGAAGATCTGTTCATGAGTATACAGAGGAGTTCTATCGACTTCTCATCAGAACAAGCCATGCAGAAGTTGATAAGGAGAAAGTTGCCCGATACCTTAATGGGTTAAGGCCAAGCATTCAGGAGGAGCTGAATCTGGTTGGAATGAACAGTATTGAAGAGGCATACGAGTTTGCCCTAAAAGTAGAGGAAAAGCTGAACAAGAAGTTTCAGAGCAGATAAAACAGAAGAGGTCACGGTGGACGATCTGGTGGACGGTCATATGGTGGCCGAAATGAAGATCTGAAAAAGAAGGATGAGGCCAGTAGCAGTCAAAATCAGCGAGGAAATAATTCCAATCGCTTCCAAGATCAGAGTAATAGAGATCAAAGAGGAAGAGGAATAGGACAAGGATCTGGAAGAGTTAGCTTCCGTGGAACATGTTTTCACTGTGGAGAAGAAGGTCATAGGGCATTTGAATGTCCTCAGCGCCAAGGCAGAACAGACAGGAGAAATGAAGGCCAGGCCAGAGTTGCACATGTAGATGAAGATGCCAGATCATCAAATTCTGAAGATGCTGAAAGAGGAGAAACGTTGATTAACAGAAGAGTCCTGTTGAGTGGTGAGAATGAACCTGAGCAAAGGAGGAGCCTGTTTCGCACCAGGTGCAAGTGTGAAGGTAAATGTTGTGATGTGATTATCGATAGTGGAAGCACTGACAATTTGGTGTCAGAAGAGATGGTAACAAATTTGAAGCTCAAGAGATAGAAACACCCACATCCATATCAGATTGCCTGGGTACAAGATGACCACAAGGTCATGGTCAATGAACAATGCCTGGTGAAGTTCAAGGTTGGCGGATACCAAGATGAGGTATTGTGTGATATCATATCTATGGATGCATGTCATATGTTGTTGGGTAGACCATGGTAGTTTGACAGATGTGCTGTATATGATGGCGCTGGTCAAGCCTGTAGAGCGCTTCATGGCATTTCAGAAATGGGGTTATAATAGCCGATCGGGTCAACTGGTGATGACTTATGGTCTTCGGAAGTTGGGTCACCCGAAATGGTGAAAAATAATTTTCTTCAAAATTTCTGTTCGGATTTCAAAGGTTATCTTGAGCCGACTATGATGTAATAAAATGTAAAATAAAATAATTCTAAGTTTGGTCGGCCTTATTGGCTAAAATTCTGGAACCTTCCCAGCCGGTGGAAATTTCCTATATAAGGAAGGCTGTATTATTGTCTTAGCAATTCGGAATAATTCTGGGTAGTAGATCTGGGTATTGATTCGAGGCTTTGTCCTACAAAATATTGTAAGGGAATGCCCATGTGGCTTTGGATATTGTAATTCTGAAAGTTTGTAATTCCACATTTGTGGAGATAATAAGAAGCCAATTTTCTGTTCTTGCATATTACTGTTGTTGTTTCTCTATTTCTGTTATGTGTTTGTGGTATTAAGGGGAGCACCCTTCATCAAGTGGTATCAGAGCCAGGTTTTCTTGAGTGTGTAAATAGATCACCGACTATGAGGCAGTTTGCACCACGACCGTGGCTAGGGTTTCAGCGCGCATCATGAAAATGCCTCCATGAAGGGAACGTGGCGGAAGAGCTGGTGTTGTAACACCTGAGGTTAGAGAGCTGTAGAGACAAGTGCGAGCATTGCAAGAAGGGATTCGCAGAGGAATGAATCTTAATGTCAGAGATGAAAGTGAGGATGAAGCCGAAGAAAAATATCAAGAAGGAGAAGTTGAAATTGTGAACCATGAGGAAGAAAGACTTTTTCGGGGGATTTCCAAGATTGGGAAAAGACCTAAGATTGAGGTTCCTATATTTTCTGGAAATCTTAATCCAGAGGAATTGATCGACTGGATCAATGAATGTGAAGAATATTTTGAGTATTAAGATGTTGAGGATCCTGATAGGGTCAAATTTGCAAAGGCCAGACTGAAAGGTCATGCGAAGATATGGTGGCAAGAGATTCAGTTGGAGCGAAATAGAAGGGGAAAGGAGAAAATCACGAGATGGGATCGGATGGTGGATAAATTGAAGCAATAGTTCATTCCTGTTGATTATGAGCTTGACCTATTAAAGAAAATGCAGAGTTTGAAGCAAGCAAGAAGATCTGTTCAGGAGTATACAGAGGAGTTCTATCAACTTCTCATCAGAACAGGCCATGCAGAAGTTGATAAGGAGAAAGTTGCCCGATACCTTAATGGGTTAAGGCCAAGCATTCAGGAGGAGCTGAATCTGGTTCGAATGAACAGTATTGAAGAGGCATACCAGTTTGCCCTAAAAGTAGAGGAAAAGCTGAACAAGAAGTTTGAGAGAAGAAAAAATGGAAGAGGTCGCAGTGGACGATCTGGTGGATGGTCATATGGTGGCCGAAATGAAGATCCGAAAAAGAAGGATGAGGCCAGTAGTAGTCAGAATCAGCGATGAAATAATTTCAATCGCTTCCAGGATCAGAGTAATAGAGATCAAAGAGGAAGAGGAAGAGGACAAGGATCTGGAAGAGGTGGCTTCCGTGGAACATGTTTTCACTGTGGAGAAGAAGGTCATAGGGCATTTGAATGTCCTCAACACCAAGGCAGAACAGACAGGAGAAATGAAGGCTAGGCCAGAGTTGCACATGTAGATGAAGATGCCAGATCATCAAATTCTGAAGATGCTGAAAGAGGAGAAACGTTGATTAATAGAAGAGTCCTGTTGAGTGGTGAGAATGAACCTGAGCAAAGGAGGAGCCTGTTTCGCACTAGGTGCAAGTGTGAAGGTAAATGTTGTGATGTGATTATCGATAGTGGAAGCACTGACAATTTGGTGTCAGAAGAGATGGTGACAAAGTTGAAGCTCAAGAGACAGAAACAACCACATCCATATCGGATTGCCTGGGTACAGGATGACCACAAGGTCATGGTCAATGAACAATGCCTGGTGAAGTTCAAGGTTGGCGGATACCAAGATGAGGTATTGTGTGATATCATATCTATGGATGCATGTCATATGTTGTTGGGTAGACCATGGCAGTTTGACAGATGTGCTGTACATGATGGCGCTGGTCAAGCCTGTAGAGCACTTTGTGGCATTTCTGAAATGGGGTTATAATAGCCGATCGGGTCAACTGGTGATGACTTATGGTCTTTGAAAGTTGGGTCACCCGAAATGGCAAAAAATAATTTTTCTTCAAAATTTCTGTTCGGGTTTCAAAGGTTATCTTGAGCCAACTATGATGTAATAAAATGTAAAATAAAATAATTCTAAGTTTGGTCGGCCTTATTGGCTAAAATTCTGGAACCTTCCCAGGCGGTGGAAATTGCCTATATAAGGAAGGTTGTATTATTGTCTTAGCAGTTCAGAATAATTCTGGGTAGTAGATCTGGGTATTGATTCGAGGCTTTGTCCTACAGAATATTGTAAGGGAATGCCCATGTGGCTTTGCATATTGTAATTCTGAAATTTTGTAATTCCACATTTGTGGAGATAATAAGAAGCCAATATTCTGTTCTTGCATATTACTATTGTTGTTTCTCTATTTTTGTTATGTGTTTGTGGTATTAAGGGGAGCACCCTTCATCAAGTGGTATGAGAGCCAGGTTTTCTTGAGTGTGTAAATAGATCACCGACTGTGAGGAAGTTTGCACCAGGACCGTGGCTAGGGTTTCAGTGCGCATCGCGAAAATGCCTCCACGAAGCGAACGTGGCGGAAGAACTGGTGTTGTAACACCTGAGGTTAGAGAGCTGTAGAGACAAGTGCGAGCATTGCAAGAAGAGATTCGCAGAGGAATGAATCTTAATGTCAGAGATGAAAGAGAGGATGAAGCCGAAGAAGAATATCAAGAAGGAGAAGTTGAAATTGTGAACCATGAGGAATAAAGACTTTTTCGGGCGATTTCTAAGATTGGGAAAAGACCTAAGATTGAGGTTCCTACATTTTCTGAAAATCTTAACCCAAAGGAATTGATCGACTGGATCAATGAATGTGAAGAATATTTTGAGTATGAAGATGTTGAGGATCCTGATAGGGTCAAATTTGCAAAGGCCAGACTGAAAGTTCATGCGAAGATACGGTGGCAAGAGATTCAGTTGGAGCGAAAGAGAAGGGGAAAGGAGAAAATCATGAGATGGGATCGGATGGTGGATAAATTGAAGCGATAGTTTATTCCTATTGATTATGAGCTTGACCTACTGAAGAAAATGCAGAGTTTGAAGCAAGCAGGAATATCTGTTCAGGAGTATACAGAGGAGTTCTATCGACTTCTCATCAGAACAGGCCATGCAGAAGCTGATAAGGAGAAAGTTGCCCGATACCTTAATGGGTTAAAGCCAAGCATTTAGGAGGAGCTGAATCTGGTTCGAATGAACAGTATTGGAGAGGCATACCAGTTTGCCCTAAAAGTAGAGGAAAAAATGAACAAGAAGTTTGAGAGCAGACAAAATGAAAGAGGTCGCGGTGGACGATCTGGTGGACGGTCATATGGTGGCCCAAATGAAGATCCGAAAAAGAAGGATGAGGCCAGTAGCAGTCAGAATCAGCGAGGAAATAATTCCAATCACTTCCAAGATCAGAGTAATAGAGATCAAAGAGGAAGAGGAAGAGGACAAGGATCTGGAAGAGGTGGCTTCCATGGAACATATTTTCACTGTGGAGAAGAAGGTCATAGGGCATTTGAATGTCCTCAGCGCCAAGGCAGAACAGACAGGAGAAATGAAGGCCAGGCCAGAGTTGCACATGTAGATGAAGATGCCAGATCATCAAATTCTGAAGATGTTGAAAGAGGAGAAACATTGATTAACAGAAGAGTCCTGTTTAGTGGTGAGAATGAACCTGAGCAAAGGAGGAGCCTGTTTCGCACCAGGTGCAAGTGTGAAGGTAAATGTTGTGATGTGATTATCGATAGTGGAAGCACTGACAATTTGGTGTCAGAAGAGATGGTGACAAAGTTGAAGCTCAAGAGACAAAAACACCCACATCCATATCGGATTGCCTGGGTACAGGATGACCACAAGGTCATGGTCAATGAACAATGCCTGGTGAAGTTCAAGGTTGGCGGATACCAAGATGAGGTATTGTGTGATATCATATCTATGGATGCATGTCATATGTTGTTGGGTAGACCATGGCAGTTTGATAGATGTGCTGTACATGATGGCGCTGGTCAAGCCTATAGAGCACTTCGTGGTGTTTCCGAAATGGGTTATAATAGCCGATCGGGTCAACTGGTGATGACTTATGGTCTTCGGAAGTTGGGTCACCCGAAATGGCGAAAAATAATTTTCTTCAAAATTTTTGTTCGGGTTTCAAAGGTTATCTTGAGCCGACTATGATGTAATAAAATGTAAAATAAAATAATTCTAAGTTTGGTCGGCCTTATTGGCTAAAATTCTAGAACCTTCCCAGGCGGTGGAAATTGCCTATATAAGGAAGGTTGTATTATTGTCTTAGCAGTTCGGAATAATTCTGGGTAGTAGATCTAGGTATTGATTCGAGGCTTTGTCCTACAGAATATTGTAAGGGAATGCCCATGTGGCTTTTCATATTGTAATTCTAAAAATTTGTAATTCCACATTTGTGGAGATAATAAGAAGCCAATTTTCTGTTCTTGCATATTACTGTTGTTGTTTCTCTATTTCTGTTATGTGTTTATGGTATTAAGGGGAGCACCCTTCATCAAGTGGTATCAGAGTCAGGTTTTCTTGAGTGTGTAAATAGATCACCGACTGTGAGGCAGTTTGCACTAGGACCGTGGCTAGAGTTTCAGCGCGCATCGTGAAAATGTCTCCACGAAAGGAACGTGGCGGAAGAGCTGGTGTTGTAACACCTGAGGTTAGAGAGCTGCAGAGACAAGTGCGAGCATTGCAAGAAGAGATTCGCAGAGGAATGAATCTTAATGTCAGAGACGAAAGCGAGGATGAAGCCGAAGAAGAATATCAAGAAGGAGAAGTTGAAATTGTGAACCATGAGGAAGAAAGACTTTTTCGGGCGATTTTCAAGATTGGGAAAAGACCTAAGATTGAGGTTCCTACATTTTCTGGAAATCTTAACCCAGAGGAATTGATCGACTGGATCAATGAATGTGAAGAATATTTTGAGTATGAAGATGTTGAGGATCCTGATAGGGTCAAATTTGCAAAGGCCAGACTGAAAGGTCATGCGAAGATATGGTGGCCAGAGATTCAGTTGGATCGAAATAGAAGGGGAAAGGAGAAAATCACGAGATGGGATCGGATGGTGGATAAATTGAAGTGACAGTTCATTCCTGTTGATTATGAGCTTGACCTACTGAAGAAAATGCAGAGTTTGAAGCAAGCAGGAAGATCTGTTCTGGAGTATACAGAGGAGTTCTATCGACTTCTCATCAGAATAGGCCATGCAGAAGCTGATAAGGAGAAAGTTGCCCGATAACCTAATGGGTTAAGGCCAAGCATTTAGGAGGAGCTGAATCTGGTTCGAATGAACAGTATTGAAGAGGCATACCAGTTTGCCCTAAAAGTAGAGGAAAAGCTGAACAAGAAGTTTGAGAGCAGACAAAACGGAAGAGGTCGCGGTGGACGATCTTTTGGACGGTCATATGGTGGCCGAAATGAAGATCTGAAAAAGAAGGATGAGGCAAGTAGCAGTCAGAATCAGCGAAGAAATAATTCCAATCGCTTCCAGGATCAAAGTAATAGAGATCAAAAGAGGAAGAGGAAGAGGACAAGGATCTGGAAGAGGTAGCTTCCGTGGAACATGTTTTCACTATGGAGAAGAAGGTCATAGGGCATTTGAATGTCCTCAGCGCCAAGGCAAAATAGACAGGAGAAATGAAGGCCAGCCAGAGTTGCACATGTAGATGAAGATGCCAGATCATCAAATTCTGAAGATGCTGAAAGAGGAGAAACGTTGATTAACAGAAGAGTCCTATTGAGTGGTGAGAATGAACCTGAGCAAAGGAGGAGCCTGTTTCCCACCAGGTACAAGTGTGAAGGTAAATGTTGTGATGTGATTATCGATAGTGGAAGCACTGACAATTTTGTGTCAGAAGAGATGGTGACAAAGTTGAAGCTCAAGAGATAGAAACACCCACATCCATATCGGATTGCCTGGGTACATGATGACCACAAGGTCATGGTCAATGAACAATGCCTGGTGAAGTTCAAGGTTGGCGGATACCAAGATGAGGTATTGTGTGATATCATATCTATGGATGCATGTCATATGTTGTTGGGTAGACCATGGCAGTTTGACAGATGTGCTGTACATGATGGCGCTGGTCAAGCCTGTAGAGCGCTTTTGTGGCATTTCCGAAATGGGGTATAATAGCCGATCGGGTCAACTGGTGATGACTTATGGTCTTCGGAAGTTGGGGTCACCCGAAATGGTGAAAAATAATTTTCTTCAAAATTTCTGTTTGGGTTTCAAAGGTTATCTTGAGCCGACTATGATGTAATAAAATGTAAAATAAATAATTCTAAGTTTGTTCGGCCTTATTGGCTAAAATTCTGGAACCTTCCCAGGCGGTGGAAATTGCCTATATAAGGAAGGCTGTATTATTGTCTTAGCAGTTCGGAATAATTCTGGGTAGTAGATCTGGGTATTGATTCGAGGCTTTGTCCTACAGAATATTGTAAGGGAATGCCCATGTGGCTTTGCATATTGTAATTCTGAAAGTTTGTAATTCCACATTTGTGGAGATAATAAGAAGCCAATTTTCTGTTCTTGCATATTACTGTTGTTGTTCTCTATTTCTGTTATGTGTTTATGGTATTAAGGGAGCACCCTTCATCAGATAATGATTGACTTTCACAATTCAATGTTGATTTTTAAACAAAAAGATGGTGCAAATTGATAGAATATGCTTCTCTGTCACTATCAACACCATGAAAAGTGAATATTTGTCGGATAACAGACAGAACTCAGACAACATACAAAAAAAGTGGGTCTCTTTCATGAGATCTTTGACAAGAAGACTATTTATTTTAGTCTTCCATAGCGCGAGTGTGCTATAGTGTGTGCACCCCTATGAAAAACTAAAAAGTGTTAGGCATACTCTTGCATAGCACAAGCGCGCTATAGCGCATGAGCCCTATGTAAGACAAGAAAAAGAGAGAGAGAGAGAGAGAGAGATCTTCCTCACTTTGACTATTTCTCCTCACAAATGAAATCTATGACTTAAATAGGGCACACGCACTATAGGGTGCACACCCTATAGCCACGCACGCCCTATGGAAGTCATAGATTTCCATAGTGTGCACACCCTATAGGGTAGATGTGCTTGGTAAGGCATTGGAATTTACCAATCCTAAGGCTTGGATTTTCCTTGGAGATCCAACCCAAAGGCTTGGAGGATTCAAATAGGCTTGAGACGTGTTTTCTAGTAGACATTAAAAAAAATGACAACTTTTTTTGTGTGCT